>CM054177.1:57601163-58133663 GCA_028829895.1 Sinotaia quadrata | reverse complement strand
GAATTTATCTCTGTTGAATACCTACCCATAACTTGTGAAAGAATATTGAATACATAACCAAAGCCTGTGATTTTATCTCTACTGAATACATATCCATAGCCTGTGATTTTATCTCTATCGAATACATTCCCATAATTTGTGAATTAATTTCTAATGTAAGTATATACATAACCTGTAAATATATCTTTACTGAGTACACACTCAGAGGCTGTGAATAAATCTCTACTAAATTACACACACAGCCTGTGAATAAATCTCTACTAAATTACACACATAGCTTGTGAATAAATCTCTACTAAATTACACACTTAACCTGTGATTGTGAATAAATCTCTACTAAATTACATACAGCCTGTGAATAAATCTCTACTAAATTACACATATAGCCTGTGAATAAATCTCTATTAAATTACACACTCATAGCCTGTATATAAATCTCTACTATGTTAATACTCATAGCCTGTGAATAAATCTTTACTAAATTACATACAGCCTGCGAATAAATCTTTAGTAAATTACATACAGCCTGTGAATAAATCTTTAGTAAATTACATACTCATAGCCTGTGAATAAATCTAAACACACTCAGCCTGCGAATAAATCTTTAATAAATTACACACTCAGTCTGTGAATAAATCTTTACTAAATTACATACTTACAGCTTGTGAATAAATCTTTAATAAATTATATACTAATAGCCTGTGAATAAATTTTTACTAAACTACATACTCACAGCCTGTGAAAAAATATCTACTAAATTACACACTCACAGTGTGTGAATAAATCTCTACTGAATACACATTCAGCCTGTGAATAAATCTCTACTAAATAAATTGCATGCACTTAGCTTATGAATGAATTTCTATTGCATACATACCCATAACTGGTGAATGAATTTCTGAAGGAGTGCAAGAAGGTAAATGGATCTTGTCTTCCTCTCCCTTTGTTTCTACCCCACCTCTTTCCTCTAAGTTTTGCATCCCCTTCCATGGGATCCATCCCATTTTACTATAACACCACTGCCAGACTTTTCCTGAAAGAAAGGGTAAAAAAGTTGAGATTCTGAGTGCACATAAATCTTAACCGTTTTTTTCTCTTAAAATCACAGATTTCAGAAACAGGAACTCTTCTGTGCAAGATCAGTTACTAGAGCAGAACTGTGTAGTGTGTGCATGCATGCATGTGTGTGTGTGCATGCATGTGTGTGTGAGTGTGTGTGTGTGTGTGTGTGTTTAATTAGTGCAGTCATATAATAATACAAATAATAAACATACTTTAATAGAACACCTTACAATACTCATACATAAGGCCCACTACATGGTCACTATACACACCACTGAAGACATGCAAAAACTCACAACAATATTCCAAAGCAAAATGATGAATCTAAATGCAAAATGGCGCCATATTACAAGTAAGTACACACATCCACAAAATCACATAACTATCATAATCTAGTGCCAAATAAAACTATAGTAAAGTTAACCCATTTTCCACATTTGTGAATGATGTGTTGACTGTTATCAATACCGGATTTATAATTGGATTAAAATAAATACTATAGTCTGACAGTACTTCATTCTTTTAGATCTGAGAATATGTGAACATATGTATGTTGTGTTTGTGTCTACTGTGAGTGGAAAGGTGAGAGAAAAGTGTGAATAAAAGGGAAAGAAAAAGGGAGAGAGATAGCAGAAAATAAAAAAGAAAAGAAAGAGAAAGTGGGAGAAAGAAAAGGGTAAATAAAAGGGAAAGAAAAAGGGAGAGAGATTGCAGAAAATAAAAAGAAAAGAAAGAGAAAGAGGGAGAGCAAAATAGTAGAGGGGAAAGAGGGGAGAATGAGAGAGAGAAAGAGAATGAGAATCATGAAAATAAATTAACAGAATCTAAATCTGAGAGAGAGAGAGAATGAGAATCATGAAAATAAATTAACAGAATCTAATTCTGAGAGAAAGAGAATGAGAATCATGAAAATAGATTAACAGGATCTAATTGTGGGAAGAGTGCAATAATGATGCAGAGTGATGGTTATAGTAATGAAAATCAGTGACTTTCAAAACACACACACACACACACACACACACACACACACACACACACACACACATGCAGTCAAATCAAACATACACATATAATGATAGTGACATATGCTCAGATCCTTTCTGCTATTAACCTATTTGTAAAGTGACTCTACATATATAGTGACCTATTTGTATCATACTTCTCTCTCTCATACATTATTCTGTTTGCATAAATGATCAGTGATTCTCTATTCTGCAGTTGCATATAACCATTAATTCCCTCTACTCTATAGTCACACATAATCAGTAATCTACTCTATAGTCATACATGACCAGTGATCCCCTCTATAGTCAAAAATAACCAGTGATCACTCTGTTCTATAGTCATACACGAATACACATAATAGGACTAATCTATATGTCTGTTCTTTGAAGCTTGGACACTAAGACATAATCGGACTACTCTATACTTGTCTGTTCTTAGTAGCTTGGACATTAAGACATAATCGGACTACTCTATACTTGTCTGTTCTTAGTAGCTTGGACATTAAGACATAATCGGACTACTCTATACTTATCTGTTCTTAGAAGCTTGGACACTAACACATAATTGGACTACTCTATACTTGTCTGTTCTTGGAAGCTTGGACACTAAGACATAATTGGTCTAATCTATACCTGTCTGTTCTTAGTAGCTTGGTCACTAAGACATACCCGACTAGAACACACACGTTTGCTTTTAGAACAAAATGCTCTAGTTTTGTGAATTTATTTATTACGTGAAATATTTCTTAAATTATAAACAGTCTATAAACACTGAATTATTTTCTTACTGACAATCACTTAAACTTTGCTTCTTTCATGATACTCAGCCTAAGGTTGGAAATAAAGGTATGGTTTTAATAGAACTACCCTTACGTTGGAAATAGATGTATTGTTTTTAGAAATACCCTAAGGCTGGAAATAAAGAAATGGTTTTAATGAAATTACTCAGCCTAAGACTGGATATAAAGAAATGATTATGAAGGGAACTTCAGCTCTATTAATGTCAGTATGTTGCTTTTATGTCAGTCACAGAACCTTTTACATTATTTAGTATTTTATTCCTGGAAGTCCTCCTTCCCTGGCTCTTTAAGACACTTCCATAAAGTTTTGCTCTTTAAGACAGTTCCATAATGTTTTGCTCTTTAAAACAGTTCCATACTGTTTTGCTCTTTAAGACAGTTCCATAATGTTTTGCTCTTTAAGACAGTTCCATAATGTTTTGCTCTTTAAGACAGTTCCATAATGTTTTGCTCTTTAAGACTGTTCCATAATGTTTTGCTCTTTAAAACAGTTCCATAATGTTTTGCTCTTTAAGACAGGTCCATAATGTTTTGCTCTTTAAAACAGTTCCATAATGTTTTGCTCTTTAAAACAGTTCCATAATGTTTTGCTCTTTAAAACAGTTCCATAATGTTTTGCTCTTGAAGATAGCTTTAGAATCTTGGGCTTATAAATACAGTTGCAAGTTCTTTGGAGTGGCGCTTTCAATAGCATCAGTCAAATATAATTTTGTGTGTGTGTAGTTTAATTTTACAACCAAGTATAAGGCAGAAGGACAGATAAAAATGCGAGTGTTAAATGTTGCCTAAAGTTCGGTCGCACTCACACATTGCACCGTGGGCTGACCTGTTGTCATGGTCACAGATGTATAAATATAGGTCTGAATCTGTCATGACAGACAAATTTTCTTTCGCTCCAGTTCCGAGTGTTTTTCTCAAATTCGTTACAATCAAAAACACTTTGTAGAAGTTCTGATTGGTTGTTTGACACAGGGAGCTTACCGGTATTCGGCGTGAACTCTGCTTAAAGAATAATAATTGAAAACAGTGATGTAAACTATTTGCTCGCTTTTCACAAGTCCAAACTAAACATGCACTGACTCGCCAGTTGAAGAAAGGTGTGCTGTGCTGGGTAACTGTACAATCATAATACATTGCAACTTGAATTTATCTGCGAATAAAGCCAATGGATAAAATATTGACTCAACATGACCATTATTATGTTTATAAAGAGTGGGAATAAAGGCAGGAACTCAAAGTGACCATTATCATGTTTAGAAAGAATGGGGATATAGACAGGAACTCAAAGTGACCATTATTATGCTTATAATGAGTTATGATAAAGGCAGTAATGCTCCTGGTGAGCTATGATTAAGGCAGTGATCAGTTATGTTTTCCCTTAGTTTTATCTTAGGCCCACCCAGCTCTCAACTTCCTTCATATCCTATCATTGCGCACGTCGATAGCGGCGCCTTTTGTCAAAAAAACCCACTGGGATTTGCCGAACTCCGTAGCCAGACTTTAACACAATATGGGGTTAAAGGCGATAAATCTGCAGTGCACATCCGAATCTACTTGGAAAAAACCCCACTTGTCTGGTTTCAGGTCAACAGAACGATGGTTACACTGAGTATACGCTTCGAAAGTATCAATTAAAACGCCTGAACGTACGAGTAACCTTCTTAGTCGTTCGCGTCCCAGTATCAATTAAAACGCCTGACCGTACGAGTAACCTACTTGATCGTTTCCGTATCAATATGCGATAATTATAAAGTCGGTTAAGCAAAGTCATATTTAAAAACACCTATTAAGCTGCTAAAGTGAACGCAAAAGAGTTATGGAACAGGCTGGTCCATGTTTTTCAGTGTAAAAAAGTTTCAATACAAATACTTTATTCTCATCTATAAACATCATGGGTATTGCGGTATGCAAGAATACTTGCTTTTTACTTTTTAAAGTGTTTATAAAAAGTCATATATCGTTAATAGCTATTTACACAATAGCGGAACTTTTTTTTTATTATGAAGCACAAATGGAATTACTCAAAATCACTATGCGAAAAGGAAAACCATAACGAGACACAAATTCTCGTGCCGTGATATAATACCATTTTGAGAGGGAAAAAAAGTGAGGATTTATTTTTTGTTGTTTTTGCTGCTTAAATGAGAAGCAAGACAGGTGACACTGACTGGTAATACAGTATCATGCCTCTACAATCAAGGGTGTCCGAGGATAGAAACCTTACGTCACAAACATGAATGATCACAAACACAGACATATAAAGTCTTCTGCAAATTTCTGGTATGCGGATAAAATTATGACAAAGATTTAACAGGCTTGTATAAAATGTCAGACTTACTAGACGTAATGCCATATCAAAACGTCATAGTAGATGTCTTTGCGGCTAATATAAAATGTCAGACTTACTAGACGTAATGCCATATCAAAATATCATAGTAGATGTCTTTGCGGCTAATATAAAATGTCAGACTTACTAGACGTAATGCCATATCAAAATATCTTAGTAGATGTCTTTGCGGCTAATATAAACATTGCAGTTAGTAGGTGTACTCGCAAACAGTATAAACTTTCTGATATATGTCATGCGGCTGGTGATACAAAATGTCACAATCAGCTGGTTGTCGATACAAAATGTCACAGTTAGCTAGGTGAAACAAAGTATTGCCTGTGTTAGAGGG
The DNA here is from genome assembly GCA_028829895.1 of Sinotaia quadrata. NCBI lineage: Eukaryota > Metazoa > Mollusca > Gastropoda > Architaenioglossa > Viviparidae > Sinotaia > Sinotaia quadrata. The sequence continues at coordinate 58,128,119 of CM054177.1, read as the reverse complement.
TGATACAAAATGTTGTCACAGTTAGCTAGGTGACATAAAATGTTGTCCACAGTTAGCTAGATGACATAATATGTTACAATTAGTTAGGTGATACAAAATGTTGCTGCAGTTAACTAGGTATATACAATGACCAATTAACTAGGTATACAAAATGTCATCATATTAGTTAGGTGATTCAAAAAGTTGTCACATTTAAGTGTACAAAATGTTGTGAAAATTAACAGGATGATTAATTTAAAAAGTCAGTCAGCAAAAAATCATGGATAACTTTAACATAAAATGCCACAGTTAGAAAATGTTGTCGTGTGGTTGGCAGACAGCGCAGGCGACAAATGAATGCTAGATTTTCTTCTTCCTGTTTAAGTTCAAAGATTAGATAATTCCTTAAATTTTAATGTATTTTTTCTTAAAACTGATTTATCAAACCCAAAATATCCCATCATATGCTTTAAATCATAGATAATAATAGCACATTTATCTGGTGGCGCTCAGCCAAGAGAAGAAATTTTTTAAAAAATGTTTCCACTTTCAAACTACAACTGGTACTATTAGTGAAAAATTATTTTTTCTTTATAAATTCTCAATTTGTTTTTAAAATCCGAACCTCCTCTTTGCTAACAGTAACTGGAAGCTGCACACGACAAGGGATTGTGATTAGAATAAAATCACGCATGTACACATTATATTAATTATACAAAATATACACATTATCCAGTGTATACAAACAGGCCATTAATTATACAAAATATACACATTATCCAGTGTATTAAAAACATGCCATTAATTATACAAAATATACACATTATCCAGTGTATACAAACAAACATGCCATTAATTATACAAAATATACACATTATCCAGTGTATACAAAAACATGCCAATAATTACAAAATATACACATTATCCAGTGTATACAAAAACATGCCAATAATTATACAAAATATACACATTATCCAGTGTATACAAACAAACAGGCCATTAATTATACAAAATATACACATTATCCAGAGATTACAACAAAAAGACCATTAATTATACAAAATATACACATTATCCAGTGTATATAAAGAAATAGGCCAATAATAATACATATACAAATTATGAAGTGTATATAAACAGGCCAATAATATAATTATGCATGCATACATTAACAAGTGTATACAAACAGGCCAATAATTACACACACACACACACACACACACACACACACACACACACACACACACACACACACACACACACACACTATCAAGTGTATACAAACAGGTTTATATTTATGTATGTATAAATTAAGTGTACAAAAACAAGCAGGCCTATAATTCAGTATGCACAAATTATTTTATGTATACAGACACAAATAGGCCTATAATTACATCTCTACAAATTGTTGTGTACAGAAACATAAATGCCTATAATTATATATGTAATTATCAAATATATGTATACAGAAACAAATGCCCTGGATGACTAAAAGCTTATTTGGAGATTGTTAGCTGACTAGATGACAGTTCATTGATGTGTTATTCTTAATTCCGAAGCCTGTCCACATTATGTATGAACAAAATGTGAAGTGTGCAACAACCAAAAAGAGCCTGTAATTATCCATCAAATAAATGGCAAGTCCTTGAACTTGGATTTCGTCATTTTAAAAAAAAATTGGAAATCAGTTCGCGCCAAAAGCTGAGGATAGTTTGAGAAAAAGGTTAATACTGATGTACTGGTCGACTTTAGGTCTTGTTTGAAGAAGAAAATGTATAATGAATCAGAATTGTGCGTGCGTGCGTGCGTGCGTGCGTGTGTGTGTGTGTGCGTGTGTGTGTGTGTGTACACAAAATGTAAGTATATATCACAAAGAGAACGAATACACCCACCTTTGAGAGTGAGCGAGAAGTCAAAAGAGATAAACAAGAATGAACATTTAAAAAAACCAAAACAGAAAGAAAGAGAAAAAGAAAGAGGCAGAGTAAGAGAGAGCGAGCGAAATAATTTATTATCTTAAGATATGAGCGCAAAGGAATGATCGAGAATTGAGTATATTATTAAGCAAAGAACTGCAAAACCGTTTTCAAGCCAAGAATTAAAATATAAAACAGTTCAAGCACATGTAAGGTTCATAGGTTCCTGGCATCGTTTGCCAGAAATCCCCAAACTGAGACGCTGCCAGTCACACTTATTTCGCCAGTTGAAACTGTCTGATTTTGTCTGGCATAAACCATATACTCGATGGTCCAAGAAAACTACATTCAAATGTGTACAGACGTATTCTTCAAAATCCGTTCCTTTTACATCTAGAAAAAATATATCCGACCAATAATCAAATTACATTCACAAAATGTACAATATTCTTCATTTCATTCCTTGAAAAATAATAGGACAGGTCACACTCGCCCTTCGCTAAATAACAGGACAGGTCCCACTCACGTCTTTCACTGTATAATAGGACAGGTCCCACTCACGCCCTTCCCTGTATAATAGGACAGGTCCCACACGCCTTTCACTGTTTAATGGGACAGGTCCCACTCACGCCTTTCACTGAATGTTCTAAGTTCTGAAAGAAGTATGAATTTCAGCATGTTCTTGAATATCTTAATATGACATCTTTAAGTTCTTTAAACAAAGGGTGTACATCCCAATATGACATCTGTAAATTCTTGAACAACGGGTCTACCTCCCAACTTGACAGCATTAAGTTCCTGAACAAACGATTTACAACCTTCAAGTTTCGTGCACGGTGGTTCTATATTAAAGCCCTTCATTTCGTGCAGATCAAATCTAAAACCCAAATACATACCTTTTACAACCCCATATTATATCTTTTAGTTCATTAGATCAAGAAGAAATGGATCTACAACTCAATATATCACTTCAGTTTGTACAACATATTTACATCCTAATATATCACTTTAGTTTGTACAACATATTTCCATCCTAAAATGATATAATTAATTCTTGAACATTATGCTACAAACCTACACCGATTCTTTTAGTTCGGGAACAACCGGCCTACAGCACATATTTTAGTTGACAACAATCAGTAACACATCACATATTTTAGTTAACAACAATCACAACAATCAGTAACACAACACATATTTTATTTCATCACAACAATCTATAACACAACAAATCTTTCACTTCGCTGCAACAGTCTACAGCACAAGTGGTTTTTAGTTCACCACAACGATCTACAACACATATAATTTAGTTCATGCACAGTGGACTACCAACCAACATGATATTTTTTTTAGTTCATGCACAGTGGACTACCAACCAACATATTTTTTTTAGTTCATGCACAGTGGACTACCAACCAACATGATATTTTTTTAGTTCATGCACAGTGGACTACCAACCAACATGATATTTTTTTTTAGTTCATGCACAGTGAACTAACAACCAACATGATATTTTTTTAGTTCATGCACAGTGGACTACCAACCAACATGATATTTTTTTAGTTCATGCACAATGGACTACCAACCAACATATTTTTTTTTAGTTCATGCACAGTGGACTACCAACCAACATGATATTTTTTTTAGTTCATGCACAATGGACTACCAACTAACCTGATTTTTTTTTAGTTCATGCACACTGGATTTACAAACCAACATATTTTTTAGTTCATGCACATTGGATTTACAAACCAACATATTTTTTTAGTTCGTGCACTATGGACTTATGAACCCACATGATTTTCTTTGTTGTTGTTCATGTACAAGCGATCTACATCCCAGCAAGATGCCATTTAGTTCTTCGACAAGTTGTCTACAGCCTACCAAAATATCTTTTAGTTCTTGAACAACGGATATAGAAATCAATACGAATTACTGTAACTTTCAGAATGAAAGAAATATTATGTATCAAAGTCAGTACAAGTGCAACGAAGTCAAAGTCAGTACAAGTACAACGAAGTCAAAGTCAGTACAAGTACAACGAAGTCAAAGTCAGTACAAGTACAACGAAGTCAAAGTCAGTACAAGTACAACGAAGTCAAAGTCAGTACAAGTACAACGAAGTCAAAGTCAGTACAAGTACAACGAAGTCAAAGTCAGTACAAGTGCAACGAAGTCAAAGTCAGTACAAGTGCAACGAAGTTGAGCATTACGAACGCTGAGTTCCAACTTCACATCCTCTCCTGATTCATGCAAGTCCGATATAAATTCAGCGCTTGAAAAATGTTCATGTGCAGGATCTGGTTACAACCACTTGCCATTAAACGACCATTCTCACGCATTTCAAGTGGAAGGGGAGGGGGAATCCAGTTCAGTACTTCCCGAGCTTCCTACAGGCTGCTTCTGCAACTTGTACAAGATTTACAAACAACTAATCCAAATGTTTTTGAAACTAAATCGTGTCTGTAAAGCTTTAAAAAGAAATATTTTAAATGTTTTTGCAACTAGAGTGTTTTACAGAATGCTTTTGCAAAAAGTGCCTGTAAAGATTTACAAACAATAATCTTTTTTTTTTTTTTTTTTTTGGGGGGGGAATGATAACTTTACAATGGTATATGTCATCGTGCATTAAATAGTATGATAATAATTTCATTTAAATCATTATAAATAAATTGTGCAACTAGTAGAATTCTATGTGATATGACACGTACACGGAATAATGAAATATTCGGACTTCAATACTAAAAAATTCCAGAAATCAATCAAACTGACATATTTGTAATTCTTGGCAATAAATTATTCACTCACGTGTATTCATAAAAGAAATAAAAGAATTTGTGAAAAACATCAACATTCATTATTTGTTGAATTATCATGGCGTGTAAACTAAATAAAATATTATCTTGTTAAGTTCATACAAATTCTATAATCTATAAAGTCAGAATACTTTTCTCACGAGAAACTTGAATTGAAGCTTGCATAATGTTCTTTTCTGAATTTAACTATGACCTCCAGGTCAAGTGCAATACAGATTTTAGTAGGTTTCCTCTTTCGTCCTGGCCTTGACCTCCAAGTAGTGTGTAGTACAACTATAGAAGATTTCATCTCTCGGGCTGACCATGACCTCCAAGTTAAGTGCAGTACAGACATAGTAGATTTCATCTATCCGGCTATGCAGAACATAGTGGGAGTCTTTGCTGTCCTAAGAAGAAACAACTTACCTGTAGTGACAGGTCCTTTCTTGCACAATAATTGACACCCAGATATAGCCATCAATGTTGTACTCATCAGATATAAACGGTGCTATTAAACTTGCCTCATTATAATGTGCACATGTTTATCACATTATAAAGATGTGGCTTTGACTAGAAATGCCCCAAATTATTATATTTCGAGGAATGAGTAGGGTACCTATATTTTTTTTTAAATCACACACTAATGCAGTCAGATATTAGCTAAAGATTATCGTTACCTAAACCAAGACTCTCCTCACAAGTTCAGGAAAACCTCCCTGAAAATAAGAAAGCAGAGGTGAAAAAGTGAAAGACTATGTAGGAATGATATTTGCTGTAGTCTGGCATGCTCAGGGTTTTGAAACTGAAGACGAATTCCACGTATTCCTTCTTTGTTTCTCATTATGCAAGTTTATAATCAAATTTCTCACGAGAAAAGTATTCTGACTATTAGAAACAAGTCATATCACTACTTCAGTGTAGCCATTAAACAAGTGTGGCACCCATGAGTTTAATGTATTATTTTGTGTGCATTCACCGCGGCCTGCCAGCCAGCACAGCTCATCCCTGAAATCTGACCTCTGGCAATGGCGACTAGATTTACAGCATGGGGTCGGATTGTGCCCATTGTGTTAGCTGATATACAGTGTGAGGAGAATATATATTTTAATCAATATATGCTGTTTGAAGTACTTGTTAATGGTATTAGCAGTTTATGTATTTAAAAAGGAAATTGTTTAAAATTTTAATTGATATATTTTTATTGATGAATATTGCTATGGCATTTGTGTATTTTACAATTCATATGTGTGAGAGTAATTTCATACAGCCCATCAACACAGATTTCATTTTGGGTCTAACCGTCTAGATTATGTATTTGAAAAGCATAATAATGGTAGTTCATTATATATTTGATTCGTTATATAACTCTTAGGCATTTAGCTGTTAATTAGCAATTGAAGGTCTATGAGGAATCAGAAGCTATTTTTAGCAGTCTTTTAGTCCGATTGCCCCTACTACCTTTAAGGTGGATGGTCGCACTTTCAGAATAAAACTACTGTAGAAAAGCATTCAGACATCAAGAAAGAAAAAAGTTGCCAACACGCAGACGAAAAAAAAAAACGGAGACGAAAGAAAAAATCGTGCAAACAGAACAAAATGGGACATGAAAGCAAACACACCAAGTGAAATCGGGGCCGCCCTTGATGAATACGCAAAGGTGCTCGAAGCCTCACTTCTCTCACACTTGCCAGACACCAACAAAAACAACAGCAACAAGAGAATTACCGCCAACAACAACAACATCACAGGTTAGAAGAAAAGATGGCGCCCATCACAGCATGTAAGAAAAGAGCAGCTACAACAACAACAGCATCAACAATGGCAGCCACAACAATAGCCTAAGCAACAACACATAAGTCACCACCATCAATAGTGTCAACAACGGCAGTACAGTGAGCAGCAGTATCTGCAGTGGATAGTTTAACAACCCCAATCCCAAAATGCTACCCGATCACCTTTACTAGCAACCAGCACCCATCTACACACATCTCAACGGATGCCGGGTTAAACCACAACAACACCAGTGAGGGGGCCAGGGGGTTGAATATCCCGGGATCATGTATAAACTGGGTGCAGATTTCGTTACTAACTGTTGAGTGTTGTATGATGGGGAATTTTCCCATATATTTTCTATAAATTTTTATTGTTGCATTTAAATTGAACGTTATTGTAATTGAATGACGTGTGCGTATTCCGTCATGTTGACTTAGAAGTGAGGTCCTGAATTGACTGGACACTTAGGCTTTGCAATTGTTTGTGTTGCAGGGTTTTTATTTTTGTTTCTGACTGCCTTTGTGGCTGGTTGCGTGTGTGGCCATTCTGTTTATCTTGGTTACTTTGTCCCTGGCGTGATTCTTACTTTGATCTGAGTGCCATGGGAGATATAAGTCTACAAGACTGTGACGTCATTCCAGAGCATGAGTTAAGTGCTAATGGTGAGCAATTGGCTTATGATGAACTTATTTTTTAAAATCTTGTTGACTTTTCTTTTATTAGATTCCTTGTTATTATTTTAAACGCATATTTGTTAGTGAAGTAATTTCTATCTGTTTGTTTCGTAGGCCGAAGTGATAATCTAATGAGTGCGTCTTGTCCTCTGTTCGTCTATTTATAATCGTCATATATATTTATTCATAAACATTGATTCTCAACTGAGACCTGAGTGGGGGCGGAGCCAAATTGGCGATGTACCAGTATATGTATAACATTTGCAGATATACATATCTAACCAGTGACCCATACTCTGCACCGGCACTTGTAGATGTCTTGTATCATAACTAATTACACTTCTTTGATATAATTCATTACAAAGTCACCCCAGGGTATAGCGGCTACACTAACCTGGGCTCTGTAAGATTCCCCCCCCCCCCACACACACACTTCAACATCAGGTGCGAAAACAACATTCACCACAACTTTATCTACGAAATACTGAGCTAGAGCCCGTCTTTGCTGGCCAGACATGTTAGCAGCAGACAAGCGCACAACGGCACTGCAAGTAACATTCATAAAAATACCATTTCAAGAATAATGTAGTGGACAGGCTGAACTACCCCATCCCCCACTCCTTGTTCCAGCGCGAAAACATCGGCTACAAACTCAAGACGGCCACTGATACAGCCACAAACATGGACACGAAAATCATCCACACCAGGACAATCTACGGGAAAAACGTCAAAAACTTCAACCACATCGCAGACAGACAACACGGGAAGAACCGCAAACGTCCCCAAAACCACTCCAATCAAAACAAGAGACACTTTCGCAATCACGCCAAGCCCGAGCGCTATCAAGAGCACAGCCGAAACACAAACCATAAAAACCCAGAATTGAAACACAAAACATTTCAGACCACAACTCCAGCAACAACAGACCAGTCAACAGTAACCGAATCACCCAAGCCACCATATAAACTCAAATTGAAATGAAAGCCTACGAAAACATAAGCCAATCGCCAACAACTATAACCAAGACTGCAACTACAAAAAAACTGCACCACCAAGACTAACACCAACGAGCACACAGACTACAAGAAAAAAAAAAGGCCACCCAAATGGGTAAAAGACCAACGAAGCCAGACAGCCGCCTACAACAAAACAGAACAGCACAACACAAATTCCGCCGCCAACACATAAAAGAACATGGCGCTTTACAACACATAAAAGAACATGGTGCTTTACAACGCCTACGAACGCCACTACTCACCAGCTCAACAAAACTGCCAACACGGTAACCGATGGCGGCCACAGCAAAATGGACACTGGTGCTGAAAATCATCAAACAAAATTCTAGGTACAAGCCTGGAACCGATGACATATATAACTCAGACGAAAGTACTGTTAGAGTCTCAAACTCTGCGGGAAATAGTCTTTCACATGATCTTGCAACTGTCTTAAACGGATCAAATAAATAATTTAAAAAATCAACAACAGTAGTGCCACCGAGAGCAAGCAAAAAAAAAAAAAAACTCCAGCAACAACACCAGTGCCAGACAACAGCCGCCAACACCAAGCAAACACAAACAAACCTCCAACTCCAACACCACCGCTCCCCAAATACTCGTGCGGGAAGCCAGTCCCACTGGGGCACTACAGACCTGAGAACGTCTTATGATGAAACGATCCACGAAAGCTCCAGTGGCGACGTAAAATGTTATCGTAGCCGCCACCACCACCATGGAAAATCTATAACAGCCTTCAAGAACAGTTTGAATCAGTTCACTGTGTGCCAACAAAGAAAACTACAAGCTACAGACAACAAGACTTCAATTCACAACAACAGCAGCGCCATCAACATTACAATTCAACGCACGAACATCACGTAAGTTTCAACGCGCACCCATCACGTGAATAATGACTTCGCGGCTTTCTCCCACCCCCACCCCCGCTTGTGGCGATTTTCCACGCTACGGTGTCCCGATGCAAGTGGTGAACCACGTGTGGCTTTTAAACTCGCCAGACCGGTTATCGATGGCGGCATACATCCCAACAACAAGAAAAAAAGACAACAAACAACAAACTTCCAAAACATACTTCAGTTTACCAGACCGGTTATCGATGGCGGACACAATAAAATTATGCACGCCTCAGCCCGACTGTGACAACACACGCGGCGAGATGGTCAACCACCGCTGTCAACCAGAGGACGGAAAACACTTCAACAACCACAACACGACAAAATGCTCGCACCTTTGGACTCCACGGGTACAAAGACTGGTGGGTCTCAAACCTGCTGCTCTAGTGCCCGTGGTACAAGCAACAAAACACACAACGTGGTTCTGAAACACCCTAATTTTCAACTTTACACGACAAACACCAACCCGACGCACTACAGGAAAAAGTGAAAAATTAAAAGTCAACAACAGTCGCCAACACCGAACAAACACCACCCAACCTTCACCACCACCGCCAGCGCTCCCCAAATGAGGGGTGCCGGTCCCACTGGGGCACTACAGATCAGAGAACGTCTTATGATGAAACGATCCACGAAAGCTCCAGTGGTGATGTCAAATGCAATCGTAACCACTATACCCCGAAAGAGGGAGGTATAACGGACCACACAGACAAGATGAGGGGATAGGTGTTTAGGGAGTACCAGGATCCCTAGGCCTTAGGGCCGATAGGGTGGGTAGTTTTAGGTTAGATTGTGAATAGAGTATAAAGTGGAGACAGAAGAATAAGACATATGCACAAAATAGAAGAACTTTTATTTAACTAGAGGTTAGGGAAGGAGATGGTATCATTATTATTGTGGTGTCAATGAACTTGTACGCACTATAACAGATAAGTATTTTATGTACTGTGCCTTGGACTTGGACTTTCACCGTTTTAATGTTTGCTGCCCTGGTTCTATTAGTCCAGGGCAGCAAATCGGAGTTATATATACATATATATATATAATCGGAGTTTTATATAAATATACATATATAATCGGAGTTTTATATAAATATATATATATAATCGGAGTTTTATATAAATATACATATATATATATATATATAATCGGAGTTTTATATAAATATATATATATAATCGGAGTTTTATATAAATATACATATATATATAATCGGAGTTTTATATAAATATACATATATATATAATCGGAGTTTTATATAAATATATATATATAATCGGAGTTTTATATAAATATACATATATATATATATAATCGGAGTTTTATATAAATATATATATATAATCGGAGTTTTATATAAATATACATATATATATAATCGGAGTTTTATATAAATATATATATATATAATCGGAGTTTTATATATAAAAATAAATAAAACGATCACTATTACAAAGAACCTGTGTGTCTCGTTTTATGAATTTGTATAAGTGGCACTGGTTGAAGAACACAAGAAGACACATCTTAATCATCACTGACGTTATCATTTGGCACTGAGAGCAGGATACACACCTTATCATCATCATTATCAATCGTCATTTTATACACGTGATATCACTACTTCAGAGTAGCCATTAAGCAAGTCATATCACTACTCCAGAGTAGCAATTAAGCAAGTCATATCACTACTCCAGAGTAGCAATTAAGCAAGTCATATCACTACTCCAATGAAGTCAACAAGCAAGTCATGACGCAGCTGCCATATTACCATACGTCATAACTTGTATGTAGCTACAGTGTGATTGCATTTTTGCAGCTCTTTGATCGCCTTTATGCAGGTCATTTCACAGATTCCGTGAACACAGTAGTGTCATAACTTCCATGTCGCATTAAGTAGGTCATATCACAGATTCCATGAAATAAAGATAAAGTAAAATTTAAGCGCAAATGCAGACGTAGACTTATTAATTCATTATATTTAAGAACTAAATACAGATCCAGATAATGCAGAATGTAGAAAATAAGTTTATATGGAAACCCTATACTCACGAGATCTGTGATATAAATATACATAATGGCGACTTTTGTAGATACTCACTCGACCCAAATATGTATTTAGTCCAGGTCTGTAGTCAGTGCGGATCTTATTTAGATTGCATTTTTATATTTAAAATCCGGATTTTTTATTCTGCTACTGTGCTGGTATGTGTTTAGTATTGTTATTTACAACCAGATCAATGTTTATCAAAGGTCAGTATTCATTTCAGCCCTGCTTTCATCTAGTCAATCTAGTATTTAACGTGGCTTTATTTCTATTCCGGTAGGATGCATTTAGTATTTCAGTACTGGTTTAGATATGTATTCAGTTTTGGATGTTTTCATCCAGATGTAATTATTGTGACTGAATTCCCGAAAAGTCATTTACCTCTTTAAGCTTAGGTGATAGAGGGGGGGGGGGAAGCAACACCATATATTTTTTGTTGTTAAAATTTTCACTGGCTTCCTCTGTTATTTTGAGATTAAAGGTCAAAACTCCACCCGATTGTTAGATCCCTACTTAAAATTCATACAGCCGTTTCAAGTCCCCTATTAGCGTATGAGAGTATGTGTCAACAAACGTGTGTGTCTGCATGTGTCAGTACAAGTGCGTAGGTGTGGAACAGACAGGACTGAGGTATACCCCGAAGACTGCATTTATTGATAAATAAATTATCAGTCAGAACATGCAACCGATACGTGACCTCTAGTTTTTTCACTACAAGAGAGCGCTGTTTTCAAACGCGAATAGAAAGCCAGAGTCGGCATGAGGTAACTGGCGAAGTAGGTACTGCTTCAAGCCAGGGTAGACATGAGACGTAACTTTTTCCTCAGACAGATGTGAGTAGCACTGGAATGGAACGTCATTGTTCTTGCCGATTTCATTATAACTTTTGCGAAGTGTTTGCGTCAGTCTCGGTGTGTGAGTGTGTGGGTTTGTCTGCGTGTACTTTTCTCTGTGCTCTAAGCAATAACACGTTGGCAATAAAACATGCACAAATGAAATAAATGCTTTAAAAAAAACATTTAAAAAATTATATTTTTAATGGCTACACTGGAGTACTGATATGACTTGTTTAATAACTCCACTGGAGTAGCGGTATGATTTGTTTAATGGCTACACTAGAATAATATGATTTGCTTTAATGACTACAGTGGAGTAGTGACTTGTTTAATGGCTACACAGAAGTAGTGATGTGACTTGCTTAATGACTACAATGGAGTAGCGATATGACTTGCTTAACAGATACATTGGGGTGGCGATATGACTTTCTTAACAACTACACCGGAGCTGTGATTTGAATTATGACTTGCTTAATGACTACTCTAGTGAACAAACAAATGCTGTCACCCAAAATCAAAGAAATCACCCTTCCGGAAATTTAAGGTGTCGTGACCTGACGTGAAGAAAAACTGACGTCATGAATATTTATCCGAGAGCTTTTCGTCACAATTTAACACTAAATAGATTCGCCCGATAAACTGTGTTGTTGCGGGATGTTACTTACAACCCGAGTCCATTTTAATACAATTGTTTATATTATTCGGTCACAGAATTGTTTCATCAAGAGGTCATTATAAATGAAATATAGTTTATATGGAGGGCAAATATGGTCTTAGTATATTTTATCATGTGGCCTTGAGTGTATTTCATCGTGTGATTCTTAGTATCTTTTATCTTGTAGCTACAATTATAATTTAACTATGTAGTAACAAATATATTTTATCATGTGGCCACAAGTATTTTTTTTTTATCATGTCATATGTATATTTTATATTTTATCCAACGGTCTCAAGTTAGGCTATATTTTTTCCTGCGGCCACATTGTTATTCTGTGGTCACAAGTATATTTTATCCTATCTCTCAAGTATATGTTATCCTGTGGCCACAAGTATTTTACCCTTTTGATCTCAAGTATATTTTATCCGATGCCTCAAGTAGAAGCCTATGTAGGATTCTAGGGACACACGAATATTTTTTCAGGTATCTACAAAATTATTTAATCAAATACTGCCGGCCAAAGTTTAAATCAGTATTACATAAATGTTCTACATGCTGTGGACTGCTACTATTCGAAAATAAGTGTACTATGGATACGTTTGCTACACAAATGTACATATATTGAAAAAAAGTTATACTTATTATCGTTCGCAAACTGACGTTCAAAGCGAGGCGTCTGTAGAACACCTGTTGAATGCACTAACTTTCCAAAAAGACCCAGCCCACGTCACGAGCGCTGCCCGCCTGCACGGCGAGGCCTTTACTAAACTTGGATAGTGCCTGGTGCCAACAATGAGGGTCAGTCGGCGCACCGCCTTTTAACATTGAGTTCTCACAAGCATCCGAACAATGCTAAACTGTACAGGTAACGCCAATTACATTAATGGTCGCATTTCTGACAGGAATTCGCCCATTTAGTTCTTGCTCTCAAAACAATTTACAAACTGCTTATATTTCCCACTGTGCAAAACTAGCTTTGTGAGCAAAGGAAAAATAAAGTGCCTAACTATTAAGTGGCACGCGAGAAGAGGAAATTGTATAAAATGTCTGCCTACAGTGACATGCAATCAAAGGGAACTACACTGTACATAAATTCCCAAACATAAGTGGCATGGGATAAAAAGGGAACTACATAAATTCCCAAACATAAGTGGCAATAGATAAAAAGGGAATTATTGCCCCAAAATAAGTGGCATGATATAAAGAGGGAACTATATAAACTGCCCAAACTTAAGTGGCCTGAGATAAAAGGGAACTATATAGAGTGCGGAGTTATAAGTGGCATGAGATAAAAAGGAGACTATAAAGATCCTTAAATATGCAGTACCCTGCAGCAAAAATCAGCATTTTACATCGAAGTATAATATAACACTCAGGTCATTGTTCCCAATAACTATAAATATGTATTAACACTCAGGTCATTGTTCTCAATTGTTAACATTATCATTGTTCCAAATGGTTATAAATTTATATATATATAAACCACAATAAACAGGAATGGTATGCAGCTCTGACATGGTCGAAACACGCTAACTGAAAGCTTTTGTCATTGACAGACAGACAGACAGACAGATATAGTGATAGTCAGATAGATAGATAGATAAATAGCACACAGAAAGGATGAACAAAAATTTTAAACCCAACAAACTTTTTTACCAGTCTGGCTTAGTCCCGTTTTCGTAAAATATTTATTTGCGGTTAAGTTAGAAAATTGTGCCTCTATTATAATTCACTGCTACTTAAAATGGACCTTATTAACTTCATGCCTTCAAAGAACGTGAACTTAATCTGCGATCCTCATATATAAGATAACTGAATTTACTTTTTAAAACGTGGTCATAAATGAATTTATTTCACTCAGAAATTTTAACTTTTTAACTAGATCATACATTCTAACTAGACCAAACATTTTAAACAGACCATACATTCTCATGCGTTCTAAGTCAAACATTTTAACTATACCATACATTCTAATTAGGCCAAACATTTTAACTAGACCATACGTTCTAACTAGAACAAGTATTTTAACTAGACCATACATTATATGTAGACCATATATCATAACTAGACCAAACATTTTAACTAGACCATACATTATAATTAGATCAAACATTTATTTAAATTATACGTTGTAACTAGACCATACATTTTAACTAGGCCAAACATTTTAACAATACCATACATTCTAACTAGATCAAACATTTCAACTAGCCCATACATTATAAGTAAGCTAAACATTTTAATTAGACCATACATTCTAACTAGATCGAAAAGTTTAATTAGACCATACATTCTAACTAGACCATACATTTTAACTAGACCAAACATATATCAAACTCATATATTGTGCCTAGACCATACATTCTAACTAGGCCAAATATTTTAACTCTACCATACATTCTAACTAGATCAAACATTTTAACTAGATCATACATTCTAACTAAGCTAAACATTTTAGACCATACATTTTAAGTCAAACATTTTAACTACACCATTCATTCTAACTAGGTCAAACATTTTAACTAGATCACATATTCTAACTAGGCCAAACATTTTAACTAGATCACATATTCTAACTAGGCCAAACATTTTAACTAGACTATGCTCTCTAACTAGATCAAACAGTTTAACTAGACCATACATTCTAACTAGACCAAACATTTTAACTAGACCTTACACTATATATTAAGTAGGCCATAAATTATCATTAGCACATACATTCTTAGACCAAACTTTTTCACTAGACCAAACATTCTAACTGAACCATGCAATATTCATTAGATCATGCATTCTAACTAGACATTATCATTAGGCCATACATTTTAACTAGACCTTACATTATCATTACGCCATACATTTTAACTATACCATACAGTTTAATTAGATCATACATTCTCATTTGATCAAATATTTTAAATAGCCCTTTGTGACGATGTGTGACAAATTCTGTGTCATGACCTCGTGACCCAATTGCTCGTTTCAAAATTAAATTTTTGAACGGACCTTTGTTGAAATTCACCCGTGATACATCAGTATCGAGAGAAGCTTTCTAGCAAGGTCAGATTGTTGCATAACTTTAGGCCAGTGTCCAGCACCTTCGAGATCAACAACATACCACGTGAACGGTCACGTGATGCGTTCAATGCAGTTTCATAAAAATAATCATAAGGCGCCAAAACACTCACTCACTCACAGACCGGCAGACACACAAGGCAGCTTTAACATTAGCTCCGTCCCGCCGCCATACCAGAGTCGTAAGAGAGTCGAAGATGAACCCGCGCTAGAGCAGTAAAATCTACTTTTAAGAGGTAACAATAACACGTCTACTTCTTACAGTGTCTATTGCATTTATTGATTGTATTTTGTAATTGAATTGATGTATGTATTTTGTGCAGCTTAGCGCTATTTTAGCCAAAGCACGTGTTTCGATGTAAAGGGACAAATCTAAAAGTTATTGTATATAAATTATTGTAACTTTTTCTTATCTTTAATTTATATAAATCGTAAATTCGCTAGTGCCGCCAGTATGTCTGTGCACGTGGTGAATTCTTCTTTGTAATTCAAATTGTTCTTGCATATAATTTTTCGTGTAAAATTGTAAAGCATTCATGCTTCATTTTGAATTAATCCTTTGTGTGAATTCCAATTTTTAATGCTGTAAATATTTGAGAATTCATACGTTCGTGTAACGTTATATGTAACACACACGTGAACCACAATGTATATTTAAATATAACCATATTTGAATTGTAAACGACACGATAGTCAAAGATTCTAAATTCAGAACCTTAAACAAAGAAACATGTGCTTGGGTTTTGCGAATATAGACGCAAATAGTTACAGAGCCCAAATCCTTTGTTTCAGCCGGGTTCTTCTTATGTTATCCCTCTCTACCTTCGTACTTCTTGAGTCGTACACCGACTCGGGTGTCTTCATGACCCATACGTGAACTATGCAGAAGTACCTCGTGTTAACTACGGTTAACGATCGTCGCAAGTACATTAGTGATGCAGTAATTGAGTGGACATTGACTGTTATGCTATGCGGTACTGACGATGAGCCAAAGGATGTGGACCAGTTCTAACCAGTTGAACCCCACATGCGACCAAGAGTGTAGTTAAGTATATCTACTAGGGTCCAGAATCAAGTGACTATTTGGCAACAGAAAAGCAAATTCTCGTTAGAACTTTTAACCAGGACGGTAAATGAGAGAACAACGCTGTGTAGAATTAAGACGTCGTGTCGTAATTAATCGTTGCTGTTAATTGTTAAACTTATTAAATCTATTTCATTTTGTTAAGAACCTCTTTTTGTAGTAAATTGTATGCATATAGACCAAATGGGATTGGATGGGGGCTGTCTGAGCTAAACGAATGACGTAATGAATGCATATGAATCTAAGAGAGTTTTTAACGATTTCCAATCTAGCTAATGTACGCAAATTATCAGTTTCGTAAATCTGTGATCTAGACTACAAAGATGCATTTTTAATTTAGTCGAATGATGATTTGAGCAACCAGTCTGTTTAGGTTAAACGAGAGAGAATTAATTTAAATAGTAAATTAAAGTTCTATAATTTCCTAAGCAGGGTCTTTAAATAAATACTGGAAACGTAACAAGTGGGGGCTCGTCCGGGATTGATATGTATTAAATCGTAACATTTTTTATACATAGGGCGTATCATATCTTTAGGTAACGAACATCTGAGAATTGCCAATATTCTATTGATTCAGGATTGTTGAAATATTTATCTTGCTTTTGTTGTGACATGTGCATGTATTCTTTTGCAGAGTAGCGTGCATGTTAGTTAATGTTGATATATTTAAGCGTAGTTAAATATGTCATGTTAGCTATTGATGATTTATTTAGTATTGTGTTACTGGATACTTCATTGTGAGAAGTCGACGTGTTATACCGCCAGCTAGGAGAGTTATCGGTAGTAACAGACTTCGGACTATTATATTTAGGGTGCTAAGTATAATGTGTAATGTTGTATGGTTGGAGCCGTGACATTACGAAAGCCTTGGAGACAACAGATTGTAGCCAAGCAGGTGAACGTGTAACCAACGCGTAATTTATTTCGGAAGGTGTTCTGAATAAATTCAATAATTTTTGTAAGGTCGTAGCCTAAAAGTTATTGTGGGATAAAAGCGGAGTTTTATCGCCTACGGTTAGATACACAATCACGAGAGATATTTATTGTAGCCAGACGCGCTAAATAAATAAGATGGACACTTCGGATCTCGAACAGACTATTGCGAGTCTGAGAGAGATAGGTTCCTTGATCGGATTCCGAACGGAAGACGAGTTAATGAACTTCGTTAGAACTGAACTAGACTGGGAAGAGGAACGCGAAAAGAGGAGAGAGGAACACGCGAAAGAGTTAGAACGAATAAAACTCGATGGCGCGTTAGCGATGGAACGGATAGAGATAGAAGATGATCACCTTACGACTTTGATAGATCTAAGGGTCGATGAACGGATGGGGAGCTTACAGCTCATGGAGATTCTAAAACGCGAACACGGGATAGGCATATCACTAGAATATAGAGGTGAACAGCTACGTATTTTCGTCCTACTAGAACTCAATGAAAAGGAAATAGAACACAGGGAAGAAATTAGATCTTCAATAAGCTCACGAGCAAAACAGTTGTGTGATAAAGATTTCCGATTCAAAGGGGAAGGGGAGGCTGAAATACGAGACCTAACGTTCGAAATTAGAAAGTTGAAGAAAGAAAAGCTAAGACTTATGGAAAGGAAAGAAAGTCTAGAATTAGAATGGTTGTGGACAGAAATCGAAACAGAGTCTAAAATTGCTGGGGAAAGTACTGTTGACAAATTACGACAGGAAGGTCAGGCCGTGAACTTTGACTTGCCGAGGTCAAACACCGCGAGCGTGGAGACTGACACACAGAAATTAGTCGCACTACCAAGCACAGCAGACGAATTAGACAGTTTGATTGAAAACAAAAACAAATGTTTTGACGAAACCATTACAGTTCAACATGCTAACCAGTTTACAGAAACAGTTAGCGCACCAAAGCTTGATCTTGAAACAGAGACAAGAAAAGACGCTGTTGTTAAGGACTTAATAACACGTGTAGAATTTGGACAAACACATACACCGCCGTGTACGTGTGACACTTTGTTTGACGGACTGAATGCGCATGATAAGATAGAGACAGATTCTATCGGTTGTGTACCGTTAAGGTGTGATGAAACTTCTAGCAACACAGTGACTGATTTTTCTGACAGGACAAATATGCATGAGAAGATAGAAACGGATTCTATCAGTTGTGTATCGTCGAAGGGCAGTGACACATCGACTGAGTTTACTGACCGAACTGTTAGTTTAAGAGAGAATGTGCTCGCTACGAAGACTGACATCGGTAGATCTCGATCTCCGATGATTGACGTGAGTCATGACGTAATTTTGGAACACAAGATTATTGCGTTATGCGAGGTTTCGAGTGCTAATACATTGACAGCCAGGGAAACAGAAGTATTTGATCCAGATGACAG
Organism: Sinotaia quadrata; assembly: GCA_028829895.1. Taxonomy (NCBI): domain Eukaryota; kingdom Metazoa; phylum Mollusca; class Gastropoda; order Architaenioglossa; family Viviparidae; genus Sinotaia; species Sinotaia quadrata. The sequence continues at coordinate 58,109,016 of CM054177.1, read as the reverse complement.
TATAGGTAGCATTACAGACGGAGGCAATGTGCCTATGATAAGTTCATTTACTTCGGATGACATGACAGTTGTCAGAGCTGAGACAGAGTTCTTTTCCAAACGTGACATGGAAGAAGATATAGTCGAAAACTGTACAGGGACGGTCGACGATAACAATGCATGTGTACTGACGTGTATGCACGCTGTTGTCAGAGACATGGCAGAACTGTCTGCAGATAAATCACTTAACGGAAATAGTGACGTAGACAGAAGCCACGGTACATGGACTACCTTTATTGACTCACCTGATGAGATAAAGGAATGTCATGAGTACGTACCAAAAACTGAGACAAGTGGAAGTAAGGAGGAGGGGGTTTCATTAACTGATAGGTTCCTTGGTTCACTGATGAAAAGTACGGAGTGTAATCCCGAATTGATCAAAGACACAGTACAAATGAGTGACAGAACTAGATTGATAGATAATGAAAACCGGAGTGACGGACTGATAACCAGAGTAGGTGGGGCATCAGGACTGTTACTGACATCAGATGCAGAGAATTATGATAGAGGAAACAGCGGGAGTGTAGCCTACAACACACAGAGAGTAGACATAGTGATGTTATTCAGTGTAATAGAGACAGGTAACATTCACTGCCAGTTGGTGACTGAAACTGACAGAATTTCTATCATAGATTCTGACGACCTGATGAGGAGACACATTGAATTAACTAAGTCGGTGGAGACAGATTATGTTAGTTCAATAAACGGTATGGTCCAGGGGAGACAATCGATAACTCTTGGAGAGTTTAAAACAGAACCCTTGTTCATACAACCACAGGAGTCCGACTTGCTAGCGAGTGAGTCTGACCCCACAGTGACTAGGGAATACTCGAGTGGGGAGTTAGACAATTCTAGAGTCACAAAAGAGACACAGACTTATGTTGTCAAGGAGAGAGACAAATTGACAGACATAACAGTCGAACACCTAGTTGTGAATGGGTTAAAACAGAAAACAACTAGTGGGACGAGGTATTTCACTTCAGTCTATGATAAGATCAGGAGAACGGAACCTCCAGATTTAGGGGAGAAGCTAATGTTGCAATTCAGGTACTTCAGAAAGACAGGTAGCCGCGACAGAGCACATTTGCGAACCTATGACGTTAGACTAGATGCGAAATGGACCCATAGTAGATCTGACGCCATTCCGACAAAAGACGTTGAGTGCATGCGAACTAGAGACGTTCAATGTGTACACAATGACGTAACTACAAATGCACGAAACACCAAGAGAGCAAATCTCCATTTGCGTGAGTTCAGTGACAAGGCTAAGAGCGATAGATTTGAAATTCAGACTTCGCATAGTCAAGGCCACAGTGACACTGACATGATACGAAACGTATCGAGAAGTTTGAAACTGTTAGATGGGGTAGAGACCAGTCATACAGAAACTGACACTACCAAAAACATTTTAAACTTGACAAGTACTTTGGGGAGTTTTGAAAGAGATAAAACACTTCAAGGACGTACTTACTGGACGAGAAATGAAAAGTCTAAACTTGACATGCAATATATTGCACCTCACAGTGACGTTCTGACGAACAGAGTAAGAAAGAAAGAATACAGCTGTCATGCCGTAGACATGTTGACACACATGGACGATGACGTGTATTGGGATTGGGATAGAACTACGAAGATTGTGCTAGGCAGGATAGTGCAACAGTAGAAATAATGATTTGACACTTTCTTTGAATTTCATTATTTTCTTGTTGTACAGTAGTTGGTAGTTGTTACTGTAAAAATGTTGGACATTTCATAAAAACTTGGGACTAGCTATAACACTGATTGAGTTGTGTTAGTGTTGTAACTCTGAATATGACAGGTAGACTGATAGATGGTTCATTGAGTTGGTAAATTCACAAACTCTGATATTTGGTTGATACAGGAAATCAATATCTGGAACTTTTTCATAACCTGCATATTGATAGTGTTGTTCATTGGAAGTCATTTTTTTTGATCACACTATTGTTGGATACGTATTCAGTGGAATTGGTTGATGTTGGATTTCTATTCTGAATAATCTGATTAGATCGAACTAGGTTGTGTGTGAACTATTGATTATTGGGACAGATAGTGAAATTTTCAGAACATGTTATTCCATTGGATGGATGTCTATTCAATTAGACTGAACGTTTTTCTTAAATCATTTTATTTGATTTTTCTTAAATCATTTTTCTTTGATTTCTGAGGAGAGAAATATTGTATGAGTGTGCCGTTAATCTAGAGTTGATTTCTCTGCCGCGTTACATTATTTCTGGTTATGTTGAAATTTTTTAATTGTAAATTTTTTCTTCATTTTGCACTTCTACATTTTATAACACATAATTTGTAGGAGGCATTTATCTTTTGGTAAGATAAACGCCTCAAAAGCAAGGGGGTGTGACGATGTGTGACAAATTCTGTGTCATGACCTCGTGACCCAATTGCTCGTTTCAAAATTAAATTTTTGAACGGACCTTTGTTGAAATTCACCCGTGATACATCAGTATCGAGAGAAGCTTTCTAGCAAGGTCAGATTGTTGCATAACTTTAGGCCAGTGTCCAGCACCTTCGAGATCAACAACATACCACGTGAACGGTCACGTGATGCGTTCAATGCAGTTTCATAAAAATAATCATAAGGCGCCAAAACACTCACTCACTCACAGACCGGCAGACACACAAGGCAGCTTTAACATTAGCTCCGTCCCGCCGCCATACCAGAGTCGTAAGAGAGTCGAAGATGAACCCGCGCTAGAGCAGTAAAATCTACTTTTAAGAGGTAACAATAACACGTCTACTTCTTACAGTGTCTATTGCATTTATTGATTGTATTTTGTAATTGAATTGATGTATGTATTTTGTGCAGCTTAGCGCTATTTTAGCCAAAGCACGTGTTTCGATGTAAAGGGACAAATCTAAAAGTTATTGTATATAAATTATTGTAACTTTTTCTTATCTTTAATTTATATAAATCGTAAATTCGCTAGTGCCGCCAGTATGTCTGTGCACGTGGTGAATTCTTCTTTGTAATTCAAATTGTTCTTGCATATAATTTTTCGTGTAAAATTGTAAAGCATTCATGCTTCATTTTGAATTAATCCTTTGTGTGAATTCCAATTTTTAATGCTGTAAATATTTGAGAATTCATACGTTCGTGTAACGTTATATGTAACACACACGTGAACCACAATGTATATTTAAATATAACCATATTTGAATTGTAAACGACACGATAGTCAAAGATTCTAAATTCAGAACCTTAAACAAAGAAACATGTGCTTGGGTTTTGCGAATATAGACGCAAATAGTTACAGAGCCCAAATCCTTTGTTTCAGCCGGGTTCTTCTTATGTTATCCCTCTCTACCTTCGTACTTCTTGAGTCGTACACCGACTCGGGTGTCTTCATGACCCATACGTGAACTATGCAGAAGTACCTCGTGTTAACTACGGTTAACGATCGTCGCAAGTACATTAGCGATGCAGTAATTGAGTGGACATTGACTGTTATGCTATGCGGTACTGACGATGAGCCAAAGGATGTGGACCAGTTCTAACCAGTTGAACCCCACATGCGACCAAGAGTGTAGTTAAGTATATCTACTAGGGTCCAGAATCAAGTGACTATTTGGCAACAGAAAAGCAAATTCTCGTTAGAACTTTTAACCAGGACGGTAAATGAGAGAACAACGCTGTGTAGAATTAAGACGTCGTGTCGTAATTAATCGTTGCTGTTAATTGTTAAACTTATTAAATCTATTTCATTTTGTTAAGAACCTCTTTTTGTAGTAAATTGTATGCATATAGACCAAATGGGATTGGATGGGGGCTGTCTGAGCTAAACGAATGACGTAATGAATGCATATGAATCTAAGAGAGTTTTTAACGATTTCCAATCTAGCTAATGTACGCAAATTATCAGTTTCGTAAATCTGTGATCTAGACTACAAAGATGCATTTTTAATTTAGTCGAATGATGATTTGAGCAACCAGTCTGTTTAGGTTAAACGAGAGAGAATTAATTTAAATAGTAAATTAAAGTTCTATAATTTCCTAAGCAGGGTCTTTAAATAAATACTGGAAACGTAACACCCTTACATTCTAAGTGGATCATAAATACTAATCAGACAACATATTTTAATTAGACCATATATTCTAAAACGTTCAATACTAGCTAAAACTCTATAGTACATTTAGTAAGGGTAAAATATATAAAAATGTGCCAGAAATCAGACTCATAGAAACTTCCGAATTACAGTGGTTATATGATGAAATAAATCCCATACAACACGACAATATAAAATTTTATTTAAAAAGTACTTGTATCTAAAACATATGCTGAGATTCAGATGAGTATGATGTACTTGTTGCCTTTGTTTGCAAATCCTATTTTTTGTGCAATTAGTTAGAGAAAGCGTTGCCTTTGTCAATGCTATTGTGCATTCAGTTTCATATACTTATTGCCTTATTTGAAAATCGTATTGTGTAACCAGTTTCATATACTTGTTGCCTTATTTGAAAATCGTATTGTGTAACCAGTTTCATATACTTATTGCCTTATTTGAAAATCGTATTGTGTAATCAGTTTCATATACTTGTTGCCTTTATTTGGAAATTCTATTGTGCAATCAGTTGTGAACGCGCTGACTTGAGCTTGCATTTCATTTCCGTTGAGATCTGCTCAGAACACACTATGTCAGTCTGGAATGTATGTACCAACAGCCAATGCAGGTGCGAATGGCGAAAGGAGACTGTTGTAAACACAATGCCCGTAGCAAGCGGGGTTTGATCCTGAGTCACCGCAGGTAGTGGGGCCATGTGTTACGATTCTTGCCCCGCCCACCAGTAGTCATTCTAAGACTTCGCGGCTCCCGCTCATAGCCGCAGTCTCACGCACGCGCAGTCTTCCAAATCTATGACTGACTAATTTGGAAACATCGAGCCGCGAACACAGTTTACAGAGAACATTCAAATATATTTAATTTCTCAAAATTATATTGCCAAATCCAGGAGAACAATCAAATACACAAGGGACGATTCCTCAAAAACACATTATTATTGATCTTGTTTATAAATACGCACTGACCAATCAAACAACAGTTCTTTATTACTCATGTCATATTTCACCATGCATTGGCCAATCAAATAACAGTACTTTATTACTCATGTCATATTTCACCATGCATTGGCCAATCAAGCAGCAGTACGTTATTATCTCATATTTAACCAAGCACTGACCGATAAAACAAAAGTACGTTGGTAGTGGTCTTGTATTATTATATCTTGGCAAATGAAGTTAAAAGATTATGAAATAAAAGTGTGTGTATTATTTTTGAAGAAAGTAACTCTGAAAGAGATATAGTTCTTTTATAGATTTTTACTGACCACAGACTGAGTCATCTGTTTATGACAAGTTTATACTGACTATCGAAACAGTAATGTTTTCAAAAGATTTATATTAACCGTAGATCTAATCATCTGTTTTTATGCAGGCTCATATTAATTATATTTATCGATCAAAAATGGGTTTTATGCACGTTTATAATTGTTATCAACCTAGTTATCTGTTTTGTGCACGTTTATATTTTAGTTGTCAACCTAGTTATCTGTTTTGTGCACGTTTATATCAACCATTGATCTAGTCATCAGTTTTGTTCGTTTATAACTTTATATTAACTATCGACCGAGACATCTTATTTTTTATTCATGTTTTTATATTAAACATCGGCTTAGTCATCTGCTTTATGCAAGTTTATAATTAAAGATCTAAATATGTACGCAAAGCTCTCAGACAGTATTTAGTATGGAGAGAGGAGTATAGTCTTAGGGAAGTAGTTAATGACTGAAATAGTAAGTAATATTTTATGGAGCATTTAGTGACTGAAATATTAAGTAATATTTTATGGAGCACTTAGTGAGTGAAATAGTAAGTAATATTTTATGAAGCACCTAGTGACTGAAAAGGTAATATTTTATGAAGCACTTAGTGACTGAAATAGTAAGTAATATTTTATGGAGCACTTAGTGATTGAAACAGTAAGTAATATTTTATGAAGCACTTAGTGACTGAAACAGTAAGTAATATTTTATGAAGCACTTAGTGACTGAAATAGTAAGTAATATTTTATGGAGCACACAGTGATTGAAACAGTAAGTAATATTTTATGACACGATAAGCACATAAATTATCAGCAAATATAAGAACTTTTCGTGTAATTACAACCACACAACCTTTCGTGTAAATAAATCAGATAGTCGATCTTTTGAGTAAATAAAGTCCCATTATTTCCTCGCGGGTTCGTGAATAAAGAGAGACAGAGAACTACAAAACAAAGCACAGCCTTTCATGGCAAATAAATCCACTTAGCCCAAAGTTTAAAATGACAGCATCTGTTCAAAACATCGACGGGATGAAATTAATAAGAACTCCTCCTGTAGCCCTTGCCTTGTACTGACTTTTAAGGTAGTCCTTGCCTTGTATTGACTTTTAAGGTAGTCCTTGCCCTGTACTGAATGTTAAGGTAGTCATTGACCTGTACTCACTCTTCCCGTAGTCCTTGACCTGTACTGACTCTTCCTGTAGCCATTGCTCTGTACTGACTCTTCCCGTAGCCCTTGCCCTGTACTGACTCTTCTCGTAGCCCTTGTCTTTACTATATTACTTGGCATCACTCTGCGGATTAGTTATTGGTGCATTTCAAAGATGTTTTAGAGTATTTAAGAAAACAAGCTGGTGCTAACTGTTGTCAACTCTTGACAACTGATCTCGAATGCAATGATTAATTTTGATACGGAACGGTTTCAGATTGCATTGTTAGGCAAGTGTTCTATCTCGATTGCAACGATTAACTTTGTATTGTTTGACAAGTGTTTTATCTCAGTAACAACGATTAACTTTGTATTGTTTGACAAGTGTTTTATCTCAGTAACAACGATTAACTTTGTATTGTTTGACAAGTGTTTTATCTCAGTAACAACGATTAACTTTGTATTGTTTGACAAGTGTTTTATCTCAGTAACAACGATTAACTTTGTATTGTTTGACAAGTGTTTTATCTCAGTAACAGCGATTAACTTTGTATTGTTTGACAAGTGTTTTATCTCAGTAACAACGATTAACTTTGTATTGTTTGACAAGTGTTTTATCTCAGTAACAGCGATTAACTTTGTATTGTTTGACAAGTGTTTTATCTCAGTAACAACGATTAACTTTGTATTGTATGACAAGTGTTTTATCTCAGTAACAACGATTAACTTTGTATTGTATGACAAGTGTTTTATCTCAGTAACAACGATTAACACTGACAAAGAACGGTTTCACTTTGTAGTTTTAGATAAGTGTTCTATCGAGATAACAATAATTAAAACTGATTACGGGACGGTTTCACATCGCATTGTTTGACAAGTGTTCTACGTAAATGCATGCTCAAACAGGTGTCATTTCAATGGCGTTAATTTTCTTACAATCTTTGCAAAGATCTTTACACTAGGTCTGGTTGCTGAAGGTCAAAAGGCAACATTCCCAAAGGTATCTGTCAATTCATGGCGTCAAGCCATCGACTGGTCCTAATTATCTCATTAATTAATCAATATTGCAAAATATTATTCACACTAAACACGAAGATTAGCAGATCTGATACACCCTTTCAATGTTATTCCATTCAAAGCAAAGAAACAGATAATTAATTATACAATCTCTATAATTATGACCGAATGTGTGCGAGTATTTTCTGTTAAAAAAAATAATAAAGTGAGTGAGTGTGTGTGTGTTTGTATGTGTGTGTGTGTGTGTGTGTGTGTGTGTGTGTGTGTGTGTGTGTGTGTGTGTGTGTGTGTTCATTAATAAAACGCTGACAGACGTCTGTGATTACGTCATTTCGTTATTGCTAGAAAAGACCGTAAATGTTTCGTATCATCACATTTATTGCAATATGGGCTCCTACTTATAAGACAATAAGCTGTTTGCAGGACGACTCATGCGTTAAATAAAGCGACTGATATCAGTAATTTTGACGACAGCAGACCGCAATGTTAAAAAAGATTACGTCATAGAGAGTAAAGTTATACAAGGAATATAAAGCATACAACTTTGTAATGTAAAGAAACTGACTCTCAATCACTCTCCCTCTCTGTCTCTCTCTCATATGACTGCGATTACAAGTACATGTACAAGGATATCAGTTGGTCGTGTATTACAGAACTGACATTTGCAGAAATGAGTACTACAGACTTTCAAGTTGTGACTCTGAAACTTGTTTAACACCTATAGATACGACAGACAGGGATAAATTCTAGAAATTTAAAAGCAATTCGAGTCTGATATACTTGTGAAAACATCATAGTTATATTTTCCAAGCCCGCTTTCAGACACATGACACTTTATGGTATGCTTTATTAATAATATAATAGAAAGAACCCTTAAATTAACTGACACTACTTGTGAAACATTTAAATCTCCTCTCAAGGTGTGAAGATTACTTGTAGAAAGCTACGTAACCTTGAGAGTACCATGTGACAAGTCACTACCATTCAGTCATATTAGGCAGAGCCCTTCCCACACCCTGAGTGCATTTTTAATGGGAAACCTGTCTGCTGAAAGAGTGAAAGAGATCAAGCGAAAACATTGAAAGATACGCCCTCAGTCGGCAGACGATAGTTTTCCAACTCTGGCCTGCATTCGATGACTGTCTCACTACCATACATCCAATGGCCTTTGAGCAATGCCGGACTTGTCTTCACTAGTCTGCATCCGATAGCCTTAGAGCAACGGATATTTTTCAGAAATGATTTGCATCAGATGGTATACATTTCTCAATATAACAATTTAGTGTCAAATACTTTTCATCTCTCAGTTCGAGTGTACTTTGGCAAAATGTCTAAAAATTACCTGTGGGATCTTTCCTTGAAAAAGTATTTTATTTTTACTTCATAAGAAAGAAAGAATAAGGAAAAGAGAAGGATATCAGCTTTAAAGGCCGACTGTGAGACAGGCTAAAAAAAAAAAAAAGGGGGGGGGGGGCACTGGCTTTTAAAATTGAGATTGGAACACCAATCTGGAAAAGAGTGTTTAAAATTGAGATTGGAACACCAGACTAGAGAGGAGTGGAAAAGAGTGTTTAAAATTGAGATTGGAACACCAGTCTAGAGAGGAGTGGAAAAGAGTGTTTAAAATTGAGGTTGGAACACCATTCTAGAGTGGGGTGAAAGAGCGTTTGCCTGCAGTCCTCCGGACAGAACAGTAATTCATCTAGTCACTTGCAGGAGCACGTACAGCCCGTACACTTCAGAGTAAAATCAGAATTTACCACAAATCACACACAGTGTGTTGATAAATTTACCACAAATCACACACAGTGTTGATAAATTTACCACAAATCACACACGAAGTGTTGATAGATTTACCACAAACCACACACAGTGTTGATACATTTACCAAAAATCACACACAGACATTTACCAAAAATCACACACAGTGTTGATACCTTTACCAAAAATCACACACAGTGTTGATACATTTACCACAAATCACACAGTGTTGATACATTTATCACAAATCACACACAGTGTTGATACATTTACCACAAATCACACATAGTGTTGATACATTTACCACAAATCACACACAGTGTTGATACATTTACCACAAATCACACACAGTGTTGATAAATTTACCGCAAATCACACACAGTGTTGATAAAGTGTGTGGTTTTGTGTGTGTGTCTGTGTGTGTGTCTGTGTGTGAGAGAGAGAGAGGAGAGAGAAAGAGAGAAACCCGCTGTATTACAAGATCGAACGGTCTTTTAAAATATATATTTAGACAAATAAATGGAAAGATAAATAGATGGGTGAATGTCAAGGTCGGCATTGGGAAAAAAGCGACATTTTCATAGACAGATTATATTTTAATAGAACGAAGTACACAAGAACAAACCAAGCCAATGTGTAGTCATTTCAGCTTTAAAATCTGCCGTTGGGAACAAATACAAATTTATTTATGCACGGTACACACAGCTAGTAGGCGAATTAATACTTCTCGTAACACTAAATTCCGTCAAGCAATATACGAGTGTCTGTCTGTCTGTTATAGCGGTGGAATTTCGTACCTCCTTGTGGACCTAACACTGTCTGTGAAAGTACAAAATTCCGTCATATGCTGCTTGTGGACCTAACACAGTGTGTGACACAACGAGATTCCGTCATACACTGCACTTAGACTTAACACTGTACCTGGGCCTAAAATAGTGAGTGAATGCAATGAATTTTGTCTTACACTGTACATGGGCCTAATATAGTGTGTGAATGCAATGAATTTCGTCATACACTCTACATGGGCCTAAAATAGTGAGTGAATGCAATGAATTTTGTCTTACACTGTACATGGGCCTAATATAGTGTGTGAATGCAATGAATTTTGTCTTACACTGTACATGGGCCTAATATAGTGTGTGAATGCAATGAATTTTGTCTTACACTGTACATGGGCTAATATAGTGTGTGAATGCAATGAATTTTGTCTTGCACTGCCCGTGGGTCCAATACAGTGTGTGACAGCAATGAATTCCGTCACGCAAGTATACAGAGGTTTGCTACAGTTCGTGACAAACGTCCCCTTCCACACTCGTACATATATCACCTCCGACTTACGTATTATTCAACACAGCAGGTTTAGTGTATCAGGACACACCATACAACGTATACGCACTATGAATGTATAGACAAAATAATCTGTGCAGTGTCTTTCTAATCTAAGGGTTAGGTATCATCTATACTCTCTATCTATATAGCTAAGTAGCTAGCTGATCTACAAACACATAAACTTCTATCCAAGGTATACTTCAGACATAACTCTGTAGAAAAACTTTTTACGTCCCAAATGAAGACACGGTTGCTGTTTTCTAGCATTTTTAATTCTGAGATTTGACATGATAATGGGGTGAATTACTGGCGCTCGATAACTCGAGGACAACTGGCACACATGGCTAACATGGTACTGTGAAAGTGAGAACATCCACTGAGGAAAATTATTTGACAGTGTCACAAGTGATCATGAGAAGGGGGAATAACTAGATACGCTTAGTACGGCCCCTATGAGCGCGAGTAGTGAAAAGCCTGGTGGTAATCAACTTGATCTCTGCCCTTCTAGTGACATATGTAATGTTGTAATGCGACTTCAAAGCGCTGTCTCCATTACACAAAACACCTATGCAAGAATAAGATTTTTATTTTAAATACATGTCAAACAATATCAATTTAACTAAAAATATTTACCTTAAAAATAAAATAGAAGTAAATTCAAATTCGAAGATCAAAATTCCGAGTCGAAGCCTGAAAGTGACTCATCTCGAAATAGATAATGTAATCGAGAGTTATGGGTCTTTGATAAGCATATCTCCCGCACCCGCTCCTTAGAGTTCTTCGTTCACATCCTTGAAATATTATACTTCCTTAACAGTAAAATTACTGTCGTCTTCATTTGTAAAACAACAAATATTATACTTCCTTAACAGTAAGAGTACTGTCGTCTTCATTTGTAAAACAACAAATATTATACTTCCTTAACAGGAAGACTACTGTCGTCTTCATTTGTAAAACAACATGCAGGTTCTATTTATTTACTACGTAGATGATTTTAAATTATTGTTATAGGTCATAAAAACTTTGCAAAGTAATGATTTAACACTTTACGCTTTAGAGTTACTGTTACACGAGCTTACAGCCAGCGTAACATATGTGCGTGATTGTGTGTGAGAGTGTGTATGTATATTTTCTTATGTTTGTGTGTAGTCTTTTTCATATATACAAAAATGAATAACTTTATTTTCTAGGGATAGGCAGATCATAGTTGGGGGAAATGTGTTATGGCTTATTACGTTAGGATGTGTCTTTTTTTTTTTTTAAATATAAAAAATATTATAGTGAAAGAAAGAAGGGAATTTGTCCCCTCGTTTCAGTACTTATCCTCAAATTTTCATGCCTGTACCATTCAAGCAGGAAATAGGTGACGCTGTTTCGAAATGGAGTCCAAGGTGTAGAATTTTAGAAATTAAGTGCATTGGGGCCAGGAACAATATACTATTAAATAATAAAAGACAATTACAGGCACTTCCGATATAATCGTTGTCTATTTAGGAATAAGGCATTGCAATAATGACACTGCATCTAAAGCAACGGTTGTCGCCCTTCGAAAGACAAAGACGACGCGCAAGGATTCAAATGTAAGGAAAGTGAATTGTACATATAAGTACGGTCACTCTGCGTTGCAGTTAATAAGTCATGTTTAACTGAATTGTACAAGTATTGTCACTCTGCGTTGCAGTTAATAAGTCATGTTTAACTGAATTGTACATATAAGTACGGTCACTCTGCGTTGCAGTTAATAAGTCATGTTTAACTGAATTGTACATATAAGTACGGTCACTCTGCGTTGCAGTTAATAAGTCGTGTTTAACTGAATTGTACATATAAGTACTGTCACTCTGCGTTGCAGTTAATAAGTCGTGTTTAACTGAATTGTACATATAAGTACGGTCACTCTGCTTTGCAGTTAATATGTCGTGTTTAACTGAAGTGTACATACAGACACAGGCAGCGTATTCCGCTCGCATAACAGGATGTCCGGAAACCCTTGACGACCGACTATAAACACTGTGTTCGGGAGTGAAGTTGTAGCCGAACTTTGGTAATACCATTAGTCCCATTTAGCAGAGATGTAACCAATGGGCTGGGCAAAATGGGACTAAATTAAAAATACATTATTAAAATAGCAAATTCTGGATGAACACCTTGTTAAATTTAGAGTTGCCAGTTCAGAACCTGGTCGAATAAATAACTTTTTTCAAAGCTGATAGGCATCAGCACACATGGTTTTTGAAGAATTTGGTCGAGTAAAACTCACTTTTTTCAAAGTCGATAGGAGTCAACACATTTGGCCAATGAAGAATTTGGTCGAGTAAAACTCATTTTTTTCAAAGTCGATAGGCGTCAGCACACATGGCTTTTGAAGAATTTGGTCGAGTAAAAATCACTTTTTTTCAAATGTGTTAGGTGTCAGCACACATGGCTTTTGAAGAATTTGGTCGAGTAAAACAACTTTTTCTAAAGCCAATAGGAGTCAACACATTTTGAAAAGGTTTCTAGATAATTGAATCGCCGACATTCCGCTTAATTATCAGAACGAATCGACTCACATACTGATAAATGTTATCAGAAAGAACTGACTCACATACTGATAAATGTTATCAAAAAGAACTGACTCACATACTGATAAATGTTATCAGAAAGAACTGACTCGCATACTGATAAATGTTATCAAAAAGAACTGACTCACATACTTATAAATGTTATCAAAAAGAACTGACTCACATACTTATAAATGTTATCAAAAAGAATTGACTCACATACTTATAAATGTTATCAAAAAGAACTGACTCACATACTTATAAATGTTATAAAAAAAGAACTGACTCACATACTTATAAATGTTATAAAAAAGAACTGACTCACATACTTATAAATGTTATAAAAAAGAACTGACTCACATACTTATAAATGTTATCAGAAAGAACTGACTAACACAAGTATAAATGTTAGAAGAAAGAACCCAGAGGAAGATTATAATAAATGTTAAAAATAAGAACTGACTCGTATTTATAAATGTTATCAGAAATAAATGACTCATAAATTTATAAAAGTTACTTCTTAAAAAAGAAAGAGAAGAACTGAGTAGGCGATTGACGTGAGCTGTTTGTAATGTAAAACTCTACATCTGGGATTGATAATAATATATACATGTAATACTGATAACAATTCAAATGTGAAACTGAAAAATAATGTATATATACTATTGATCATATTGAGCTGTTTGTAATGTAAAACTCTACATCTGGGATTGATAATAATATATACATGTAATACTGATAACAATTCACATGTGAAACTGAAAAATAATGTATATATACTATTGATCATATTGAGCTGTTTGTAATGTAAAACTCTACATCTGGGATTGATAATAATATATACATGTAATACTGATAACAATTCACATGTGAAACTGAAAAATAATGTATATATACTATTGATCATAATTTTATTTATTGATGATAAATGTATATTCGGTACAAAAGTTATTCACTTGTTACTGATAATAAAGCATATGTATAATATAATGATAATAGTCTGCATGGCGGAATGATCAAAAGACACGTAAAAGTTACAATGAGTAAAAATGAACGACAGCAGTTCGCTGATCAATATTGTCAAGATATGCAGTAAGGACATTAACCTGAGGTTCAGCCTTGAGAAATGTGGAAGAATTATCGTCCAGAAATACAGCATCAGAACAAATTAAGGCCTACAATTCGGCAGAAATACAGGATCAGAACAAATGAAGGCCTACAATTCGGCAGAAATACAGGATCAGAACAAATGAAGGCCTACAATTCGACAGAAATACAGGATCAGAACAAATGAAGGCCTACAATTCGACAGAAATACAGGATCAGAACAAATGAAGGCCTACAATTCGACATTGAAAAAAGTCAACGGCGCTGCAATGGAAAAAGTTTATAAATACATGGGATACTGCAACATCCAAAAAAAACATGCAGAGTGAAGTAAAGTTTAAAGTTAATAGACAGAATGAAAAACGGGTTAGATAAAAGCTAAATGGGGCCAACAAAATACAAGCCCTTATAATCAGATATACTGGAGATATCATAAATTGAAGAACAAATGAAATATATGATCCGGAGAGAAGGATGAAACAATAGAACGTATACTATCTAAATGTCCGCTTGGAGCTGGAACAGAATACATCAAACGACACAATGAGGTGGCAAAAATCATACATAGAAACCTTTGGGAGTAAAATCCCAGAAAAAGCAAATGCACCAACCAGAAACAGTCAGAAGAAGTCAAAATACTGCGCGACTTCGAGATAATAACAGATCGATTGATTCCTGCTCAAAGACCAGACATTGCAGTTCTCAATAAGTCCAACAACAATCATCGACGTCACTGTTCCAAGTGATTGAAACACAAAAGCAAAAGAAAGAGAAAAATCAGAAAAATACCAGGGTCTCAGATTGCAGAGACTGTGGAGTGTCAAAGAAGAAGTGATACGCGTAGTGAGAGGAGCCTTGGGGAATATAACATATGAGTTGGAAAGATATGTGAAATATTTTAAAGTAATAATCCCACTAGTTATTTAAAACAAACACCTTTAAAATAGCGCACTTCTACGACATATACCCATTTATACACAAATGAAAGGATAATGAAGCATAAGCGGGCCACATCAACATTCTTTTACGCTGGGAGGTACGACATATACCACTTTACACACACACACTGGGGGGTAGGACATATACCACTTTACACACATATTGGGGGGTAGGACATATACCACTTTACACACACACTGGGGGGTACGACATATACCACTTTACACACACACTGGGGGGTACGACATATACCACTTTACACACACACTGGGGGGTACGACATATACCACTTTACACACTCATGAATGGTAATGAAGCACAAGAGGGCCACATTAATATTCTTTCATGCTGGAGGTATGACAGCAAAAACACTGTAATGAGCAACGACTCTTGATAGTGCAGGTGACTGTAGGGAAATTCATCAACACTTTTCCTACCAATACAATGTTCTCAAGATGTCACATTACCAGTCACATACTGTGGCGTCAAAAATAAACGAAGTGGCATGGCATCTGATAAAACACAACGCAATTCTATAAGTAAATAAACTTTCAATCACTTGACTGAAGACAGTTTAGTAGGGATACGGATAACTTTAGCATCTACAGTAGTGTGTATTTACAAAACCCAAACCTGACCAATTATATCTGTGACATCTACAGTAGTGTGTATTTACAATAAAGGAACCTGACCAATTATAACTGTGACACCTACAGTAGTGTGTACGTGTATTTACAACACCCGAACCTGACCAATTATAACTCTGACCTCTACAGTAGTGTGTATTTACAACACCCGAACCTGACCAATTAAAACTGTGACATCTACAGTAGTGTGTATTTACAACACCCGAACCTGACCAATTATAAGTGTGATGATAGTTAGCAATACTCCATAATGGAAAAAAAAAGTTCTAGGACCTGTGATGTGTCGCGCGCCATTCATGAGTCGATCTCGTAGTTATGTTCTGTGCCCGACATTTAATACTAAAATAACATTTCTAACAGATGTTAACTTCTTAATTTCTCCTAAAATATTTTTAATCCATGTAATTAATCATTTATTTATATATTTCTTTTCTTCTTTTTCTACTATAACAAAATCAATCAATCAATGAAGTGGATTCCTTGTAATGAAATCTTTAAATCTTATCATTTAGAACACAACTGGCATGAATCAAGGACATGAGGTCAATGCGTACAACTGTCAGAATCATCAGCAAATTTACAAACACTGAAACACAACAAGCAAAGAACAATCAGCACAAACTATTCAAACTACAGAAGTTCCGTTGGCAAATCAAAGTTTGAGCTATTCAACCACTTACAGCATCCAGTGACAAAATAGCTGCAAAACAAAAGCAATAAAGCCAAAAAGACAGGAACTGTCAACCGAAACTGTGATGCCACTTCCAATTAACAGAGCATTACACATCCGAGGAAAAAACTACTTACGACTGTTGGTTCTCGTGTCAACTATCAAGCGTTTCTCGTGCACGCAACCCACCAGCCAGTGTGCGTCAGGGTCACTTTCATCACAACACATCAATCTATAAACAGCAGTGTGCATCAGGGTCACTTTCATCACAACACATCAATCTATAAACAGCAGTGTGCATCAGGGTCACTGTCATCATGTCATTCTACAACCAACTAGTGTACAGGAGCACCACTGTCATCAAGACACACCAATCCACAAACAACATTATGCATGAGGGTAAACTTCATCATGACACATCAATCTACAAACAACAGTTTGCGTGAGGGCCAGTGTCATCGAAATTCTTCAGTCTAGAAATGCCATTTGTGTGAGGCATGTGACAGCATCAATCTACAAACATCAGTGTGTGTAAGCACCTATTTCAGAAGACACATCAACCTACAAACATCCGTGTGTGTAAGCGCCAATTTCAGAAGACACATCAGCCTACAAACATCCATGTGTGTAAGCGCCAATTTAAGAAGACACATCAACCTACAGTCATCAATGTGTGTAAGTGCCAATTTCAGAAGAGTGAGTGATTGTGATTCTGTTATTTAGAAACAGTGTTTCCAATTCAAAGCCCTGACATTTTAATTAAACTTGGCTTCGAGCTCCATGATTCGCCAGTTACATAACTCCTGGTTGAACTGGTCAGTCCACTCTAGCGGATGTGATGTGTACCTAAAAACTTAGTGTCTGGTCGAGTGGACCCATGTCCCTTGTCAGCATACACTCTAAACGTGCAAAGTGTCAACCAAGTAAACAAAATAAAGGGACAGCTATTAGAAGACATAAATAAGTGTCAACCAAGTAAACAAAATAAGGGGACAGCTATTAGAAGACATAAATAAGTGTCAACCAAGTAAACAAAATAAAGGGACAGCTATTAGAAGACATAAATAAGTGTCAACCAAGTAAACAAAATAAAGGGACAGCTATTAGAAGACATAAATAAGTGTCAACCAAGTAAACAAAATAAAGGGACAGCTATTAGAAGACATAAATAAGTGTCAACCAAGTAAACAAAATAAAGGGACAGCTATTAGAAGACATAAATAAGTGTCAACCAAGTAAACAAAATAAAGGGACAGCTATTAGAAGACACAAATAAGCGTGTTAGGGAAAGCCAAAATTAGATTGCCTTCGAACCCACATGAACCACTCTTACAGGTGTGTTTCGTTCCTATGGTAATTTTCTAGGGAAAATAATTATAAATCTGTAGACCTGTTTGTGGAATTTTCCCTGGATTTTGTACTTCAGGATTTATTGCCAGCAGAAGATTAGTACCATGGTTACTGTTAAAACTAATATTATGATATTCCACAGCCTGTTTAAATACTTATTGTTCTTATTAGTAATTATTAAGGTCTGAACAAGAGTGACTGCGAGAGTACTGTGGCAGAGTAAATTTGCATATCCCTATTTCTAGACTTAATTGTAGTATAAATTGTTAAATTGTCAAAGTTATCTGACCTTGGGCACTCCTTATGATGGTATTTTTGTAAGTGTCAAGTTGAAGTGAACAACTCGAGTTAAAAATGTGCTAGAAATTGATGATGCAATCAAAACCAGTTCCAACTGGATGAGTAGATTTTATTATCCAATGGTTAAGATTTACGAGAATGCGACAAGCCAATGGACTGAGATCAAAAGTTTATATGCTGTAGAAAATTCTATTGTGTAATCACATGAATATGGTATTGCAATAACAATCACGAAAGGCAGCCATTAGCTTAATGTTGAGTTAACTGACTGATTGCAAGAGAATGGACTTTAGAAGTATTTCGTGCATTTTACTATTGATGTTATACTTATGCTTTACATAGAGATGTATTATGTAAGTAGATTATTATTTCTACAAATTATGAACTATGATGCTTATGTGTAGTATGCTAAATACTTGACAATGTTTCTAGTGAACCAGCTCATAAAATGATTACACTGTATTTATTATGATGTATGCGTGCATCAGGCTTATAAATACTGTTGCAGGAAATTTAAGTAGAGAATTGAAAGTAAGAAAGAAAGGAGTTAAAAAGGAATAAACTGGAAACTTAGCGTTTGTTCCATTATTATATTTTACAGGGATAAAGCAGCCTTTCCTTGCTTTATCTGAATTTCCTGGTTTACTGATTATAGTGCTACGACAATGGTAGATGCGAGAAGTATCTATTGCAGTGTGTGAGTGTAAGGAATACACTGCACTCCATTGTTGCATGGTGGCAAGGTATGCTGACTATATATAGAGCAATTTCTGGTACAAGGAAGTTACTGGAAATTGCTACAATTGTTGCTCTGGTCGAGGGATCTAACATGACGAAGGAGTGCCAGGTTAGCCGCGAGTGAATTAGTGCTCTACATGAAGAGGGAATCAAATGGAACTGAAAGTAGTTATGTGAACAATGAACTTTAAGTTTGTTACAAAAAGCCTGTGAAAAGACAGTGCCTAAACCAGATTATGTACAAACTATTATCACTTAGCTCCATTTCTGTTCTTTGATAAGAACTATCCTGTGATGTGTATTGACGCTAAATTGTTGAACTGTGTAAAATTATGTTAAATGTAGTTAAATGGAAATATTGATGTCAAGTAATCCTTTTCATTGTATTTATTATATGTTATATTTGATTTGTTATTTAATAAATTTACTGACCTTCTTATATATATATATATATATATTTATAACTTTATAGTTGGAGAAGAAAGTGGTTGGATTTGGGCTTGCTAAATATAGATTAAAGACAGGTTTGTCTTCTTTAGTAAAACGTTTTCCACTAAGGGATGGTAAATGTTTGTCTTTAATGTTGTGGACGCAAGAGAGACGAGTGGTGTTTTCTGGAAAATTATTAATAGAATAAATTAAGATCCTCATCATTGTAATTAGTAATGGGTGATTAATTAATAATAATGGTAACTATTATCAAGGTGGCGCTGGCATCACAAGTATTGTCCCTCTTTTCCTCGTCTTTCTGTCTGAGTGCATTTGACACTATTCAGGTGCACAATAAACAATGTATACAAGGAAAAACATATTATTTTATCTCCAGCCTGGCAAATCGGCAACGGTTGACTGGCCACGGCTAGGAAAAGGCTGCTCACTTTCTGTGTGCGCTGTTGACCCAGCTGAAGGAAAAGGCCGTCTCAACCACTGCATCTGCTTGTTGTTGGTCCACTTCTGCATCAGACGTCAAACCACGTACTCATCAAGGATCCAGTAGAAATCACTGATGCTGTCTTCAGGCTGACCGACTGATTCTCTTCCAGAAACTCTTCAAAGACATTGCTTTACCAAACATTAGCATTGTTGTACCTGTACACAAACTCCTAATTGTGATGACTTTTCAAAGACTCGTTTTATCTTGATTTCTTAAACACCGTTTTCCTTTATTAAATTCTTTCAAATTTATAATCCTGACTCTTGTTATATCGTCCCGTACTGCATTCTTACGGGGTGTGTGTGGGGGCTTATAGCTAGTTATTAATTATTACGTAGTTACCCTAAGTCTAGGCTGTTCGTTAATTAGTTATTAATTAGTTGTTAATTAGTTATTAATTATTACGTAGTTACCCTAAGTCTAGGCTGTTCGTTAATTAGTTATTAATTAGTTGTTAATTAGTTATTAATTATTACGTAGTTACCCTAAGTCTAGGCTGTTCGTGACCGCGTCATCTTTGTTGTGCGCGTGTTTGAAAAACGGGGGTTAGTTTTCAGAAGCGGGCAGGGAAGTAATTAATCAACACATTATTTTTCTCGTCTTTCTCTCCAGAGGTAACAATCCGCCACAGTGAGTGGATATAAAAAAAAGGAATAATATTAAAATACTAAAATGTAAGAAAATGTAAAATGTTACGAATGTATCATCAGTCACTGGAAGATGTAAAATATTACGAATGTATCATCAAACAATCACTGGACAATGTAAAATGTTACGAATGTATCATCAAACAATCACTGGACAATGTAAAATGTTGCGAATGTATCATCAAACAATCACTGGACAATGTAAAATGTTACAAATGTATCATCAAACAATCACTGAACAATGTGCGTGTTATCGGAGAGTCGAGTGAGACGCGGGGTGTGAATAACGTCAAAAAGCAAGATTAGTTTTTAATAATGGCCACAAAATAAACAATAATCTTATTATTCTGTCAGAAGAAATTCAATGGAGCAATATTCTACCAGTTCCAGCAGTCAGCAACACACACACACACACACACACACACACACACACACACACACACACACACACACAAACACACACACACAGAATACACAAAAAGTAGCTACGAACAGACGGGCACAAACACACCAGCATACTGACAAAATCACAAATAGAAACGAACAAACAGAAAGACTACAACTAAAAAAAAAATAATTTTTGGTTACAACCCCGAAGTGCTGAAAGTCAAAAGCACGCAGAATTTACACCGCAGTCATAGAAATCTAAAAATTATCATATTCGTTGAAATTAAGGTCGACTTTCACTTAACATTGTTGTTGTTAATGTAGGGGGCGTTTCCGACTTTCGCGCTGGGAGAAGGGGGGAAGGGGAGGGGGTAATTCCTTAACATATTCCTTAACATACAGATTAAGTAGCTTGCGCGCTGCCATAGTTGTTATAAAAATAGATTTTTGTTTTTTGTGTGCTCAAATTCCGGCTTTCATTACTCATGATATAATCGTATAACTAAACACTCCCATTTAACATTGTTTTCTTAAGTATAAACCATAAATAAATCGAATAACTAAACACTCGCATTTAACATTGTTTTCTTAAGTATAAACCATAAATAAATCGAATAACTAAACACTCGCATTTAACATTGTTTTCTTAAGTATAAACCATAAATAAAGCCGTGAAACACAGCGTGCAGAGTGTGACGTACAAACAACTGGAGAGAAAAGTTTTTAAAATTCAAAATCAATCTTGTTTTAAACATTTTCCAATCAAATGATGTGACTGTCTACTGAATGCCATTGGAGCCAGACCGTAAGATGCAGTGGTTGTCTGCTTGAGACTGAAAAATCCTCCACAGAGTGTTTAAGTATGCTGATAAATGTCTTACCATTGACAACCCTATGCCAGAGTTATATACTGGTAATAAAAGAAAGGCGGTTAAAAAGCGTGGAATACTGATACGGTATCCAGGACAATGTCGTCTGCTACAAATACACCATATGCCTAAGTATACCAGTCAAAGTTGGAAAGAGAAAGTCAATGCGGCAATTCTAACCCATCTGATCATAACATATTGTTTTTGTTCAGCCAATCTTACTCTCAAAGTATCCGTTTATGTGAGATTCTAAAAATAACTAACATCTAACGAGCTGCTCAAAGCAAAATACTTTTTCAGGAACAATTTCATAAAATCGGCAACTGACCGCAAAAGACTTGATGATTTACAAACGTCTCCGACCTTGACGTATATTTTAAATATGGTCGGGAAAGTTGTGGATAAACTAGGGAAACACACAACAACGACAGCATCACTGCAGTGATAGATTATGACCTATTATTAAAAAAAAACAAAGAAAGATGCATTAAAGGTGATTGATAATTTAAAAGAGAATGAAATATTTTATTATCTTGTTATTTTTAACAGGCATGTTAGAATTTAATAAAGTGAAAAACTAATGAAGAACCAATGACTCCCTCAAGCCAGGCATTGTTGCATTGCTTGCCAAGATGATAACATTGCTTGCCAAGATGATAACATTGCTAATTCAGTGCTCAGTACAATTGCACCATCATACCACTCTCACAATCCACCCACCACCTCCAGAGTTCAAAAGAACAATTGAAAGAATTGTGTAATGTATATTTACTTTAAAAATCCTTGTCAAATACCTGTCTTATCGGATGGTGGGGCTGCCAGTTGATAACTGGCAATACAGCATATTTCAATGCCTGAAACAAGAGGAGCGTAGATTAACCTGCCATGTCCGGGTGTCACCGATTTCGTTTACGATTAATCTGCTTCCTGTGTCGAGTTACCGGAATTCGTTGTTCATTTCTGTTACTATTGCAGTGTCATATTGCAGAAACACTGATTCGTTGTTCACTGATTTCAGTATTAGTCTGCCAATAGTCTTGAAATTTGTAAGATTTCTAGGTTAGTCTCCAGTTGTTTTGTATTATGTCTGTAAGATTTCTAAGTTAGTCTCCAGTTGTTTTGTATTATGTCTGTAAGATTTCTAAGTTAGTCTCCAGTTGTTTTGTATTATGTCTGTAAGATTTCTAAATTAGTCTCCACTTGTTTTGTATTATGTCTGTAAAATTTCTGTACTATTTAGACTGCATTATGTCTGTAAGATTTATGTATAATTTAGTTTGCTAAGGACTGTGAATTATTCCAGTAAGATATCTGTAACAATTCGACATTGTTTAGTGTGCTAAAAGGATTGTGTATTTGCTGTTTGGTGTGCTAAAGATTTTATAGCATTCTGTACTGTTTAACATGTTACGGGTTTTGCTTTGCTTCTGAGCTGTTTACTCTGCTATACTATTTGTGCATTTTATGCTATTTCTGTATTGTTCGGTAATTGAGAGTCTTGTTTTATTTAGTAATTTCTGCATTTTTTAATAATTAAAAATTTGTGTCATCTCATTTCTGTACTGCTTAATGAGCAAAGTGTCCTGTTATTTCTGCACTGCTTAATGAGCAAAGCGTCCTGTTATTTCTGTACTGCTTAATGAGCAAAGCGTCCTGTTATTTCTGCACTGCTTAATGAGCAAAGCGTCCTGTTATTTCTCTACAGCTTGCGTGTATGAGTTCAATCAAATTGTAGCGTAGGGATGGTGATGAGCTCAGGGTAAAATTCAAATGCTGAGAGCTCTTCAAAACTGATTATATATATTTTTTCAATTACTTTTATTCAATCATCTATTTGAAGCAAATAAGTATAGAACTATTAGCTTATAAACATTAAGAAATCTTTTGGACAGGAATTGAAAGATATAAAAAGCTCATGAGGGAAGAAATTAATATGTTAGGCATTCTGTAGCATCTTAATGATTTCTTAGTGTTTAGTGTAATATGTGTCTTGTTGAATTCTGTTGTGACTATGTGGTTAAGATAGTGTGTTGCTTCTAAACTCTTTCTTCTCTTAAGTCTCTTTTCTCTGCTGTTTAATGTGTCATATTAAGTGATTTGTTAATTTTGAATTGTTTATTGTGTTCAGCGGTTTTTTGTTCCTGTTTTATATCTGAAGTTACGTCTTGTACAATTTTGTAATATTTAGAACTAAGGGATTTGCGCCATTGAGTGCAGTCTACATGTGTGTGCGTGTGGTGTGTGTGTGTGTGTGTGTGTGTGTGTGTGTGTGTGTGTGTGTGTGTGTGTGTGTGTGTGTGTGTGTGAGAGAGAGTAAATTTGCCTATCCCTATTTTAAATTGAATTGTTATATAAATTGTTAAATTGTCAGAGTAACCAGACTTTGGGCACTCCTTATGGTGGTATTTTTTTAAGTTTGAAGTAAACGCTCGAGGTGAGAATATGCTAAAAAAAAAATGCTAATGTAAAGCAAACCAGTGAATAGTTTTTATTATCCAATGGTTATGATTTACGAGAACGAGACCAGCCAATGGGCTGAGATTAAAAAGTTTACTTGCTGTAGAAAAATCTACTGTCTAATCCCTTTGAATTTGGAGTGGCAAGAAGAAGTCCGGTTTCGAAAGGTGGCCATTAGCTTGATGGTGAGTTAGCTGACTGGTTGAGAATATTTCATGTACTTTTGCTATTGATATGATATATTTGTGTTTTATGCAGAGATGTACTATGTGACTTTTATTTCTACAAATGTTTGAACTAAGCTGCTCGCATTTAGTGTGCTGACACTTGACATTGTGTTGATATGCTGTGTGCAATATATAGGGCAAATAAATACTGTTGCAGGAAACTGTAAGTTGAGACTGGAATATAAGAAAGAATGGATAAACGGGAAGCTTAGCATTTGCTCCTTAAATTATATTTTGCAGTGAGCAAGCAGTCTTTCCAGTTGCCTATTTTCATGTGTTCTTTGAGTCTACTGATTCCCTGGCTATGGGCCACTGCAACAAGGGAGATGCACGAATCACCTGCTGCATTGTGTGTAAGTGTAAAGAGGACACACTACCTCTATTTGATATATGGTGGCAAAGTATGCTCACTACATTGAGATCATTTCTGGTATGGGGGAATACTAGAAATTACTACAATTGCTGTTCTGCTCTGAATGAATGATAAGGCTGGAAAGGCCTTGGGAGAATGAGGAGCAAATTCTGTTTCAAGGTGAGAACAGAATCATGTGGAAATTGAACTGAACTGTAATTTGTAACTGTCGCAAAGGTGTGAAGGACTGTTAAAGCAGTGCTGAATCAGGTGACATAAAGACTATTATTGTTTATCTCTAATAACTCCATTTCCGTTCTCTGATAAGGCTATCCTGTGATTTGTAATGACTCTATTGTTGACTTGTATTTTATGCATAAGACTATAATCATAAAGTTATCTGAATGTGGGTTCATAGAAATATCAATGTCAAGTAATCTATTTCATTGTATTTGTCATTTGTATATTTGATTGTTGATTTAATAAATTTATTGTTAAATTTATTGACTGTCTTATGCAGATTGATAATCTTATGTTAGAGAAGAAAGTGGGTGGATGGGGGCTCGCTATATATAGATTAAATTCGGGTTTGTCTTCTCCTTTATTAAGAAGTTTTCCAACTACAGAACATTGTGTGACAGTAAATATTTATCGTTAATGTTGTGGAAGAAAGAAAACATTTACAGCGCCCATATATATGTCAAGTGACAGAGACGAGTGGTGTCTGCTGGAGTATCATTAATAAAATAAATTGAGATTCTCATCACTTGTAATTACTTATGAAAGATTAATTAATAATAATAATCATTTTCATTAAATAAGTGGTACTGGTGTCACAGTGTGCATGTTTGTGTGTGTATGTGTGTGTATGTGTGTGTGTGTGTGTGTGTGTGTGTGTGTGTGTACGTGTGTGTATGTGTGTGTATGTGTGTGTGTGTGTATGTGTGTGTGTGTGTGTGTGTGTGTGTGTGTGTGTGTGTGTGTGCGTGCGCGTGTGCGTATCTCAAGATTTGTTAAGAAGTCGCGAGAAAGAAAGTGGGCGGTAGTGTATTCCACAATTGCTATTTTACTTTAAAAATCTAAACAAAAACACTTTAATTTGATTTTATGGGGTGTATATATTCTGAAGAAAATACGTCTTCACTTTTAAGTTTTTTAAGTTAACCAGAAGGGGAATTATGTTCTCTGAAAACGTAAATTTCACACATTTGGGAAAAGGGATGCACAATATTAAGAGAACAATGGCAGCACATCATATATACAAAGCAATTTTTTTTAAATATTTGATTGCAAACAATGAAAATTTCTAACTGAATATCTACAATGAATGTAATGAATGTATTTATAATGCGTCATGCAAAGACGAAATAACCATGATATCAAACAGGTTTTTTTTTTGGGGGGAAGGGGTCGTCATCAATCCAATGCCAAATGAGCCACTGTTGTGAAAGTTTCAAAAACGTTTTGTCCGTTTTCTGAATTTTAAATTAAGTACAACAAAGTCACAAAGTTATACATATTTTGAACACAAGTACTATCTGAAAAAGAAAAAGTAAAATGATATGGGAAACAAAAGGCTAAATTTATGAAGAAAACTGTGCAATTGGTAAGCACACAAAATATGCCGTCAGGGAGAAAAGTGCTTTCAATATTTGTATCCCTTTGTCACTTTGATGTACTTAATTTAAGTGGTTTTGGGCAACGTCATGTTTACATGTTCATTTTTGAGCACTCATCTGCACTGGTCAGATTATAACAGAAACGGATGTAATCAGAGTTCACAGCAGAAAACGCTTCCAACTTTACAGGAAAGAGTTACCCCCCCTTGGAATTCCCACTGAAAAAAAACAATGGCGAACTTCCCAGCCATGTCACATTCGTTTCAAAACTAGTTTCTTTATTAACAAAAATACCTAGTTGAGTTGTAACGCGTATCTATCAATGTCAATATGGCTATTTTTCTAGATTTGAATTTGTGCAGTGTGTCTAGTTGAGTTGTAACGCGTATCTATCAATTCAATATGGCTACGCTTCTAAAAGTGTGAGTTGAATGCAAATGTGAATATGGAGATGTAATAGTTAATCGAGGTCCGTCACTATCAATGACCGTAGTCAGTGCCTACCTTTATCAGTATAAATATGGATATTTTTCTAGACATCGTTATTAAGCGTGAAGGGGTTAACTACAAACACCATCTGGAACTATCCTATCCACGTGACTTTCCTGATCATATGAGTCAAATACTATAACATGTGCGTTGCTATAACTGTTATATAAATATATTTTTGTGATCAACTTCCGGTTTTCATTGCTCATGTTAAAATCTTACGACGAATCAAACGATTTAATATTGTATTGTATTAGCAAACCATGTACAGAAGCAGTGGGACGCCCTGTGCAGTGCATGACTGTACATACGAATAGAAACAATAAAAGCGGCATGAAGTAAATCTTGTTTTGAACATTTTCCAGTTAACGTTGTGACTGTCAGTGTGATGCACCTTTCGCTTTTTTTTTTCTTTTTTTTTTATCGAATGTCATCAGAGCCAGACCTCAAGAGACAGTGGCTGTCTATTTTGCTGCTGAAAAATTACTCCCCACAGAGCTAATCTATGCTCTTTTCATTTCACTGATAACTAGCCTACCACTGACAACCCTATAGCAGAGTTATATCTTGATTATGAAAGAAAGCAATTAAAAGGCAAAGAAAGCAATTAAAAGGCAAAGAATGATGGTGAGATATCCAGCGACAATGTCGTCTGCTGCTAATACACATACAATCACACCAGTCAAAACATTTTGAAAAAAAATGTCGATGCGGCAATTATGATCCGATCATCTCCTTAGCTTCATCAAAAAGATAAGCTAGATGATCGGATCATATTCTGCTGTAAACCCTGATTACATCCGTTTCTGTTATAATCTGATCAGTGCAGATGAGTGCTCAAAAATGAACATGTAAACATGACGTTGCCCAAACATTAACTCATCTTACTTTGAAAGTATCCTTGTTTTGCAGATAAACTACAAATAACTACCTTCTAACAACTGCTCAAAGTGAATATACTTTCTCAGTAACAATTTCACAGAACCGGAAAATGACCACAAAAACCTTTAGGATTTACAAATAGAACTCTTAATACCAATAGTGGACATAAAAATAGAAGTCTAGAACTCTTAATATAGAAATAGAAGTCTAGAACTCTTAATACAGAAATAGAAGTCTAGAACTCTTAACATAGAAATAGAAGTCTAGAACTCTTAATACAGAAATAGAAGTCTAGAACTTAATATAGAAATAGAACTCTTAATACCAATAGTGGACAGAGAAATGTCTAGAACTCTTAATATAGAAATAGAAGTATAGAACTCTTAATACCAATAGTGGACAGAGAAATAGAAGTCTAGAACTCTTAATATAGAAATAGAAGTATAGAACTCTTAATACCAATAGTGGACAGAGAAATAGAAGTATAGAACTCTTAATATAGAAACTCTTAAAACTATTCGTGGATATATAAAAAGAAGTCTAGAACTTTTAATACAAACAGTGGACATAGATATAGACATATAGAACTTTCAATACCAATGGTGGACATAGAAGTCTAGAACTCTTAATATAAATCGTGGACATAGAAATAGAAATCTACACTCTTAATACTAATGGTAGACATAGAGATAGAAGTGTACAACTCTTAATACCAAAGGATGGGCATATATAGACATATAGAACTTTTAATACCAATGGTAGACATATAATTTAGAAGTCTAGAACTCTTAATACAAACGGTGGACATACAACTATAATTCTAGAACTCCTAATTCCAATGGTGGATATAAAAATAGAAGTCTAGAACTCTTAATACAAATGGTGGACATAGAAAGTCTGGAATACTTAATACAAATGGTGGACATCGAAATAGAAAGTCTAGAACTCTTAATACAAATGGTGGACATAAAGTATAGATCGCTTAATACAAATGGTGGACATAGAAAGTCTAGAACTCTTAATACAAATGCTGGATATAGAAAATCTAGAACTCTTAATACAAATGGTGGACATAGAAATAGTATTCTTGTCAAACCCACCAACCCAATGAACTGCAATTTGCTAAACTAAATGTCTTGTATTAATGTACTTTAAAATGGTGGAACTGCGATTTGCTACGTGGTAGAATGCGCTGCATTAAAACAATGATCTCGACAACAGAACCATCAAGATAGTGGGAAGTGGGGTGGGTGGGGTTGTGAGACTGAAATCTCAGGGACCACAAGAAAACAGATCTCTTTAGCAACCAGTTCTGCATGCTGGCATACTTTTTCAAAAGAAGGGGCATACTAAAGAATTCATCCCTAGGGTCCACAAGAGCTGGTGATGGCCCTGCTTGACACAATTACTAAATATCTAATATGTGCATCCATTATAATAATCAATTAGCTGAATTATGCATTACTCATCCAAAAAGATTAATCGATATACATACAAAAATATTTGGAAAAATATTTGGAAAAATATTTGTATAAAGCATTCCTGAAGATAAATTCAAGGAAACTACAAGCATTCCTCAAACAACTTCAATAAACTATAAGCATTCCTGAAGACAAATTCAATAAAACTATAACTACAAACATTCCTCTAGACAAATTCAAAGCCAATCATACAAAACTCTTTACTAGTTTTCGCGAAATTTATTAGTAACTGTACTATGTCTATTTTTAGATATATACAGGAAAAGTTCGTCAAAGCTGCGCATGTTCTCCCTCACAGGAAAACTTGTTACGTCTATTCTAAGTAATATGACGTCATGCTATTTATTACAGCTTTTTTTGGTATTAAAGACTGCACAAATAATAATAATAATAATAATAATAATAATAATAATAATAATAATAATAGGGTCACAATTGTTTGACTGTCACTAAGTACACTTAAAATGTTAGCAACTATTTTGACCTGGATCTAATACATCTATATCTTTTAAAACATTAACTGATTAAATCTAACTTTAATTAATTAACTCAACTGGTACTGACATTAACAGATAAAACTGTTTCAAAGGAGTCCATTAAAAATAAGTAAATTACAAAATCTCACTGATAAAATTATCAGTATCTTTCCCAATTGTCTCCCTTGCTATAGTTTTCGTAAAAGAAAACAGCACCATTTACTGATTTAGTTTTGGTATGTATCACACATCGTTATCAGATCATTAAATACTAGGTTAGTTCTGCAAAATGTAATGATTATGTTTAATATTTTTTTCTATAAAGACCTACAGATTAAGAGCAAATAGAATTTACTTTTATAACTTTGAAAAGTAACTGTCAGCATTTAAATTTAATTAACACAGCTACCTTGTATAGTACTTAACTATACAAAAATACGTTCTATTAAATTAAACCATTGAGTATTGACACTTAACTATACAAAAATACGTTCTATTAACTTAAACCATTGAAACTTAACTATACAAAAATACGTTCTATTAACTTAAACCATTGACACTTAACTATACAAAAATACTTTCTATTAACTTAAACCATTGACATTTAACTATACTTTTCTATTACATTTTTTATAAATTTAACTATGTAGAAATACTTTCTATTAAATTAAATCCATTCTTTTACATATAACTGTACGAAAATACTTTCTGTTTAAATTAAGTTCTTGTATATTTAAGTGTAAAGAAACATTTTTATTACCGTGTTTTGCTCTAAGTTGTATAGTTGCATGTGGTTAATAATTAATATTGCTTAAATATATATACTGGGAAAACGAGCAAGAACCCAGCCAGAAATGGATTCTGAATGAATGATTAGCTAAATGTTCAGTGATTAATTTATTGACATTTTCACACAGAGAAAAACAGAAGATAAGGCGATAGAGTGGCTTGGGCTCTGTCGATGCTGGGGAGAGGGGGGAATGTTAATAATATAAGGGTTGTAATACCCAGCGTGCAAATGTCAATAACGAGGGCAGTATGAGGGGCTGTAATAAATGAAGTGGGAAAAGGGCAAAGATGGAGGGAAAAGGGGAGGGTGGGTGGAGAGAGATAGAAGGGAACAGAGAGGGTGAGTGAGAAGTGTGTGTGTGTGTGTGTGTGTGTGTGTGCGTGAGAGAGAGAGAGAGAGATAGATAAGGGTTAGTTAGACAAAGCACGAGAGAGGCTGGGGGGGGGGGGATAGTGAGAGAGCTAAAAGAGACTTAGATACAGGGATAGCGAGAGAGAAGGGAAAAGAGAGAAAAGAAAAAGGCAGAGATGGAGCTACTAAGTGAGAGGGGAGGGGAAAGAGAGAGACGTGAAAGAGAGAAGAGAAGGTAAGAGAGAGGGCTTAGTGAGAGAAAAACAGGGTACAGGATTTGTGTTTGTGTGCGCATCTGTGTGTAAGAGAGAGTGTTGATGGGAGGCTAGTGATATATATATATATATAATCGAAGATTCAGGATTAGTGAGAGAGATAATAAACAGAAAATACAGTACTAGTGAGAAAGATATATAACAGAAGAGACAGGATTAGTGAAAGAGAGGTAAATAACAGAAGGGGCAGGATTAGTGAGTGAGAGGTAAATAACAGAAGAGGCAGGATTAGCGAGTGAGAGGTAAATAACAGAAGAGGCAGGATTAGCGAGTGGGAGGTAAAAAACAGAAGAGGTAGGATTAGTGAGTGAGAGGTAAATAACAGAAGAGGCAGGATTAATGAGCGATAAATAACAGAAGAGGCATGATTAGTGAAAAAGAGGTAAATAACAGAAGAGGCAGGATTAGTGAGCGATAAATAACAGAAGAGGCATGATTAGTGAAAGAGAGGTAAATAACAGAAGAGGCAGGATTAGTGAGTGAGAGGTAAATAACAGAAGAGGCAGGATTAGTGAGTGAGAGGTAAATAACAGAAGAGGCAGGATTAGTGAGTGAGAGGTAAATAACAGAAGAGGCAGGATTAGTGAGTGATAAATAACAGAAGAGGCAGGATCAGTGAGAGGGAGCCATATAAAAGAAAAGGCAGGAAAACTGAAGGGATAAGGGAAGAAGTTTGGTTAAGTAGGAAGTGAAGGAGTACAGAGTTGGTGATATGAGAGAAGAAAGACGGTTTATGATAGTAAGAAAGGGATAAAAGAAGAAAGACGGTTTATGATAGTAAGAAAGGGATAATGAGAAAGAGAGAAGAGACTGTGAAACGAGAGGAAAGGAAATTAGTGTGAAAGAGAAAAAAGAGTGAGTTAGAGAGAAAGAAAAAGAGAGAAATGAGAAAAGTGGGTTAGAGATGGGAGGGGGAAAGAGAGAAGGAAAAAGAAAAAGTAAGAAAGAGGTGTGCATGATAGATATAGGGCCTAGTTAAAGAGAGAGGGGGGGGGGTGCTAGTGACAGAAACACTGGCTACAAGATGACAAGCGCAAACCCGAAAGCCATGGTTAGCGATCCACTATGACAGTGAAACGACAGTAAACAATTGTACACTTGACATGTACTGGATGAACTCTCGTCTTCATGCATACATACATCGATCATCCACGCCTGACTGACTCCAGCAGATTGGTAAATACACAGAAACAACATTTTTCTCTGTGCGTATGTGTGTTTGAGCGCGTACTTTTCTGATTGTTTGTTACATAAAATAATGTAAATAAATAAGTCCACAAGTAAGATACTAAGAATGAAAAACGGTTGGCATTATGGCAATGACAGTCAGCCGAGGGCCGATTGACAGTTCAAATCGAAAACTTTTCATCAGAATAGTTTATATACTTACAGCACTTTGTTAACACACATTGGACCTGTTGAAATTGATGCACACGTGGTTAGGGTAACAACTGTCCGAATCTTCCTCTCTGGGACCACTTGGTCGCTGACACGCTTGTTGCTGACAAAAAGTTATTTCTGTAGTCAGGACAGACTGTGAGGGCGCAATTAAAAGTTCCAATGAAGTGTTTGGGTCTCACACTTCAGGAGTTAGAACCTCTAAGGGTTTTGCGTGCTGTAGGATCAGCTTGTTCGTAAGGGAGAGAAAGTTCTCTCTTGAACTGTAAGCGTCGTGTTTGTACACTAACAACAAGCCAGCACGCCGTGAAGTACCCCACCCTGTCACGATTTATATCGACTTCCGGAGTGACGCCGCTCGCACAATTGCTCTTCCCAAATTATTCGTCGCGGTGGCCAGCTTGACAAGAGGAAACTCGTCAAAGCGCTACAGATTATCAAAGCAAGTATGTAAGTGTTCGTGAATGGTTTAACTAGCTGAACAGAGCAGTATGTGCCCTCATCCAGCCTTCACGCTTGGTCACACGTGTTTTACTTTTCACGCCAATCGCAGTCGCCATAGCGCCCAACCGCTGCAGACTCCTGTACACTACTTCGGAATCTCAATGATAAAGGATTGGCCCCGCCCACTCCCGGCAATAGCGCGCGCACTACAAATTTACTCGGCGGCAGACAAGCGCGAAATGAAGAAATAAATGAGGGACGATTATTTGAAGTTTCCATCTTTCTTCACTGTCAACCAAGCTGAAAGCGGGATGAGTTTTGAATGAGATGAATTGTTAATAGGAGTTGTGAGAGGAGAAGTCGATACTGTGTGAGTAATTGAGACACCCGAGATGAGTCACTGAAGTAGCTAAAAACCCATGAGCTGACAGCCAGTAAAGAACAGGCGTAGCCTACATTCTGAAGTCAACAGTCATGTAGAATTAGATATTATAAATGTTACCAGTCAATCAGAAATCAACAGTCATGTAGATAGTATAAATGTTACCAGTCAATCCGAAGTCAAGAGTCTTGCAGATAGTATAAATATTACCAGCCAATCCGAAGTCAACAGTCTTGTAGACAGTATATCAATCAGTAGACGCAATAATAATAATAATAATAATAATAAATCATGGGAAGTGTATTATTACCGCTGGACGGAGTGTGGCCCTACACTGCTGTCATTAACTATACCTAACGCTGAGTATGAGTTACCATTAGACTTCATTGCCCGAGGCTTCCTTCCCCGTGTCATAATACTGGGTGGGAAAGACAGGAAGTCTTTTATTACAGAAAGAATGTGGGTGTGAATGAATCGAACACTAACAGGCGTTGCCGTTCGCAAGATTGCAGAAGATGCCACGACGAGTATTGCCCACACACTCTTCATTTCTATGGATGTATACGGCTGACACTGTCGTCTGCTTGCTGAGATGTAAATTACACCCCCCCACCCTCTTATTCTCATCGCACATAAAATACTCTTTCCTTCTCTGCCCATAAGTGGACTTGAACCAGTCTTTTTCTTGAGGACTTTTTTTTGTTCAGTGTTCTTCTGACTGAATGTTGGAATTGAATCATTAGACCATCTTGTTTCAACGACTAAATCAATTCACGTTGGAAAGTGGCGCTACCCTAACCCTGCTCTGTCACTTTTAATCAATAAAAATTAGTCAGAATACAAAAACAACACTGTCAACGATTAATAACTGTTTTCTATTTTGGTATGTATGTCGATTGATCGTCAGTTATTATACCACGCGCCAATTCTCTCTTTTGAGGTTTATGTTCCTGTGGTTAGTGCAAATTCTCTTTTGAGGTTTGTGTTCCTGTGGTTAGTGCAAATTCTCTTTTGAGGTTTATGTTCATGTCGGTAGCGCAAACTCTCTTTTGAGGTTTGTGTTCCTGTGGTTAGTGCAAATTCTCTTTTGAGGTTTGTGTTCCTGTGGTTAGTGCAAATTCTCTTTTGAGGGTTGTGTTCCTGTGGTTAGTGCAAATTCTCTTTTGAGGGTTGTGTTCCTGTGGTTAGTGCAAATTCTCTTTTGAGGGTTGTGTTCCTGTGGTTAGTGCAAATTCTATTTTGAGGGTTGTGTTCCTGTGGTTAGTGCAAATTCTCTTTTGAGGTTTGTGTTCCGTGGTTAGTGCAAATTCTCTTTTGAGGGTTGTGTTCCTGTGGTTAGTGCAAATTCTCTTTTGAGGGTTGTGTTCCTGTGGTTAGTGCAAATTCTCTTTTGAGGGTTGTGTTCCTGTGGTTAGTGCAAATTCTCTTTTGAGGTTTTGTGTTCATGTGAGTAGCGCAGATTCTCTTTTTTTTGAGGTTTGTGCATTCATGCAGGTCGCCTGAATTCACTCTTTTCGGGAGGATTGTTCATGAGGTAGCCCAAAGAGACTTCCCGCTTAATTCAGGGGACCTAGGTATATACTTTCAAACAAACAAGTAGCCCTAAAAGGCATTTCTCAGTTCTGAAAATCTACACGTTCATATAGATAGCCTAAAGAGACATGGCTCTGTTCAGAAACTATTGTATGTATGGTTAACTAGTTACTCTCATATTTTCATAGAATTCTCTCGATTATCATAGAATTATCAGCGGTACAGGTGTTTGAGTTTTTTTTTATTTACTAACTCGGTTAATTGCTCAGTGACATATAGCAAGTCATTTTAACTAGCAGCTCAGTACGCATTACTAGAGAAAACGAAACCCCTTCAGTGTGCATGTATCTGTTTTTGCAATAAAACCACAAAATACTTTCCCTGCAGTTTGCACTATGTTAACTACCATTTACATATATTAGTAGTAATATTATTATTCAGCCCTTTTGCACGACATCTTTTCACTGATTGTGAACCAAGGTCTTGGAATCTTACTAAGATTCTGGGAGATCCAAGCTTTTTAACGGAGGATGTGGGCACTTCAGAGGAGTGCTGCTTTTAGTAATTGGGCGAGTCTGTGGTGTCCAGGTAGTTTATTCAGATAGCCTTCCAACTCAGATGTTGTTACTCAAGGCTCCTATCTCTATATGTATTACTTCTGCTTTTACATTCCAGTCTCTGGATTTCTAATCTAATATCCTGGCATATTCCCTTTCTTTTTGTTTCTATCACTTAAATCAGTTAAATCATTGATTGCTGCCGTTCCTCCAGACTTATTGAGAACCACATCTGTCTTCACGCAAGATTCATTCGATCTTTTCTTATCTCCAAGTCCCACAAAATGTTGACTTCTTCTGTTTCGGTGATTGCTTCCGGTTGGTGCATCCTTGCTCTTTCAGGTTTTCTTTTTAATCCTTAGCATTATATAGATAACATTCTTCTAGCATTATACGAATCACATTCTTCTAGCATTATATAGATAACATTCTTCTAACATTATACGAATCACATTCTTCTAGCATTATACGAATCACATTCTTCTAGCATTATACGAATCACATTCTTCTAGCATTATACGAATCACATTCGTTTAGCATTTTATTAATCACACTCATCAAGCGCAAGGTTCGGGGAACATTAGTGGTATTACCCCAAATCTGTTTGTGTTAAATGAAATTACCCCTAGACTTCAAAGTAAACAACAGCATGCTAATTGCTCTTAAAATGAGGAATAAATGCTCTCAAAGTCCAGAATTAATAAAAGACTTAAAATACATACATACTGTCAAAAACTTAACACGATTAGTACAAAGGATGGAAAAACTGAATAATTTCAATCAAAACATCTCCACTTCATGTTTTGGAAAAATGGAGCTGTTCATTTTTTTATAAAACAACATCCATATCAGGGCTTTTTGGTGTCAGAGCAGCTTGGATGCTGTCTTTGGGATCCAACCGATTTCTGTACTTTGTTTGCAAGCTCATGAAGGTAGAAAATCCTTGTTCACAAAGGTATCTGTTGTAAAAGGCTGTAGAATGTTTGATGCTTTAAACGTGCAATTTAAAAAAAACGTTGTAGTTTTTGAAGTCCGGAATGATGAGAGATCTTGTTCTGAAATTCCATGCATATTTCATTGTTGGAGCGAAGTTCAAGAAGTGCTCTGCCAATCTGTCAGGCTCTTCAGGCACATCAGAAAGTTGACATTTGAAATGATTTACAACTCGACTGACACAATGTGAATCAAGCTCTGAAAAGTAATTAGAGAACTGTTGGTCAGATATCTTGTAACTGACTCCTTGATGTCACAAAGACAGAGATCTTCACAATCTTCCATTTATTCTGCTAGCTTTGGAAAGGCAGCTATTTTTGTTTTGTTCTTTCTGGTTCCAGCACAGAAGCTATGATCCAAATGGTAAAAAAACTTTTCTTTGGCTTTAAAGACATGGATTTTTTCCCTTGCAATTCTTTGTTCTATGAATTCATGTCCAAAGATGTCTACTAAATATGCAAGATGTGCAAGCCGATTAGAGATTCTCAACTTAGCTGAAATGCATGATTTTGGTCCACCGGAGAGATGTTTAGTTCAGATTTGAACCCACACTCGATTCAGAACACGTCAACGTGAAAGCCACCTCACTTCATGAAAAAGCGAGGGCTGAATATTCAGCCTCCCCATCCTCACATAAACACGAAACAGCCACATGTTTAGTGCATGCCCCTTGATTATTTCATTCATTACAGTTTCCCGTTCGGGTTCTAACTGCTTCACAAGCAATGCCTGGCGGTCAATCATAAAGTGGTTTTAATTCAGTTTTGGATTCTGTATTTTGGTCAAAGCTGAAAAGCCACTAACTGAATTGGAACAACCGCCTTGGAAAACAATAATATATCCACAACTCTGTCGACCGGAAAAAAGAGATTGGAAAAGAAAAGCAGAATAATGGCGGCAGTTGCAAATATGGCTCAAAGGACTTTCATGAAATTACATCACCACCAAAAAGTCAAGACACAGACCTTGGAATAGGGGAACGACTGGGCTAGCCTGGTCTTAGTCAGGAGTTGAGATAATAACTGACGTTTTTAATGACTAGCCAAAATGGCATCTTTGATAAGGTCATGTGACTTAATTATCTAAGGGGGGGGGGGTAATTTTAAAATTTTAGGAATTTATTGTTGATTTATTAAAATTGAGGGAGGGAGGATGAAACAATTAATATGTGAATAAGTTTGATGACCTCACAATACTTTATTTGTATATTTTTAGCCTTCACTACCTCCCAAGTTTCATTTTTACTCCATTTAGGGTCATTTACTCCTGTTTCCTGAACTCTGATCGAAAAGGCTATAAAGAATACACTCATCTAGTTTTTATATGGGCCATACTTGTTAAATGTTACATGGCCACATTAATTAAATAGTTTAAAGTCAAAGGGTCACTGGCACAGCTAACTATTATATTCGATATTATAATAAGATGTAAACATAAGATTTGCCTCTGGAGTGAAAATACAGTTATTATTATTTTCAAATAGGGAAAGCTTGATTATAAAAGCATGAGGCGCACCACATTATCAGTAGCATTTCCAAGAAAAGCATTGCTATTTCTTAGAAATTTTACAGTCATCTACGTTCAAGTCCTCCATTTTCAATGACGTCACTTCACAATGATTGGCTGAGTATCATTTCAATAATTAAAATATTCAGATTTAAATTTTTTAAATGTTATACATTACATGCTGCATGTGTCCGAGTTAACGAATGTCATTACATAATTTGTAAGTTGAGAATGTGTGTAAGAGAGAAAGTTTAAAGATGAAATATGCCTGAAATTTTGCACTGCCTTTAATTTGACTTTTGTAGAAAGGAGCATGCCTTTTTTGTTGATGTTTTTGATTTGTAATCTTGTATCTGCTTCAGACTGCTTTGACTACTGTACTCTATCAAATCATGTTGGTGTATGTATCCAGCATTGTCATCAAACGTATCAGTAAATGTGTTGCTGTAAGTTGATTCCTGTGAATTCTGTTCAAAAGGCAATATGATGGAAATTGAGACTTGAGTTTGATCTCGAGAATTCATGAAGTTTCTTGAACATTCTTCATGATGTGCTTGGGTAGCACACACAAAAATTCTGGAACACTCCTCGTGATGTGATTTGATAGTGCATACCAAGGTCTGAACGATTCTCCACAGTGTGTTTGTGAGTGCATTGAAGATTCTGGAACAGTTGTGTAATGACCCTAGAAGGGTATGTTGGACCATTATCAAATAAGAAAGAAAGTGATTTGTTGAAAACTATGTGATTGTGAACAAGCATTAGTGGCAGCTGCCATCATTGAAAAAGGTTATGTACATTGACTATAATTATCTCTATAAAACTCCACTCTCATTTCTATGGAGAATTATACATATGAACTTGATTCTATATACATATAGTACATATATGTGTGTGTGTGTGTGTGTGTGTGTGTGTGTGTGTGTGTGTGTGTGTGTACTAATTTGACTACTGATGTTTATGCTAGGATAAAGTGAATAAGTTTCTCACATTCGATCAAATATTGTTGTGAAGTGATGTAATTGTCAATGTTCTTTTGATTATATTCATATATTGTATATCTGATTGTTGATTTAATAAATTTATTGTTAAATTTATTAACCTTCTTGCAAATATATTAAAACCTTATGTTGGAGTGATAGTGGGTGGAGGGAGGGTTCGTTAAATATAAATAAATGACTGATTTTTATTACTCCTTTAGTAAGAAGTTTTCACCTACTGAAGTATTGTGTGACAATAAAATGTCTGTCTTATTATTGTGAAATGGAGAGAACTTTTACTACACTTGTATAATCTGCCAAGTGAGAGACGAGCGGTCTCTTGGGAGAATTATTAATAAACATAAATTAAGATTTCTCCATCACTCGTAATTAGTTATCAATGATTAATAATAATAATAATTATCATACCAGTAACAAAGGGGTGCATGCCATACACCTGGAAGTGTTTTCTTATTATCTTGTGCTACACTTGCTAGTGTTTTCTTCTTTTCACCTCCCACACTTGGAAGTGTTTTCTTATTATCACGAGCTACACTTGAAAGTGTTATCTTCTTTTCACCTCCCACACTTGGAAGTGTTTTCTTCTTTTCACTCCCACACTTGGAAGTGTTTTCTTATTATCACGAGCTACACTTGAGAGTATTTTGGTCTGAAGGCGAGTGCAGTATGTTTATCCATCTCAGTACGGTAATCTTGAACACAATGCTTGGACGTCACAGCAATCAGTCATCTGCAATACGCGCGAGTAATGTAGGCATTGTTGGTAGGCATTCACTTAACAATTAATATCATGTGACTCTACCCACATCGGATGTGTAATTAGAACCGCCGGCATTCCTGTGCAGTAGGGTTAACGAGCCCTACATGGCCGGCATTTCTGTGCAGTGAGGTTATCGAGCCCATAATCGGCTGACCCGTTAGACCGCTAAGGTTCTGTATTAGGCGGCTTTAGCTGGAAGTGGACGGTGTTATTGATCACTGCGTGTTTGGTTTGGAATTTTCACAGCCGATAAGTATGCGAGGTTATAGTGAAAATCTTGAAGAGAAATTACTTTGCGGCGTAGAGGTCAGGCTAAGATTTTAGTCAATAGAGGTCAGGCTAAGATTTTAGTCAATAGAGGTCAGGCTAAGATTTTAGTCAATAGAAGTCAGGCTAAGATTTTAGTCAATAGAGGTCAGGCTAAGATTTTAGTCAATAGAAGTCAGGCTAAGATTTTAGTCAATAGAAGTCAGGCTAAGATTTTAGCCAATAGAAGTCAGGCTAAGATTTTTATCAATAGATCACTTTGTAAGTTACAAACTACTAGATCACCCCTCTTAATGATCCCTAACTATGTCTTCTTTTAGCATTTCGTAAAATTCATGAAAATTTAACGAGAAACTTTTACGATTTATTTTTTTTTTTAGAGTAAACAGCGGAACACCTACAATATTGTTCTGTTCGTTAAGTGTGGAAGTGACATTGTTTTAGTATACAGACCTTTAGCCAGAATTAGTCCAAAGCCTCCAGGGTCCTGAAGTCGTACGCACATAGTGAAATATTTAATCTTACTCTTTCTGATGCTGAATATAATGATCTTTTTTTTTTTTTCAGCTGTCTTTCTTCAGACCTATTCGCATACTGTATAGAACCAAATGTGTTTTATAGTATGAAAGTTGTAATTAATTGTGACTACCTAATTCACAGATGATGCATTTCTTAAACGAGTTCTGTCGGAAGATCTTTTTTTAAATAACATACTTTTTTACTTTAGTGTTTAAATACTATGAATCTAGCAGGGTTTTGGGCTCTAGTACCGTCACCCAGGGTGAAATAGAGAGCTATAGGTAGGATAGGAGAAAGGATGAGGAGGAGGTTTACCATTGCATGCTCGCTTTTGTTGGGTCTGGTAGTTAAATCCTGCGAGTAATTTGGATGTCCGTGGATTATTTGTAGTAAGATTTTTAAAATGATCTTTTTATTTGTTCACTTTAGTTCTGTTGCTGCCCTTTGTGTCCCTGATGTAGTCCCCTTTCTCTTCCCATAATTTTTGTCTGAAAAACAGAAACTGGCGTCCAGTAAAGGTGATCTAGCATTAGTTGGATCCTGTCCACGATAGGGCAGTTGAAGTATCCCCACTGCAGAAACGATTATATCTGTTCTTTACCTTGGGCTGTTGCTGATGCGTTTTCTTGTCTTTTAAAAAAAATTCTTTGTCACCTCGGATTAGTTTTGTTGATTGTTCTTTTTACTGGTGTTTCTTTGGTCTTTTCTTATATGTGGTGGTAGTCCTTTACTACTGTTCTTTTTGTCTTGCGTATTCTTTCTCTTGTGGGTTGTTGTGTCAGCTATTGCCAATGGCTTTGTTTCCTTTCAGAGGACTGTCTTGTCTAATCTTTGAAGTTATTTTCTCTGGTGACACTTTTTATATGTGGTGGTCCTGGTAAAAGGAGAAAGAAGTGGGTGAAGCTCACGTGCCTTCATGTAATTTTCCAGTCTGTGCCTGTTTTAGATTTAAGGGCTTCAGTCGTTGACCTTTCTACTGGTTCTTTTGCAATTTAATTTATTTATCTTTTGTAGATTTTTAGGCCGTCTGTGGGTTAACGATGCTAAACGTCTTGTTCATCATCTGTTGTGTTTCTGACTTTAGTCTGGCTTGGATTTCACCTTCCGTCGTGTGGTGGTTGGTGTTTGAGAGAAGGCATTAGCTCTTTCAGCAGTAGTTGTCTGAGAAGAGTTTGTATTTTTCTTGGCGGGGATTGTCCAGTTTCATGGTATTAGTTTCCTTCTCAGCTGTAGTCAGAGTAGTCATCTGCTTTGTCAAGATTTTGTTTTTCTGTGGTCTGATTTTTGATTGCTTTTTCGCTGACTGACTTTTAGCATTGGGGCCGACTTTTGATGAATCTTCCATGTCGGATTGTGTGGGATACAGCCAGATATGTTTTAACCCTGCTTTCAGCTGTAAGATTTTTTTGTGCAGCTGTATGGTCTGTGTGAATATCTGGCTAGGGGTAACTGAAGATGAGTTTTAGTAGCAATTAGCTTTCATAGTAATAATCCTTTTTCCCTTCATTGGTTTCTTCATTTTGTTTCATTCCTTCATATTATTAGTGAGAGCCTTTTCATTATGTGTGTCCCTTTTACTATTAGTGAGGGCCTTTTTATTAGGTGTGTCTCTTTTATTATTAATGAGGGCCTTTTTATTAGGTGTGTCCCTTTTATTATTAGTGAGGGCCTTTTTAAAGACAGCAGAGAGAAGAATTAGAGAGCAGCCAAAAGAAAAAAAAAAGATTGACAAAATAGACACTGTGAGCACAAGTGAATAGTGAGAAGTAACATGCAAACATTATGAACATAACTGAAGAGTGAGAAGTAACATACAAACACTGTGACACAAGTGAATTGTTAGAAATAGCACACAGACGATTCCTGAACGATCAGGTAAATTACAACGGGAAAGGGAATAAAATAATATAAAGTACACTATATATGAATTTCATATAATGTAGAAAAAAGGTGGACAGTTACACAGGAAAATATTAAGAGAATAAAGTAAAAAGAAACAAGCAAGCAAACTTTTAAGAAAGTATTTTTACAAGTATTTTAAGGGCAGGCACACACACACACACACACACACACACACACACACACACACACACACACACACACACACACACACACACACACACACACACACACCACACATGCGCGCGCGCGAAGGAACTAGGTAATTATTTTTAAAAGACTGGGTCACAAGAAGACTGAGTTGGGGAAAATATATATATTTATAAATGAACGAAATTTTATAGTGCATGTTCAACTGCTGTACACTAAATTCTTATGACTACTCAGTTATTAAAGAAACACGAATGAAGACTGAAGTCATGAATGAACACTGCAGGAATTGACAAAGTAAATAAAACAGAGATTAAGAGAGAGAGAATGAGAGAGTACTACTCCAGACGGCAAGATTTAAACGAGGGATAAAATGGCAAACTGATGTGAAATATACTTTTGAATGCAATTCGAAATAAGAGTAAATGCAAAGGGTGCTGAAAATAGAGAGAAAAGAAAGCGTGAAAGGAATGTAAATAAAAAGTGAAAAGGCAGAATGTGGATAGAAATTAAAAAGAAAGAAGTTCCAAGAAATACCTGAAAAACTAAAAATCAGTATGTCTGAGACGAAAGGATGCCTGGAACTCCGAGGAGACGAAAAAAGCAAACAAACAACGCATGTGTGAGGTGCTTGTAGCAGGTCTGATATTCATTTAGATGGAGCGGGAAAAAGAGAGGAGGGGTAGAAAGAAAAAAACGGGAGGAAATATTAGAGATGAAAACGGCAAGACATGGAATGATTGCCGATAAGAAAATTTTAATAACGTTTAACATAGGACCGAATTAAAAACATTTTTACAAAATGAGAGAACTTAAAAGGTACTAAAAATTCAGTCTTTAAACGGAACATTACTTAGTTTGGCAATTTAAATGAGTGGATGAAAAAACAAATCGATATTCTTCTTTACGGAAATGTTTTAATGCTTTTGCGCACGCTTGAGAGTACAGAGAGATAACTCTGTTTTGCGAGTTCATTTTGACAACTTGAGTTAAGGGTAATTGGGTGATCGTATCATTTACTTTTAAAATCAATAAAGCGTCCCGCTGCAAACCATGAAGAAATATTATAACACCCAATATTTTATCATTATTTCAAATCTGTAGGATGATAACAATTTCCAGCTTTCTCTATCTGGCTCTTGCGGTGAGTAAAGCGACAGGTAATCACTTTCTCTAACATAATGAAGGATAGGTAATCACTTTCTCTTACATAATCAAGGATAATTGTCAACCAAGTCCACAAAGCATTAAATTGAGGTTTCTTGCCTGATTTCAAATGTGTAGTTTTTTTTTTTATAGCAGAAATCTACAAAGCTGAAAGCTTGAATTAAATTTTGAAGAGTAATCTGCACTACATATAAATTTTGATAAGAGTTATAACCCTTGAGTTCTAAAACTCAGAGTAAGCAATGTGTTATTTCGTTTAAGTTTTTGACATGAATTTAAAAGAAAAGAAAAGAAAAAGAATAGGATACATTTCAGGACGCATTCCAGTTGTGCCGATATACTTTTGAATACAAGTGAAATTACATCACGAATGCAATTTGTTATTTAATCAGATAGCTGAGGTTCACAATAAATTACATAGTACTCGATAACACGCTTGATGAATTACGATGACTCGGCATTTCACGTTTTTTTTAATTTTTTTTTCATTTCACCTTTGTGGTATATAGGTAATAAGGTCATAATCACAAAGTTTAATGAATATTTTATATACTCTTGTGCGCGAAAGTGATGTGTGTGTGTGTGTGTGTGTGTGAGACTGAGAGAGAGAAAGTCCGCTCAATACACTTTTTTTTTTGAATGTGGGGAACGCTTCCGGCTTCCGCCGCTT
This sequence comes from Sinotaia quadrata, assembly GCA_028829895.1. NCBI lineage: Eukaryota > Metazoa > Mollusca > Gastropoda > Architaenioglossa > Viviparidae > Sinotaia > Sinotaia quadrata. Next base: position 58,064,589 of record CM054177.1, on the reverse strand, counting down.
TCGCGTGGCTCAATACACATTCGCAACTAACAATATATATTAGCACGTTTATCAGTAATACTGTGCGTGTGATAACAAGTCACTCATACTGTGATATTAAATCAGCAACTCTAAGAGAGTTAATAGCAAACAATTGTTTATTAAGGGATTTGAGGAATTTGTAAGTTAAAAGTTAAAATAAGTTATTGGGTGCACTTCACTTGAATTTGGGAATAAAAATATTTTTTAAAAATTAGTTGACTTGGTCCATGAAATAGATTTCTAGTGGTAAGAGAAAGAAATGTGAACAATTTCTTAAAGCAAAACAAATCTGTAGTTAACGAAATCACTCTGCAACTGAAACACATACACCCACATTGTTTTATACTTTCTTGTTACACTGCTTTTATGGTATGCATTTATTATTTTTTTTAAAAGAGCAAAAATAAATTATCTTATTTTGTTATTTTAATTTTTTCAGGAAGACACTGACAGCAGAGTGTAGATTTTTTTGTGGAGGAAACTTTCCAGACAATGTATCCCAGAACTAATATTTCATTAGAGACAACATTTGAGATGTTCTTGTGATATACACTATAAGTAGCATATATCCCCACAGCAGCACCATGGCAACTGCAGTGGTTATTGGTGGAGGAATAAGTGGCCTTTCAGCTGCCTACTACCTTCAGAAGTTCTCAGGAAAAATTGGCAAGGTAGAGTGATATTAAAAATTGGCAAGATAGAGTGACTGATATTAAAAATTAGCAAGGTAGAATGATATTAATGTAGCCCCTGTTACAGTGTTAGTTTAGGTATTTGTGTGTGTGTGTAGCGTTTGTTTTGCCGGGCAGCAAAGTAGGTCATCGGCCGCTAGTTTGAACCGCGCGGCGCGGTCTGCTATATAGTAATGTGTATGGCTGTGCCAGTGTGTCCATGTTTAACCGTCTATAATATATTATTCATTTATCAAGTAAAGTTGATGTTTAGAGATTCTAATATTTAGTGGAATGTAGTTTATATTTATATAATTTTGTAAGTTAGTTTATATTGTTTTCTTAGTGTATTCTATGATTTATGTATGTGTACATGGTTTTCCCCTGGCACATGAATATAGTTAATTATTTTATTTTATAATTTATTTTGTGAATTATATGGTAAGGAAGTATTGTATTTAGAGAGTATTTAATGTAGTATTTTTTGATAGTTAAAGTATTATATAACTCTAGGTAGTTTAGGAGGAATTTATGTTAGAACGAAAGTAGGTTAGCACAGAAGAGCCCGTTTAGCATTAGTTTTAGTACAGTTCCAGAATTGTTTAGTGGAGTCTCCTTTGCCGCCTGGACTTTTTAGATATATTGTGTGTGAGAGAGTGTGCAAGAGCGTTCGTCTTGGTTCCTCTTTGTTCGTCAGGGTTCGTCTTTAGTCGTCTTTGGTCAAGAGAGGAGTGTGGTTGGCGGTGTGTCGCCGAAATAAAGATAGATGAAAATGTAAAACACGTGTTGCGTGTTCTGCCTCTCTTGCTGTGGTTGTCGTATCGTCCCATTGCATCTTCATCGTTTCATCATCTCCTCGCATCCTGGGGTGGCCCAAATAACAACTACAACACCTCACCCCATCACATTAAAAATTGGCAAGATAGAGTGATATTAAAAATTAGCAAAGTAGTGATTTTAAAATTGGGAACAGTAGAGTGATATTAAAAATGTCTTTAGTTTATTGTAAAAATTTTAGTTTTAAATTTACTAGAACTGTAGCTTAGATAACTTTAAATTTATGTTGATCCTGTATCTTGTAGTTGTAAGGCGTGAGGTCTTTGGTAACAAAAACAGTTAAAATGAAAATAACAATTAAAACATAATAATAGATAAAATATGAAGTTGAAATTTATAAAACACAGTTGAAACATTTCTGTTTAAATAAAATAGTTAAATATAACACAACATTTTAATAATAAATTTTAAAAATTGAAATAAAACAGTTAATGCAAACGAAACTCCCAATCATAGTGCAACAAACAAAGAATAAAACTTAACTAGTTAAATAAACATGAACATTTAGAACACATAAAGCTATATACAGAGTTAAATACAGCATACAAGTTAAAATAAGTAAAGAGTTAAAGTGTAAGACTAAGACTAGTAAGAGTTAAAATGAGCACACAGAATAATTAAGTTGAATACAACATAAAGAGTTAAACATGCAGAGTTAAAATGAACACTTAAATAGCTACAAGAAATAAAATGTAAAGCGTTGAAAGAAGTAAAATTTAATGAGAGTGAAGATGTATCACTTAAGAGCCAAATCACTGCTGCTCAAGGTAAATATTTAGTGTTTACTGAAATCTTACTTTAATTTTTCCTGTTTTACTTAGATTTAAAAGGCTGAATTGCTGAATAGTAATTAGTATTTATTGTGTTGCAGTGGTAACAGTTAAATATTACTTCAAAATATATTTTTATCACCACAACTTTGAAGTAGTATGTTCTGTTTCTGCTGCATATTGTAAGCAGGGCAAGGGGTATTTGCATGATTTTGGTCCAGATTTGCATTAATATTGACACTGCATTAAAAGCAGAAAGCATTGAGTTGACTTAAGAAATATGACTGCATTTGGAGAAGATTTGTTGGGGACCAAGTGAACAGGAAATGGCAAAGTTTAAGTAGCCAGCAATTTTTATAAATGTTATTATTTTAGTGTTAAAAGTGAAATAGAAACCAAAGCTCCTGATCATGTATGAGACTGCCACATGAAATAAAGTGGCTAAATGTTCTGGCCTATAGTCCAGTCAAAGCTATTTCTGTGTTCAGCTAAGGTATGCAATAGCATGAGATATTTGTACAGAGCTCATTTCCTTTTGTCAAGTGTCATACTTTCAGTACAAAAGAACGGCTTTTTGGCCCTCTGTTTTGTCACCGAGCTTGTTTATGTATACTCTTAACATAAAATCTTACAGAATCATGTTTGTTTGATTTCTTATATTGCAATAACTTTTTGGATTATGACTGAAACTATATTTATTTTCAAATCTATTGACTGAGCTCATTTGCAGATTTAAGTAGTGATGTAATATGGATATTGTCAAGTTATTATTGAATATAAGTATTATTGTCTTAGTGTTATTGTAGTGTTTACTGCTTCTGTTAGAATTGCTATAGACCTCCTCTGTTAGATTCCTAATAGTGTTTTGTTACTGTATAAATGTTTCTGTTGTTAGTTTTACTGTTTCTACTGGTTACTTTCTTATCATTACTGTTAGTGTTCTTTTTAGTGTCTTCTTTTAGGCTCACTGCAGGAATGTTTCTTGTGTTACTATGAGTGTTTATATTAGTACTTCTGTTATTGTGGCTTATATTATACTTATACTTATAGGATCTCAAGTGACAGTTGCAAAAAATACAGCGGATGATCCCAAAATCAGAAGTTAATGAGAACAGAAACCCAAAGAAATATAAAGGAGCTTTAAGGAAAATAAACACATTTTGAGACTCTATGTGTGTAAGGAAAATGATACTTACATAATGTGTAGAGACAGTTTTGAAAAAAAAATGTTTGAGACTATTGAGAAAAGTTATGTTAATGATTTATGAGACTGTTAAGGGAATAAGTGTAGACCATTTGCTCACGCTTGTAACTAACCATTATTGTAGTGCTGATTTCAGTATCCAGTATTATACTTATAGCATTAATTTCATTAATCATTAATGTAGTGTTGATTTCATTAATCATCATTGCAACATTGATTTCATTAATTATTATTGTGTGGGGTGTTGATTATTTTGAACAGTATTGAATTTGAAATGATGATTTCATTAATCATTATTTGTAATGTTGATTAATTAATCATTGTTGATTTCATTAATATTGATTTCTTTAACATTATTGTTGATTTTCATTAATCATTATTACTGATTTCATTAATCATTAGTGTTCATTTCATTAATCTGTAGTGTTAATTTCAATGACCATGAAAACATTTATGAGAACACAATTGACATTTTGCACTATATAATCAAAAATTGTAGAGCAATTAAAGAAAATCATGATTAAAATTTAATTACAAAACATCCTATTAGCAACAAAATGTTTTCACCTGTTCCTAGGTGAAGTCTAATCAACAGCTCTCCTAAGCGTTTTGCTTGAAAAATTAACTGTAATCTTTGTTTCAGGTAATCCTTCTTGAGAGATCAAAACGTACAGGTGGATGGATGAGCTCTTCTGAGTATTCTGATGGCACTGTTTTTGAACATGGTCCCCGTAGTATGCGGCCTCTCAGCAAATCAGGGAAAAACACTTTGTGCCTGGTAGGGAATGTGAAATCCACCTCTAACTTTGAGAGTGGTAATGATTTGGGAAAGATTAGAACTCCTTGTATGACTATGAGGGTGAAAGTGATTTGGGAAATTAATCTAGATTATGATGGGAAAGACTGGAATTTTAAGTATGACTATGAGTAATGACATGGGAAAACTGAATATAACTGATGATATGAAAGACTGGAATTCCATGTATAGCTTATGAAAGTGGTACTCCTTGCTTGACTTTGATAATGGATTTTGAGCATTTCTTCCTTGACTGGGATAATGGAATTATAAAAATATAATATTAAAAATCAATGTGTATGCGTAGAAATTAAAAAAATCCATAGCTTTCAATGTATTACATTTTTCTAGTTTACAACTATGTTGATGGTGAAATTATCCTTTGTGCAACTTCTTATATATAAATATTAATGGTAAAAATAAAATAACTTTTATTGCAGTGTCTTACCTATAAATATTTTCATTTCTTTGTTGTTAACACTTATACCTTTATACTGATCTGATTCATTGAGAGAAAGAATAGTTGAGGGTAGGAATGGACCAGTGATTTGTTTGCAATGTATTGTTCGTATTGTAGATGTATAAAGGAGTATGTACTGTCTGGTAGGTCTAATTGTGGCTTCTAAGTGGTTGGATAATAGCCAATGGTTTAATTATTATTGCCATAAGTAACTGATTAAGATTAAAAACTGCTCTTATTATAGCTTGATGTCATTACAGTAGAAAAACCGAGGAGCAATACTTGTCTAGGATATGAGAAAAAATTAGTTATTACATAATAATAATTATCCATAAGTAACCTTACTCTAAGTTTACACATTATAACATAATTTACATAGTAGTTTACAACATGGTGTGTATTTCTAGTTTACTACACCACAATACATATTCCTAGTTTACATCATAATGAAACTGTAGTACATATTCCTAGTTTACACCATAATGGAACTGTAGTTTAGACCATAATGTATTCACCATAATACACATTCCTAGTTTACACCATAATGAAACTAGTACAGATTCCTAGTTTACATCATAATGAAACTAGTACAGATTCCTAGTTTACATCATAATGGAAGTGTAGTTTAGACCATAATGTATACACCACAATACATATTCCTAGTTTACACCATAATGAAACTAGTACAGATTCCTAGTTTACATCATAATGAAACTAGTACAGATTCCTAGTTTACACCATAATGGAACTGTAGTTTAGACCATAATGTATACACCATAGTACACATTCCTAGTTTACACCATAATGAAACTAGTACAGATTCCTAGTTTACATCATAATGAAACTAGTACAGATTCCTAGTTTACATCATAATGAAATTGTAGTTTAGACCATAATGTATACACCACAATACATATTCCTAGTTTACACCATAATGAAACTAGTACAGATTCCTAGTTTACACCATAATGGAACTGTAGTTTAGACCATAATGTATACACCATAGTACACATTCCTAGTTTACACCATAATGAAACTAGTACAGATTCCTAGTTTACATCATAATGAAACTAGTACAGATTCCTAGTTTACATCATAATGGAAGTGTAGTTTAGACCATAATGTATACACCACAATACATATTCCTAGTTTACACCATAATGAAACTAGTACAGATTCCTAGTTTACATCATAATGAAACTAGTACAGATTCCTAGTTTACATCATAATGGAAGTGTAGTTTAGACCATAATGTATACACCATAGTACACATTCCTAGTTTACACCATAAAGTACACCATAGTACATATTTCTAGTTTATACCATAAAGAAACTGTAGTGCATATTCCTAGTTTACACCCTAATTAAAACAAAGTTTACAACATTGTACATATTTCTTTATATCATAGTTTACACTGTAGTACATAAAACTTCTTTAGACCTTAGTTTGATTTTGTTCACAGGTAGAGGAACTTGGACTAGTCAAAGATTTGTTGGTTGTCCACCGGTCAGATGCAGCAGCTAAAAACAGATACCTGTATATTGGTGGTCAATTGTGTGCCCTTCCTAACAGTAAGAAAGAATTTGCTTGCAGTTATTTCTGTCCCAGTTGCTTATGCAAAATGATTTTAACTGATGTGAATAAAACCAAAAGACGGATAAAAGCACTAGTTAGACATTCATTACTAGCATATCTACAGTTAAAAATTATTGTTGATTCTACCGATAGACAGAAACAGATTAACTTGATAATTTTATAATTATTAATTTAAGAGAATAAAAAAGTAATCTGTTTGAATTAATTTTTGTATAATTACTTGTTAAAGAAGCAAAAAAACCCACTTTTTAATTTGATTGATTTTGTGCATGTGTGCGTGTTTTTATTTATTATTTTGCATGACTCTGTTGAATGGCTGGGTTCAGACATCTACAGTTTCCAGTAGAAATATTAAACAAAAAATTATATTTTTGTTGCAAGGTATTGGAGGAGTAGTTAAAACAATTCCTCCATTCTCCAAACCACTCTTGTTGAGTTTAGCTGGAGATTTGTTTGTCAAAGCAAGTACTGCTTCTGATGAAACTGTACACAACTTTATTAGCCGTCGGTTGGGAGCCGAGGTATGGATTATGCAAACAAGCATTTTGTTTAGTTTACAATTTTATTAGCCACTGACTGGGAACTAAGGTAAAGGTTATGCAAACATTTTGTTTAGTTTTAAGTTTTATTAGCCACTAACTGGGGATTAACGTATGGATTGAAAAAACAAAAATTTTTACAGTTTTATTAACCACTGACTGGGAACTAAGTTATTATATTTTAGGTAGTCCCAGCCAATTTTTCAAATTTGATTCAGGGTAAAACATAATGTATTAGATAATATAAGGTTGCATGCAAAATTCTAAGAGAAAACCTTGAATAGTTTATGAAATATCATCATTTGAATATATAAGTTAATTGTCATCACATTATGAATGAATAAATGCCATAATTTTTCTGGTAGGCCTAGTCTCACAGTACATAGCTCAAAGCTTAACACGTAATCTTCGATGCTTTCCATTTTTTTGTTTAAAGAATGGAATCGAAATTTCACACTGGCTTCCAGAACCTTAGTCACACGCTCACTTATCTTTAGGCTGTCTTCCTGTATCTTCAGTAGATTTAAGCCAAGCTCTCTGTTTCTTTTATCATCAGCTTCTAACTGGGCAAATGCTTCCATTCTTTCAGTCTTTAGCCTTTTGTAATTTTCCTCTCTTTTATGTTTATCTTTAATTTCTAGTTCTTCTCCTTCTTTCATGTGGCTTATAGCATGCTCTATACCTTTTCATCCTGAAAGACCCAAATCACTAGTTTATTCTTTCCATGCCTCCATCCATCTATTTCTGTTTTCTTCAAAATCTTCCATTTTTGAAAAATTGCAAACACACACTCTATTATGGTCATGTGACTAGCTGATTGGCAAGCCACCTGGTTTACAAAATATCACACATATGCACTCGAGCAACTAGTACAAACTTAATCTAGCTTCTTAAGATAAGCACAATGTAAACAATGCACTCAAGCAACTAGAACAAACTTATTCTAGCTTCTTAAGATAAGCACAATGTAAACAATGCACTCAAGCAACTAGTACATACTTAATCTAGCTTCTTAAGCACAATGTAAACAATGCAATTTCTACACAGCAGTAATACAATAATCATCAAAGTAAAAAAAAAAAACGGGTTAATGAAAATTTCAAAAAAGGATATACAAAGCAAGATAATGTTCTAGACAGGACTATAAACAGTTAATAAGACTGCTTTATAGAAATGTTTATTCTTAATCAATTGTATTTTCTTTCGGATTTCCCATTAGGTGTATAAGCTCAACAAATTTTCCAACAATCATTTTCCACATTTACTAATTTCAGCACTAAGACAATTAGTTTAACATTGTTGAACAAATTTGTGCTCGTCCTGGACTGAGCCTACCCACTTTATGTGACACAATGCCACACTGGATATTGGTTATTATTATTATAATCATCCATAACTATGTACAAGTGATGAAAATCTTAATTTGTGTTATTAATAATTCTCCAGAATTATTCTCTCACTTTTATGATATGCGGGTGCTGTAAACATTTTCTTCTCTTCCACAACATTAAAGACAAACACACTCTCACACTATATTTCTGTGGGTGGAAAACTTCTTACCAAAGGAAAAGATAAATCTGTCATTAATCTATACTTAGCTAGCCCCCATCCACTCACAGGCTCTCCATCAATATGTTTAAGGTCAATAAATTTAAAAAGAAATATAATTTAATCACCAATCATTAACAAATACAATAAAAAGATTATTTGACATCAATATTTTCATGAAACCACATTCGAATAATTTCAATGCTTATACAGTCTTATACTCTAACACATATTTCACATATCAGATTAGTGTCAATATAAATCACAGGATCATTCTTATCATAGAGCAGAAATGGAGTCATAGCTGATGAGCAATAATAGATTTTATTGTCAATGACGTTGCCTCCGTAGTATTTCGTGCACTTTCTTAACAATGTCATAAGTTTATTGTTCCCAATAGAATTGTCAATTCTTCATGTGTTCCTCTAGCATGCTGTAGAACGTTCCATGAGCTGCTGTTCTTTTGAGACTAATCTGGGCACTCCATCATATTAGTTCCCTCAAGCAGAACAACAATGTAGAAATTTTCAGTAACTTATACCAGAAATTCCATGTTGTAGTCAAACATTCTTTGCTGTCTTACATTAACAGATTGCAGATACTGCTGGAGATGCTCTATGCCGGGGAATCTTTGCTGGTGACTGCCACACATTGTCCATGCGTGCCTGCTTTCCAGATATTTTTGAAATGGAGCGCAAACATGGATCGCTTGTCATGGGCATGCTCAAATCAAAGAGTGAGTCAGAATTTGACTTAATGTTATTATGTGTTTTATCTTGTTTGTTTGCTTATCATCTTTCTCTTCCACTTATTTCTTTTGTAGTCATTTCACAACCCCAACCCCAACCCCACCAAACTTTTTTCTTCTACTATTCTCTTTCACTCACAAACCAGACTTTTTTATTTTTGTTTAGACTCCATGATTTCTCTTTTTCTCACAGCCCAATTGTTTTCTTTCTTTTTAATCTTCATGACTATTGTTTCTACTGGGACATCATCACTCTGTTTCCATTTGGACATTAGTTCTATTTCTGCTGGGATGGCAGCTCTTTTTTTGCACTGGGACATCGTTTTCAATTTCACTGGGGCATCATCTCTTTTTTCAGTGGGACATCGGCTTTCTGTTTCCACTGGAATATTGGCTCTCTGCACTGGAACATCAGTTCTCTGCTTGCCTGGGACATCGGCTTTCTAATTTGCACTGGAACATCAGTTCTCTGCTTGCCTGGGACAAAGGCTCTCTGTTTCTACTGGGACATCAATGCTCTGTTTCCACTGGGACATAGGCTCTCTGTTTGCAGTGGGACATTGGCTTTCTGTTTCCACTGGGACATGACATAGACTCTCTGTTTTCACTGGGACATAGCTCTCTGTTTCCACTCAGACATTGGCTCTCTCCTTACACTGGGACATCAGCTGTCTGTTTCTACTGGGTCATAGGCTCTCAGTTTCCAGTTAGACACTGGCAAGAATTATACAGTATGAGTTGCTTGCCCAATACTGTCCATAGTACTGCACAAGTTTATCATAGTCAGCACATTCAGTGCTATCACTAATTTCTTTGCTAACATATATATAATGGTTTGTATTATTTTCTGAATGCAAGCACCTGGAACTGACACCTTGTTCTTTGTCAAGCATAAATAGACAAAGAAATTAAGTCTTATTTTCTCTATGATGTGTTATTGATATGTGTAATTAAGCTTTCACAGGCAAAAAACCCTATAAATTATGTAGAACTACGAGTTTATCTTTTACAGTTTGGCCCAGTCCATTGACTATTCATTTAATTTGGCACTTGGTCCTCTAAGTGAAAAAGGTTACACATGCTTGATCCAGGTAATTGTAGTAATTGTAAATGACTGATCTTGAATGCTTCCATAGATTATTCTTGACATGATTAAACACCCAAAATCTGAAGAAAAGCTCCCTGAACTGAAAAGTCTTTGTCAGAAAACAAACAGATTTTCAAGGGACCTCTTTATCATGTCATGAAATTAAGCATCTGTTAGATTCAGACTTTTTAAATAGCAATGCGTATTATGCTGATTGACATAATTTTGAAATAAGAGAATGGAGTGAATTTGTGAAATTTCTGTTACTTTGCTCCACAAAGAAAAGATTTCTTTTTGCCAGAATATTTGCTTGTAAATAATAATCTGCAGATAATTGTTAATTAAGTTATTGCTCCCCATTCTGGTACAGGGATTTAATAAGCAGCTCAATACTAGTTCATTATAATCTGATCAGTTTTGATTGCTTGGAATATGGGTGAGCTCTACAAATGATAAAAACATTTGTTTAAAGTTAATATATGCCCATCTGGTTGTATAATAGAAAAGTCACTTTAAGTATAACATTGTTCTTGAAGGAAGTCCACACCTCAGTAAAAAAAATGAACAACACAACAACGAATACTCCCCTTTAGGCAACATTAGGTAACTGTTTTTTAAAAAAAATCAAAGAGAATTTTAATGATTTCATAGTACTGCATTTGTAAGAAAACTATAAGAACAAAACATATTTTTAATATTGACAGAAAGCACTAATGAGAATGAGGGTTTTCTGGAAAAGCGAGTGAAGTCTGAGAAATGGTCTGCTTGGTCACTGCGCCATGGAATGGAACAGCTGAGCAGAGCCTTGACATCAGCTGTGACATTAAATCCACTTTGTGAAATTCGCACTGATAGTGCATGCTTGGCTCTCATTCCTGCATCAGATGGCAGAATAAAAGTGAGGTTTAAAAAAATTCTTTTGGAAATCACAGGGAAATTATGGCTTTTACTTCAGCATTTCTGTAAGATGTAGTTTAGATTGTTTACTTTTCTAGAATTAGCTCCCTTTATTGTAGACTTTACAATGTATTGGATTCAGTTCTGATGACTATCTAGGTTTAGTAATTGCTGTGTCATTATTATTTGTAATTCATATGGCTATCAAAGTAGAATTATCCTATCCCTCTGCTGTGTAAATAAGGACATAGCTGTAGATAAACTATACAAGACTGTATTATCTAGGTTGTTGATAACTATTAGCTTTATGTGACTGCATTATCTGAGCTGTAGATGACTCTATTAGCTTTATGTGACTGCATTATCTGAGCTGTAGATGACTCTTTTAGCTTTATGTGACTGCAATATCTGAGCTGTAGATGACTCTTTTAGCTTTATGTGACTGCAATATCTGAGCTGTAGATGACTCTATTAGCTTTATGTGACTGCATTATCTGAGCTGTAGATGACTCTTTTAGCTTTATGTGACTGCAATATCTGAGCTGTAGATGACTCTATTAGCTTTATGTGACTGCATTATCTGAGCTGTAGATGACTCTTTTAGCTTTATGTGACTGCATTATCTGAGCTGTAGATGACTCTTTAAGCTTTATGTGACTGCATTAATTATCTGAGCTGTAGATGACTCTTTTAGCTTTATGTGACTGCATTATCTGAGCTGTAGATGACTCTTTTAGCTTTATGTGACTGCATTATCTGAGCTGTAGATGACTCTTTTAGCTTTATGTGACTGCATTATCTGAGCTGTAGATGACTCTTTTAGCTTTATGTGACTGCAATATCTGAGCTGTAGATGACTCTATTAGCTTTATGTGACTGCATTATCTGAGCTGTAGATGACTCTTTTAGCTTTATGTGACTGCATTATCTGAGCTGTAGATGACTCTTTTAGCTTTATGTGACTGCAATATCTGAGCTGTAGATGACTCTAATAGCTTTATGTGACTGCAATATCTGAGCTGTAGATGACTGAGCTTTATGTGACTGCTTTATTTGAGCTGTAGATAACTCCTTTTTTTTTTTTAGTTGTAAATGATTGCATTATTTGAGCTTTATATGGCTGCATTATGTGATGTCGATGATATCATTATTTTACATAATTTTCAGGTGAAGACAGACACTGAGGAGATTATGGCTGACTTTGTCTTCAGTGCAATCTTCTCTAGAGGTAAAATTCTTTGATTTACAACTTTCTCTAAAGGTAAAATACATAGAATTACAACTTTCTCTAAAGGTAAATTCTTTGAAATACAATTTTCTGTATTTTACCTTTAGTAAAATACTTTGAATTGCAACTTTCTGTAAAGGTAAAATACTTTGAATTACAACTTTTTCTAAAGATAAAATATTTTGAGTTGCAACTTTCTGTAAAGGTAAAATACTTTGAATTATAAATTTCTTTAAATGTAAATACATTGAGTTACAACTTTCTCTAAAGATAAATATTTTTAGTTACAGCTTTCTCTAAAGATAAATACTTTGTGTTACAACTTTCTCTAAAGATAAATACTTTGTGTTACAACTTTCTCTGAAGATAAATACTTTGAATTACAACTTTCTCTAAAGATAAATATGTTGAGTTACAACTTTCTCTAAAGATAAATACTTTGAATTACCACAGATGTAACAGAGTAAGTTTCTATGACAATAAAAATGAATGTAATATCTCAAAAGAATTTAATCAAAGCATTCCACATTTTCTCTTAAATGTTTTATTTAAATTTATTTTGCTCAACTATTTGCATTTTATTGAAATGTAACAATGATACATTTTTTGAAAATAATTTCTTAACCTAATTAAATTTTATCAATACTATTTATTAGCTTTTCCAATATAATTTTTTGTCTACTACGCATAGTTATTAAATAACATTTGATTTTTTATTGATTTTTATTTATTATCATTATTATCTTTAACATCATTTTAGGTTAAAAGGCAAAAAGCAAACTCAACATAATTTAACAGATAAATAAGATTTTACAGATTCATTGCTGTTTTTTCCTCCAAGTTGGTGCTTTCCTCTTCATGAGTAGGTCTTAAAATCAAGTCAAGTGGATTTTTTGTGTGTGTACAGTTTAATATAATCTATCCATTTTAAACATATCTTTCACTTAGGAAAAGGTTAGTACTTACCAATTCTTGTACCTGCAGAAAATAAAATAACTGATTATCAGTCCTAGATTTGTTTAATCCTTCATGAATATGATTTAACATGGCATTTCATAGAATTTATTTTTAAAATGTAAAAGATATTGATTATCAGTCCTAGATATGTTTAGCACTACCTGAACTTGATTTAACAGGACATTTCTTAGAATTTATTTTTAAAATGTAAAAGATATTGATTATCAGTCCTAGATATGTTTATCCTTCATGAATATGATTTAACATGGCATTTCATAGAATTTATTTTTAAAATGTAAAAGATATTGATTATCAGTCCTAGATATGTTTAGCACTACTTGAACTTGATTTAACAGGACATTTCTTAGAATTTATTTTTAAAATGAAAAGACATTATAAAAGGATGTTTGAAAGTGTTAACCTTTCCTGTTTATAACTGTATAGGTACATTATAAATATAAATTGATGATATTAAAATATATTCATTGACAAACCTGCATTTATATATGAAAATATAAGAATTAAATCCCCCAACCCCTATCTATATAAAATTTTCTTTTTTGTGACAGTACTTCTCTAATACAGTCTCTTTGTGATTGTACTCCTGTGACACAATCTGTGTGACTGTATTGCTGATTGTACTTCTGTGATTTGTTTGTGATTGTACTTCTGTGACACAATCTCTGTGTCACTATGTATACTTCTATGATAAGTCTCTTTGTGATTGTATTCCTATGACAATCTGTGTGATTGTACTTCTGTGATACAGAAGTACAATGTGTAATGTACTCCTATGACACAATCTGTGTGATTGTACTTCTGTGATACCATCTTATGCAAAATCTCTCATTTCACTAATATTGTCTGGCATTTTTAACCCAACCACTTAAAAAGTGCTCTGTGTATATGTCCACAGGGCTCCCTAAAGATAGTTTTCTGTTTCAATTCTAAATAAATTAATATATTGAATTAACCAGCCAAACTAACTGTTGTCAGAATTTATTTCTCTCAATTCTTTAAGTGTTGCTGTTTTGCAGCCATTTGAAGTGAAATATCTTCATAGCTGGATATTTCCAGAACCAACAAACAAATTATTATATCAAGTTGAAATAGAAAGTTAATAATAGAAGAAAAAGAGATTTTAGCTCCAGATATCAAGAAATTGATATTTACAGATCATTTTACCTTAACATATTTTAAATTGCTCTCTTCAGACTTGGCCTCTTTGTTACCCTTGGAGTTCATTAATATTCGCTCGACTCTCGAGTCCATTTCAGCTGCTTCAGTTTACGTTGTCAACCTTGAGTATAAAGGAAATCATTTGCCTGTACAGGTGTGTTGATTTTGATTTCAGCATTATAATATGAACTTTAAACTGGGATTTGAAAGAAAAATAATTTCATATGTGTCCAGTTGATCTGCATATGCGTGCATACTCACAAACAATTTCTAAGATTTGCTAGTCTTTCAGTAAAGAAATAGTTTCATTGTTAACATTTTTTTCATTTTAATTTCAATATAATTCAAATTGTAGCATGGTTATGTTATTTAATGTCCAACTTTATTTAGGTTTAGCATAAGTTAATGAAATTTTATTTGCACTTAATTTAGGGCTTTGGACATCTCTTGCCTTCTTCGGAGAGTCCACACATTTTGGGTGTCATTTATGACTCCTGCACATTTCCTGTTCACAACCGGAAGGATTGCCCAAGCACACGCCTCACGGTTTGTAATTGCTTTCTTTTACAGCTATTCTCCTTTAATTCTGTTGTTTATTTATTAATTGAATAAAACCTGAACAACTCAATAAAATGCATGTACAAGAACTTAGTCTAAGTGCTAAGTGCTAGAAAATTTAGCAGAGGAGAGAGTGAGAAAGAAAATAATGAATGTAATGTGATTTATTTAATGGCTTTTAATTATATATTTTAAAAATCTATTTATATTTAAACATAAATATTTATTAATAAACTTTTAATATTTTGGAACACTCCACAGAAAGTTCATTTGTAGATGACATCTTGAAGCCTCCTGCCTGTTATAATGTTGGCCAAGTTAGCTGAAAGATACAAATTGAAGTAGAATTAATTAGTTTATTTTCATATTTTAATTTCTGCAAATTTCATATTTGAAAAGTAATGAGGTATTAACGGGGTATATTTCTAGGTCCTTTCATATTTACTAAGACACGGGTCTTATCTTGCTGCGTTTTGTCATTCATTTCTGTCAGCTTGTTTAATTATCGAAGCTGTTATATAACTCTCTCAGCTTTGTCAGACTCTCTCAACTGTTTTGTAACTATATCAACCTTTATTAACTATCTAAGCTGTTGCAAACCTATTTAAATTGTTGGTAACTCATAAAGCTCTTGTTTAACTATTTAACCTGTTGTTAAACTGTTGGCATAAAAGTTTTACATTATTATTACTAATGCACAGCTTTGTTTTTGCATTCAAGTTGAAACTGGGTAACTAACCACATAAATGGTATGAACATTCATACTTTTGTAAGAGTACTGAGTGTGAGAGGCAAGCATGAGAAATTTGGTATACTAGTTAAGAGAATTAACTGAGTACATATTGATTGTGATATGCTATTCAAAGGAGTTAATAGTATATTTTGTGACATTGTCTTTATAAATATGTTAAATCTTGGCTTACTGGAATTTGTGACATTGTCTTTATAAATATGTTAAATCTTGGCTAACTGGAATTTGTGACACTGTCTTTATATATGTTAAATCTTGGCTAACTGGAATTTGTGACATTGTCTTTATAAATATGTTAAATCTTGGCTTACTGGAATTTGTGACATTTTCTTTATAAATATGTTAAATCTTTGCTTACTGGAAATTGTGACATTGTCTTTATAAATATGTTAAATCTTGGCTAACTGGAATTTGTGACACTGTCTTTATATATGTTAAATCTTGGCTAACTGGAATTTGTGACATTGTCTTTATAAATATGTTAAATCTTGGCTTTCTGGAATTTTCAGGTGATACTAGGTGGAGCATGGTTTCACAAATTGCTCACAAAGACAGGGAACCTTCCAAGCATTGATGATATCACTAAAATCTCCACGGAAGCTGTACAGGCTCATTTGGGCTTAGCCAGTGACCTCAAGCCCAGCAAGACTAAGATTCTCTTGCAAAAGGTGAATATGTCAATAATAATTAATTAAAATAAAAATTATAAAAACCATTGATTGATTTTACTTATTTTTAAATTTGATTTAATGGTGTTGGGAAATTTACTCTCTTGGTTAAGATTAAAATAGATAGAGTTCACAGCAGACTTTGAAAAGCTCTTGAAAAATGAGTCATCTTCAAAAGCACTGGAATTATATTTGGCCTTGAAAAACACTTGAATTTGCCTATAAATCCTTGAATTAGTTGAGAAGTTTGAAAAGTTGTATTCTATATAAAATGTACATGTATTTTTTTGTTAGTATTTTTTGGTGTCTGGAACGGATTAATTGGATTTACATTATTTCTTATGGGAAATATTGCTTTAGTTTTCGTACATTTGGTTTTCGTCAGACTTTTTCAAACGGATTAATCATGAATACCGAGGTTCCACTGTATTTATATAATTGTTAAAAGTAGTTTTCACCAAATAAAATTATATATTCATATTTATTATTCACTTATCTAAAAAGGGTAAAAGTTTCATTAATTTATTTGAATATTTAAAAATATTATTTCATTTCAGAGTTGATATATGTTGCTCATTTTAGCAGTACAAATAAAAATGCAGTGGGATATATATATATATATAGGTTGTATATTGATACTAAATTTGTTTACACTGTCATCTTTTGTTTGCAACAATAATGTCATAGTTTTTATTGTTATAAATTTAGGTTTTTTTTAAGTAGTTACAACCCTTGAATATTGTAATACTTGGATCATATAAAGCCCTTGAACTTTTTGTCAGAGATTGCCTTTGGACCCTGATATCAATCAGTAATTACTTTATACTTTTTGTGTGTATGTCTTTGCATTTACATTAAATTGTTTAGTTGTAAAATGACATTATTTTTACTTTGGACAAAGTAGATAAGATGATGATATCAAGTAATGCAATAGCAAATATATAGACCCAATTAAAGAAATGCACATTTATGAAAAACTATTAAAATTTTTCTTCATTCTGCATTGTGTGTTAACTGTAATGTTACTAGAATCAACTCAGAAAATTTTAACATTTTGGTAATGGTTAAGATAAAATTTAATCAGTCCAAATATAAATGTGAGCCCTTATATGTTTGTCGTTTATTAATATATATTGAATGTGTTTGATGCTGAGTGAAAATTATTTTTGGAAGATCCTGCATAACACACCACATAGCATTGCTCTGGAAGCATTCTTTTGGCTGCCACTGTGTACAAGATGTAACAGGTTCTCTTAGTATGAGGGGAATTACTGTATAATTTAATCACTTTTATCAGTTTGAACAGTTTAAATTATTTTTCCTTCATTGTAAGTTGATAAGTTCAAAGTTAGTTTATGTTGGAGCATGGTGATTTTCCTATGAAATATGATTTTATGAGAAAATGTTGGTTGGCTGAAAACTTGCTTTGATTAGACCTATGCTGTTTTGTGGCATCTGTAAATATAAACAGGCCCAGGTAAGTAATTATAATCTGTAAATATAAACAGGCTGAAATAATTAATTATAATCTGTAAATATAAACAGACTGAAATAATTAATTATTATAATCTGTAAATATAAACAGAATGAAATAATTAATTATTATAATCTGTAAATATAAACAGAATGAAATAATTAATTATAATCTGTAAATATAAACAGAATGAAATACTTAATTATTATAATCTGTAAATATAAACAGACTGAAATAAGTAATTAAAAAAATAATCTGCAGTAAGTTTACTTTATGTAGAAATATTGAAAGAAATAAAATAAAAACTATCTTATTATTTTTAGAGAGCAGACAAGAGGGCATGTTATAGATTGATTGTACTAAATATTATAATATACCAATTCAGTCTTATTTTATTAACAGCTTGTTTTATTTGCAGGACTGTATTCCACAGTACACCTTGGGTCATGCTGAGAAAGTTTATCTCCTTGATACTCTAATCCAGAAAAGTGGACTTCCTTTGCGTCTAATTGGTGCATCATATAGAGGTGTCAGCGTCAATGACTGCATCTACAATGCTAGGTTAGAAGTTGAAAAGCTGCACAATAGTTTTCATTGATTTGAGATCAGATTTTCAGAGTTGTGACCCTTTGTGCTGCCAATATGTATTATACTGTCAACCTCAAAATAACTAATTTGATTTCTTGGTACAGTTGGGCAGATAGGAATTGATGAGTTGAGGCCCTTTGCACTGCCAGCAATACAGTCAACAATGTAATAACTATAATAATTTGATTTTTCTCTACAGTAGGACTGTTAGCATTATGAGGTGTGGCTCTTGTACTGCTAGCATTTATTATATAATCTGTTGCATAATGTAATAGGGTAGTTTGAATTTACTGCATGTAAAACAGCATTGTATTGTCTTCTCCAAATATTAATAAACAAGTTTAAAGGCCTGTCGCATTTCTATTTTTTTCACATTTTATGAAATATCTGTTGGTAGTTCACAGATATTTTGTTGTATTCAGCCTTCTGAATAAAACAAATGTTTTATTGTTTTTAAACTTCTGTTTATTAGTTCACAAATATTTTGATGTATATGACATGGTATATATTAAACCAAATATTTAGCTCTTCTGCTCTCTATTAATGCATAATTGTTTTAGAACAATTTCATGCCTTTGGGAGTGAATGCTTGAGTAGAACTTATGTCATTACAGTGAATGCTTGAGTAGAAATAATGTCATTACAGCAAATGCTTGAGTAGAACTTATGCCATTGCAATGGTGCTTGAGTAGAACTAATTCATTACATTGAATGCTTGAGTAAACTTATGTCTTTACAGTGGATGCTTGTGTAGAACTTGTGCTCTACAGTAGAAATCAATTTACCTACATTTGATGATACTCACTTCAGACTTAAGCTGTTTGTACTTGGAACTAGAATGTGAATTAAACTAAAGTTGTATTGCCAAGAAAAACTTTGTTTAATGGAACTTATACTACAGATGATTCTTTCATTATGTCTTTTATAATGTTGCATTAATGTTTTGATGATTTAAAATCAGTATTTGCATTTTATTTACAAGTTATGATTATTTCTGAAACAGCAAATAAATAATGATGTTATAATTGTGAAATACTGAACAACTTGTCTTGCCTGTAGAGTTTTACAACTTCTTCATAAAAGGGCAGCAATTTTTTTTTTTTTACACCTTTTTTCCTTTGTCTTTGCAAGAGATATTTAACAACCCATACCCATAGTTATAGTCACCCTTTCTTAGCATTAGTACAAAACCCATACCCATACACCATGTGGCTAGAGAGTCACTCATTTAGTTTTTTTCTATTTTAAGTCATCTGCTTCCCTTCAAAGTAACTTCCAATGTTATGCCATAACTTTTTTCTAATGCTGTTTTAAATATTCCTAGTTCTACACATAGCCAGATCAATATTACTGTAGTCCAGACATTGACTTTTAGACTGAACCTTTGGCTAAGACTTTTTGATCAAGACCTTATGGATAGATCTTTGGGACATTACTTCTATACTGAACCGCCTCTTGAGTTTAGATCTAGGGACACTGTCAGATCAGAGAATACTCACAACTGAATACTTTATCTTTCATGAGTTGCCCAAACAGAGGCTGATAAACTCATTATTAGCATTATTTCGATTGATGTGTCTGCTTTTAAATCATCAGCAGTATATTTTGATTAATGTGATTTTATAATGTATTGACACTGGAAATAGAAATAAATTTAAAACAATTCAATATTTATATATATTTCCCTTAAGAAAATTGTGCCACTTTTGCAATGCTGTTAAGTAAACATTTTAGTTCTTGATAATTTTAAAATTGTATTTGAACATGATAAAATAATTGTTTATATAATATGCATACTTACACCAAGAAATATGTGGTATACATCATTATAATTGATACTATAATTACCGAAAGGCTTGGGACTGGTGTCTGTCTAAAATAAATACTGAGCATGACAACATAAAATCAGAAGAATGAACAGCTTCAGGCAGTGAACAATTCTGCCTGTTGTAGTAGAAGAACATTTCAAAAGTTTCCAGTCTCGATGATGGCCATAATAATGTTTCCTCCCATTTAAAGACTGCTTGAAAAACAACTCCACCCCTACTATATGAGAGATTCAGGGATTTCTTTGCATTGATTTATATTGTTATTGCACATAAATGTAATTTGAGATGTATATTTTTATGCTATTTATACAAAGAAAATAAAATATTTAATGGATTCAATAGCCTTTATCTAGTAGTTTCTACATTCTATTTAAAATATATATTTTCTTAATGTGAAGATTGTTGACTAGATTTTTAAATAATTTATATTTATAAGATTGATTTGATATAAAACACATGAGCTGATGTTTTGTTTTTATGTGTAGGAATTTGATCATGTTATTTTCTGAACAAGCAGCAATATGATTTACAAACCATACATATAATAAATTTCATATCTCAGTTTTGTCTATCTTGTTTTTTTTGGTTTGGATTAACCTAAAATCTACTAGATGGATTTTGATCAGACTTTTACTGTTGTATACCATAGAGCACCCTAGAATCAAGATGTGCTATATAACATCATGCTATCCCATAAACGAACTTGCTAGTAGTCATTATACACAGCACACCATGGCAGGCAATAAATAGCTTTGACCTCCATGTGCTGTAGACATTCACACTTTTCATTGGCTATCCAGTGAAGATATATGCATGCACTGCAGGTGGAACCTGCCAACTAAGAGGGGAAAAAATACTATGTCCTTTTAAAGGTTCAAACCTTAATTTAGTCTCGGCAAATGCAAAAGGAAAGCAGTTCCCTCCAGCAGAACAACCAAGCAATTTCCAGTAACTTTCTTATACCAGAAATCCTTGATGTAGTCGAGCATTCCTTGCCACCATACTTTAACAGACTTCAGTGTATCCTTACATTTATACACTGGGGGTAGAGACTTAGAATCTACCAAGGTTTATAAATAAATAACTGGGAGATTCTAGAAAAAAGGATGCTTCTTCCCTGTAAAATATAATCAGGACACAAACACTTAAGTTTTCCAGTTTTTTAATCTCTAACTCCATTCTTTCTTACACTCAAGTCTCAGCTTACAGTTTCCTGCAACAGTATTTATTAGACCAATACATGTATATAGCATAATATATACAACATAATAGAAATAATGTCAGGTGTATAACGTGTAATATACAAGCATCTTAATTCATAATTGTAGAAGTAATGGTCTACTCCCATAAACATCTCTCTACATGAAATGCAGGTAAAATATATCAATAGCAAAATGCATGAATTATTTCAAAGTCCAATCAATAACTCACCATTAAGCTAACGGCTGCCTTTCATGACCCAAGCCATACCAAATTTAAAATGATTTGAGAATAGAATTATTTTAGAAGGTAAACTTTAATCTCAGCCCAAATGATCTCATTCTTATGAATCTTAAACACTGGATAATAAAACTACTCTTCCTCTTGAAACTGGTTTAGATTACATCAGCAAGTTCTAGCACATTCTTTATTTGAGTTGTTTGCTCTAACAAAAATACCATCATGAGCAGGTTGGGTCACGTTGACATTTAACAATTTATATAACAAGTTTAGAAACAGGAAAGGGTAAATTTACTCCGCCACCATCTGTTCACTGTATTTATTCTCCCATGGTATGCTGCAATATGTATTTAGTCTTGTTTGGTACACTTTTGAGCTGAATGCAATCTATTAGATTTGCACTGTCTACAAATATAAAAGCATCGATGCTATCTATTTGGTTTCTCTGGCTATCAACAAATATACAACACTATATACATACAAACAGTAATATTAAAACTCAGTATTTAGTCTGCTCACAAACAGTAATATTACATATCAGCATTTAGTCTGCTCACCAAGTCATCATACATGTACACATATCAACACATAGATGCATGCATCCATATAATTATATACTATATAACTTTATCTGTGACCTATTTTCCTGATAATTTCCGCTCAACACTTGAACTGCAGTAGAATGAACTCCCAGCATTATTGACAGGTCAACGTGTGTAAATCCGCTCTTCCCATGCAATGCAAACATATAGGGCTGAACTAGGTCCAGATTTTGAGCGGTGGAATGAAGTTGAACATTCGAAATGCTGACAGGTGATTTGTGTTGACTGAAGGCAGGAAGGTTGAAACTCAAGTGAGCTTGACCTTGACCTAATAAGTCGGTTTATTTGTTCTAGCTGAAGTAAATAAAAAGTGCATAAGATACGGATCTTGACCTAGGTAGTCAGTCTCGCCTGTTTAATTAAAAAGTAGAGTGCAGACGATGCAAATTTGTCGCAGCATAATTTATTATTTTTGTCATACTCTGTTTAAAACATAACGGTTGTTATTTCATAAAGAAGAACGGTTGTTATTAATTTTCATAAAGAAGAAGCTTATAGAATGAGAGATGTATTTGATTGCTAATTGAAAAAAGTTTGAATGAGAGATGTATTTGACTGCTGATTGAAAATTTCAGCTTACATTGAGAGATGTATTTGACTGCTGATTGAAAAAATTAAACTTACAATGAGAGATGTATTTGACTGCTGATTGAAAAAATTAAACTTACAGTGAGAGATGTATTTGACTGTTGATTAAAAAGATTAAACTTACAAGTGGGTAAACTTACAATGAGAGATGTATTTGACTCCAGATTAAAAAGATTAAACTTACATGTGGGAGAGATGTATTTGACTACTGATTCAAAAGATTCAACTTAAAATGAGAGATGTATTTGACTACAGATTGGAAAGATTCAACTTAGAATGAGAGATGTATTTGACTACAGATTGGAAAGATTCAACTTAGAATGAGAGATGTAGTTGACTACTGATAAAAAGATTAAACTTAAAATGGCAAACTGTAATTTAAAGGAAAACAAATCTTGCCGAAATTCTTGTGTTACTTTTTAACTACTGAAAACACTCAAAAATGTACATTATAGTGAAAGTCAAGCACTGTCATTGAAAGTTGTAGGTTTCCAGTGCTACTCTTTGTTTTTATCGCCTCCCAAAAACTTGGCAGTTAAAATATTTTTTCCCTCTCACCCGGCACATAATGAAAAGTTCCTTAATATGCCGTTATAAAGTCCCTTGGAAAGAAGAAATACCTTTCTTTGCTTGCTGTTCTAGGTGATGTCCCTTAGAAAGAAGAAATACCTTTCTTTGCTTGCTGTTCTAGGTGATGTCCCTTAGAAAGAAGAAATACCTTTCTTTGCTTGCTGTTCTAGGTGATGTTATAAGTCCCTTAGAAAGAAGAAATACCTTTCTTTGCTTGCTGTTCTAGGTGATGTTATAAGTCCCTTAGAAAGAAGAAATACCTTTCTTTGCTTGCTGTTCTAGGTGATGTTATAAGTCCCTTAGAAAGAAGAAATACTTTCTATACTTACGTTTAAATACAAATTTAAAGTCTAGGAATCCACTTCAAATATTTACAAACATAAGATATTTCGGTAATACCAATATTTAAAAACGTCATGCAAAGGTTACGTAGCCAGCAACTTTTATAAATTTATTATTTTAATGTTAATAGATTAGAGACCAAAGTTCTTGCCCATGCGCGAGATCGCCACATGACGTCACAAAGTGGCTAATATGGCTAGGCTATAGGCTAGTCCAGTCTGGTTAATTCATTCTTTCGGGAGCTAATGCTATAGCATGAGACATTCTTGCAGAGCTTTCCTTTTTAAGTGTACAAAAATGCCGCTTGTCGTCATCAAGCGCGTTAGTGTACATGGGTAACAGAAAATCTCGCAGAAACGCTTTCTTTTGATTGCTTGAATTGCAATATCCATTGGGATTATAACTTTCAAATTTTTGTAAGTAATCAGAAAACAAATCTATTGACTGAAATTATTTGCACAGTTGACATAGATTCCTTCTATTCACTTGGTCTTTAAAAAACCCAGTTAATTCACCTGAAACATTTTAACAATTATCACAATGCTGCAAGTACTGGAGAGCCTGCTGTGTGCTTGTACCAGTAGTCTATACATCGCATGCAGACTATCAGATTGCATTTGATGCGGTGTACATTGACTCTTACGTCAGTCCATATACTCATTACCGAGTCCTTGGATTAGTTCCATACAAACAGTCGTTGTCCAGCTTCTCTCAAGTGTCAGTATAAAGCACTTGCTAAACTTCACGGAACACTATGTACCGACATATTTTTGCTTTGATTCATTTATGTGCATACATATTTTTGCTTTGATTCATTTCTGTGCAAACATATTTTTGCTTTGATTCATTTATGTGCATACATATTTCTTGATCTTAGCCTCCTCCTCCCCTCCCTCCATCACCGTTCGCAGACACTAACATAATAACTTTCACCCCTTCATGCTTACCTACTATTAGATGACCCCGTATGTAATCAACAACATCTGTCATCGCATTATTATTGACCGACTCAGTTTTCTACCAATTCAGGAAATTGTCACGTTTCAGTTCACATCAAATATACTAGCACTCACTAAAATACTAAACACAAAAATGTAGAGCTTTATAAATCATCTAAATACGATATTGTAGATTGTATGTGTACTTTATAACTATATAGCCATTAAAACCCATTTATCTATACCAGGGGTGCACAAACTTTTTAGACCAGAGTGCGTGGAGGGACGCAAGTCAGATTGAACATGGATGGCTCAGTAGAAGAAAAAAACAAACAAACAACACAAATAATGAAATAAAATCCTCCGAGGACCGCACAGAGCCCTGTCTCGGGCCGCGGTTTGTGCACTCCTGATCTATACAGATAAATGCATGTACATGTGTTTGAGATAGTTCTATAATTTTACTTTAACTTGGGTACCGTAAAATAGTCTGAATAACTGCTAGTTTTAATTAGCTCACATTACAGAGGTTGCAGTGAATGTGTAATTAGTATGCTGTATGTCTACAGAAATATAAACAATAATATAATATGCATGTTTTAAACATTAAAATAATATAGGGCCTATGCCAACGTATGATATAGTAAAGAGTAATATAATATACCGGTATCAAACAGTAATAAACCTGTATCAAACAGTACTATAATATACCTGTATCAAACAGTAATATAATATACCTGTATCAAACAGTAATAAACCTGTATCAAACAGTAATATAATATACCTGTATCAAACAGTAATGTAATATACCTGTATCAAACAGTAATATAATATACCAGTATCAAACAGTAATATAATATACCTGTATCAAACAGTAATATACTATATATTAATAATCAGTAATATGAAATATATGTAGTAAACACATAATATAATATACTTTTAGTAAACCTGTCATATAATATAGGGCCTACATGTAGTAAACAGTAATATAGTATATATTTAATGAACAGTAATCTCTCTCTCTCTCTCTCTCTCTCTCTCTCTCTCTCTCTCTCTCTCTGTAGTAGTGAACACTAATATAATATACATGAAGTACACTTGTTATACAATATAAAGCCTGCTTATATAAACATTAATATAATAAATAGTAAACAGTAATATAATTTTTACATATGATAAGTAATAATATAATATGTAAGTAGTACACAGTAATATAATTTACATATAGTAAACAGTAATTTAATATAGTGCCTATATGTAGTGATATAATATAGGGATAACACATAGTAAACAATGATATAATATAGGCCTACATGTAGTAAACAATGATATAATATAGGGATAACACATAGTAAACAATGATATAATATAGGCCTACATTTAGTAAACAATGATATTATATAGCGTCTATATGTAGTAAGCAGTGACATAATATATGGCCTACATATAGTAAACGGTGATATTATATAGCGTTTACATGTAGTAAACAGTGAAATAATATAATACCTACACTTGTGTATATAGTAAACAGTTTTATAATATGGGGCCTACATTTAGTATATAGTAACCTAAAGTATATGTCTAAATGTAGTAAATATTAATATAATATACTTTAATCAGTAGTAACATAATATATATCTAAATGTAGTAAACTGTAATATATCTAATTGTAGTAAATATTTGTCTAAATGTAGTAAATATAATATATTTAATCAGTAATAACTTAATATAGATCCTACAGGAATAAAAAGTAATAGAACACAATACATCTGGTCTGTTGTTCATAAAATAAGAAACATAATAACTTCTATTCTTTGTTCTGAGTTTGTACACTCTAAACCGAAATCCGTCCGAAGGAAAAAACCCGTTACGATGACGTGAGCAACTGGTCTCCTCCAGTTTGTAATCATTTCATTTGTTTGTACTGGCAGGAAACCATGTCTGTGCGGTGAAAAATGACGCTTTCCTTGCTCAGCAGACAGTAACAGATGGATAACGATAATTCTCTTCATTGAACCGTAGACCTGTTGTGTCTACGACTCTTTCTGGAGAAATGAACCACTGTGAGTGTCTGCAACCGCACTGTCTGACCGAGTCAAGTTCGTGCAGGTGGTAGGTTAACAATCAAAGGTTAACAAGTTCTGGGGAAGATGAAAAAACACTTTATGCAAAACTGCAGTTGATTTTGTGGTTTGTAATTAATTTTCACAGCAAGCAGATTTTTCGGAATTTAAGCAAGAGACTTCTTCATGAAATAAAAAAAAAAATGTTTTGAATCAAAGTAAAAGTCTATTAGAATTATCATCTTGATTATTTCTTTTTACAGCAACACATTCATTAAAACAAAAGAAAAGAAAACATCCCATTTGCTTAAAATAATAAACAACAGTTTTAACCGTAAAGTAATTCATCCAATTATTCCAATAAAACTACAGTTTTGACTGTAATGTATATTCATCCAATCATCCCAAATATTTGAACATCCTTTTTGCATTATTAATTAGTTTGGTTTACCGATAACCAAAGCAGCAGTTTGCAAGTACACACGAGCTCTTTTGTAAAAGTCGTGTTATGCATATAACACATCCTACCTGACGAGCCTAACACAGGCATAACACGTGTCGACAAATATTATTCTCTACAGGTGTGGTTAGCGAGACTTGTCTTCAGTATCAGTTTCGTTATCAATTACCAGCTGTCCAGAAACCTTGACTACCTGATTAGTTTTTTAACTGAGCTCAGTGCTTTGGTTTGAGTTTAGACTTTTAAACTGAGCTCAATGCTTTGGTTTGAGTTTAGACTTTTAAACTGAGCTCTGTGCTTTGGTTTGAGTTTAGACTTTTAAACTGAGCTCAATGCTAGTTTAGACTTTTAAACTGAGCTCAATGCTTTGGTTTGAGTTTAGACTTTTAAACTGAGCTCTGTGCTTTGGTTTGAGTTTAGACTTTTAAACTGAGCTCAGTGCTAGTTTAGACTTTTAAACTGAGCTCAATGCTTTGGTTTGAGTTTTGACTTTTAAACTGAGCTCAATGCTTTGGTTTGAGTTTTGACTTTTAACTGAGCTCAATGCTTTAGTTTTAGTTTCAGCGCTTCACGTTTGCTCAGTATTATAAACTTTTTTCAAATTTTGAGACTAAATTCGGATATCTTACTTCAAAACTAGATTCATGTTTTAGAAATGTGTTAATCTGCTAGATATGGTTCGGTGTTTTAGATCTGTTTAAGTATTTTAGACTTCTGGAAGCCTTGTAATTCTGAGTTTTATTCTAGTTTCTGTGATTGAAACGGTCAGTCTTTAAAAATAAAAAATAGAAAACTTGGTTCAATGTTTTAAACTTAGTTCATAAGACTTTGTTTAGATTTTAAACTTTGTTCACAATTGCCAAAATCCATGTATATATTTGCTATATTATTTTTGATTGGGTAAGACTTGGTTTAGAATTTTAGATTTGGTTCACAGTTGCCAATTATATGATTATATTTGCCAGATATTTGATTAGACAAGGTTTGGAATTTTTGACTTGGTTCACATTTGCAATTTACATTATTATATTTGCCATATTTTTGATTGGGTATGACTCTGCTTAGATTTTTAGATTTGGTTCACAGTAGTCAATTACATAATTATATTTGCCATATTTTTGATTGGGTAATACTTAGTTTATATTTCTAGACTTGGCTGACAGTCGTCAAATATATATGTATATATTTACTTTGATTAGGTAAATATATTTGGTTTCGATTTTAGATATGGTTCATAGTTTCCAAAGTGCATGAATATGTTTGCCATGTTTTTCGTACTGTTGCTCACGCGAAGCGTACTAAGATGGACGTGAGAAGTTAGTTGTTGGGTTGTTCTGACAAAAAGTTGACTGCACTCAACACTCCCAGTAAAGCGATCGTTTCTGGCACTTGCAAATATTGGTATACAAAATATTTGTGTTTCTTTCATCATGCGGATGTGTAATCAGCAAAAACTGGGAAAAAATATTACGACTGCTTTGTCTGCTTCATTTCCGAGGAGCGGCACTTTTGTGTTATTTTTTTTTTCTTATTTCTTGTTTCCTTCTTTTATTGTAAAGAGCATATTTAGTTTGTAAAAGTCTTGGGGACTCGTGACATGTTGGTTGGAAGTTAAACTTTCTGATCGCATGTGACTAATTGTCCATTTCATGCTTCCCTTAGCTCTTAAGTGTCACATAAGATATCACGGTGATATCATACTTAAGTGCCACATATGAAATCACAATGGTATAATACTGAAATGTCAGAAAGAAATCACAGTGATATAATACGGAAATGTCAAAAGGAAATCACAGTGATATAAACCTAAAATGTCAAAAAGAAATCACTGATATATTACTGAAATGTCAAAAGGAGATCACAGTGATATATTACTGAAATGTCAAAAGGAAATTGAATTGATATAATACTGAAATGTTGAAAGGAAATCACAATGATATAATACTGAAATATGTGGTATACTACTTAAGTGTAAAACGAAACCACAGTGGTATAATAAGTGTGTAAAGGAAATCACAATGATATAATACTTATGTATCGAAAAGAAATTACAATGATATAATATTGAAATATCTAAAGGAAATATCATTAGTATAATGCTGAAATGTCAAAAAAGAAATCATAATGATATAAAACTTAAGTGTCCAAAGGAAATCACAATGATATAATAATACTTAAGTGTCCAAAGGAAATCACAATGATATAATAATACTTAAGTGTCCAAAGGAAATCACAATGATATAATAATACTTAAGTGTCCAAAGGAAATCACAATGATATAATAATACTTAAGTGTCCAAAGGAAATCACAATGATATAATAATACTTAAGTGTCCAAAGGAAATCACAATGATATAATAATACTTAAGTGTCCAAAGGAAATCACAATGGTATAATAATAAAACGATAAACTGAAATCACAATGGTATAATACTGAAATGTCAAAAAGAAATCACGATGGTATAATACTGAAATGTCAAAAGGAAATCTCATTGGTATAATGTCAAAAGAAAATCATAATGATATAATGTTCAAGTCCCGTTCATGGTGAAAACTTTTGGATGACTCTTAATCGTCCCTTAACTCATGGTGTTGGGTTGAGTGACTTGAATAGTCCTTGGGTTGAGACTATAAAACGTTTACCGTGTGCCAGGCATGCGACGTGCAAAAAGATTCATTGACAGTTTGAGGCACGGCGTTAGCTGCAGTCTTGTCAGAAGTGCTTACAAATTCTCAATAAGGCTCTCTGACTTTCTGTCCTTGTCTGTGTGACTATATCTCCCCATTCCAGAACTTAAATCCCCCCCCCCCCAATTCCAAACTTAAATGTCTCTCCCTTTCCGAATGTAAATCTCTCCCCCCTCCCCCCCACCGAACTTAAATTACTCTGGAAGAGAGTAATTTAAGTTTACTCTCTTACAGACCTTAAATCTCTCTACTCTAAACCTTAAATCTCTCTCCTCTGAACCTTAAAATCTCTCTCTGAAGAACCTTAAAATCTCTCTCCTGGACATTAAATCTCTTCTGAACATTAAATCTCTCTCCTCTAATCCTTAAATCTTTCTCTTCTAGACCTTAAATCTCTCTCTCTTCATGCTTATTCCCATGTGGAAAATGGTGGCAAACATAAGCCTACAACTTTATAAACTATTTTTTATATGTAGCGATTGCCGTATTTTGAGAGTGAAATAGTAAGTAAAGCCCAAATAATAATCAAAGGCTGTACAGTTATTAAATGTGGAACATATTACTGAGAGTATCTGATTTACTCTGAAAATGATTAAATGTCGAACATATTACTGAGAGTATCTGATTTACTCTGAAAATGATTAAAAGTGGGATTCAAGCCTATTGAGCAGTGATTTATTACGAAGATGACGTCATCAGATAGAATCTCTCCGTGCAAGCATCATTGACCACTGCTAGCCGTTTAGTTTTCCCTCCCATCCCATTTTGCTGTCAGGACTCTCCAAGAGTAGGCTTTAGCATTTTCTCTATGATTGGATGTTGTTTCAGTTAAACATGTGCACAGTCATTGGCAATACCATAATTTGGTATTACAAATATCCAGATACACGACATGACAAAAATCAATGTAAACTTCATAACTTTGTGGCTACGGATGTTCCAGATAAATATTTATAATATATCCCAGTTAAGCGAGACTTTACTCTAAATATTTTGTAATTTTGCATATTAAAAAAACCCCATATAACTATGCTCGAGAAATAAGCAATGACACCAGTATGAAGTTCGCTAATAACAGAGTAAAATACGTTCTAACTTCACGACTTTATGTCATTTATCACTGATGAATTTCACGGGTTATTGATTATTACATTTTCCAAATTATGTGACAATAACAACATTTATTATGAACTTCATTGATTACGTAATATTACGTGAGAATAATAAAAACGTTTATTGAGAGCTTCATTAATTACGTAATATTACGTTAGAATAATAAAAACGTTTATTGAGAGCTTCATTAATTACGTAATATTACGTGAGAATAATAAAAACGTTTATTGAGAGCTTCATTAATTACGTAATATTACGTGAGAATAATAAAAACGTTTATTGAGAGCTTCATTAATTACCTAGCATTGTGTGATAGAATAGAGATTTCTTTATTAAGAGATTCGCTAATTAATTAGTAATAAAGATGCATCAAAAACGTGACAGCAATGAAAACATTTATTAAGAATTTCACTAATTACTTTTTATTAAAGATATTTTAAATTAAATGACAGTAATGAATCATTTATCAAGAAGTTCACAGATTACTTTGTATTAAAGATATTTCAAAAATACATGACTGTAATGAAACCATTTATCATTAATTTCACTGATTAATTTCTGTTAAAGATGTTGCAAAAATACGCGACAGTAGTGAAAATATTCATTAAGAACTTTACTGGTAAACTCCGAGTAATATGTGACAATAATGAAAACGTTTGATTAATGAAACGTTATTAGGAACTTCCATGGTAAACTTGAATAATACATGACAGTAATGAAAATGTTGATTAATGAGTACATTTATTATTCAAAGGTAAATTTGAGTTAAGAGTAATGAAAACGTTAAGAACTTCATCGGTAATCTCTAGTAATACGTGACAGTAAAGAAAACGTTGATTAAGAACTTTAAAACACTTGTGTAATACGAGACAGTAATGAAAACGTTTATTAGGAACTTTACTGGTAAACTTGAGTAATACGTGACAGAAATGAAAGCGTTTAATAAGAACTTTACTCGTAAACTTGAGTAATAGGTGACAGTAATGAAATAGTTTATTAAGAACACTACTCGTAAACTTGAGTAATACGTGACAGTAATGAATGAAATCTTTTATTAAGAACTTTACTAGTAAACTTGAGTAATACGTGACAGTAATGAAATCGATTATTAAGAACTCTACTCGTAAACTTGAGTAATACGTGACAGTAATGAAATAGTTTATTAAGAACTTTACTCGTAAATTTAAGTAATAAATGACAGTAATAAAATCGTTTATTAAGAACTCTACTCGTAAACTTGAGTAATACGTGACAGTAATGAAATCGTTTATTAAGAACTTTACTCGTAAATTTAAGTAATAAATGACAGTAATAAAATCGTTTATTAAGAACTTTACTCGTAAACTTGAGTAATACGTGATGGTAACGAATGAAATCGTTTATTAAGAACTTTATTCGTAAACTTGAGTAATATGTGACAGAAATTAAATCATTTATTGAGAACTTTCGTGGTAAACTTGAGTAATAAGTGACAGTAATGAAACATTTGATCATGAACTACACTGGTAAACTTGAGTAATACGTGACAGTAATGAAAAAGTTGATTATGAACTGGTAAACTTGAGTAATTCGTGACAGTAATGAAAACGTTGATTATGAACTGGTAAACTTGGGTAACTCGTGACAGTAATGAAAACGTTGATTATGAACTGGTAAACTTGGGTAATTCGTTACAGTAATGAAAACGTTGATTATGAACTGGTAAACTTGGGTAATTCGTGACAGTAATGAAAACGTTGATTATGAACTGGTAAAGTTGGGTAATTCGTGACAGTAATGAAAACGTTGATTATGAACTGGTAAACTTGAGTAATTCGTGACAGTAATGAAAACGTTGATTATGAACTGGTAAACTTGGGTAATTCGTGACAGTAATGAAAACGTTGATTATGAACTGGTAAACTTGGGTAATTCGTGACAGTAATGAAAACGTTGATTATGAACTGGTAAACTTGGGTAATTCGTGACAGTAATGAAAACGTTGATTATGAACTGTAAACTTGGGTAATTCGTGACAGTAATGAAAACGTTGATTATGAACTGGTAAACTTGAGTAACACGTGACAGTAATGAAAACGTTGATTATGAACTGGTAAACTTGAGTAACACGTGACAGTAATGAAAACGTTGATTATGAACTGGTAAACTTGAGTAACACGTGACAGTAATGAAAACGTTGATTATGAACTGTAAACTTGAGTAACACGTGACAGTAATGAAAACGTTGATTATGAACTGGTAAACTTGGGTAACACGTGACAGTAATGAAAACGTTGATTATGAACTGGTAAACTTGGGTAACACGTGACAGTAATGAAAACGTTGATTATGAACTGTAAACTTGGGTAACACGTGACAGTAATGAAAACGTTGATTATGAACTGTAAACTTGGGTAACACGTGAAAATTGTTCTGCTCCGTCTTGCCAACTAGATAACAGTTATCAATTCTTCACACACTGCACGTCCTGATAATTCACAAGGTTAGTTACCCTACCCCACTGTAATCCCCTCAGCCGTACAGGGTGAATTCATATACTTCCCCCCTCGATACCCATCCCACACTCCCTCCCACCCTAGCTCACCCATCCGACTAGGGCGCTGCGGGTGTGCGGATGACAGACCTGTCCGAGGCGTGTCTGCCAGAATTCAGGCGCAGAGTTCCCGCTCACTTTGTCCGGAACAATTATTTCATGTCTCAGTGTTCCGCGCTCGTCCATCATGTCTCGGTGTAATTATGCACTGACAAGACCTCAGGTCACACTTCCAGTCTCTTTTCAAATGATTCAGTGCTTGTGGTTACGCGGTCACTCAGTGCTTGTGGTTACGCGGCCACTCTGTGCATTTAGTTACGCAGTGATTTTGTGCTTTTGGTTACGCGATAATTCTATACTTGTGGTTATTCGAAAATTCTGTACTTTTGTTTACGAGGTAATTCTGTGCTTGTGGTTACTCTGTAATTCTGTGCTTGTGGTTACACGATAGTTCTGTGCTTGTGGTTACACGATAGAACTGCTGTCTCCATTTCACCTTTGGAGTGCTGGTCTGGGGAAAGGATTATTCGGCAGCCAAAACTTCAGGACGATTACATGGAAATTAAGTTTATGACTTGTAGAATGAAGTCATAGGCACATCAGTCTATTGTTTCATGGCATACTAAGATCTAAAAGTACTAAATTAGGTTTTAAGTAAAAAAACCGAAAATTAAATCCCCTTATTTAAAATATACAAATGACGATACCTTTTATCTCCGCATATTTATTTAACATCTAAGTGATTAAAAAAGTGCGCGATATTGACGACAAGATTTATTTAACATCTAAGTGATTAAAAAAGTGCGCGATATAGACGACAATTTTCAGAACGAAATTGAAAAAGTCAATAATTGCTCGAAATTCATAATTGCGATGCTTTTTTGAATTAAAAGTAGATTTAATTGAAACTGAGCAATAATCGATAATAATTAACCTGATGATGCCTCACGGATTCAAAGTAGGTTTAATTGCAATAAATTAAAAATCAGTAATAATTAATCTTGATGATGTCTCACGGACTCAAAGAAGATTTAGCTGAAATTAAGTGAGACAGCTTTGGAGTCATTAAGAAAGCAACAACAAATACTAAACAGTCCGGACAATTTTTAAAAATTACATGAATTGTTTTTACAGGTGAAGAGAGTGAGTATTGTTCTATTTAAACTGTTCTTTAACGGATACATTTCACGTCAGCTGCAAAAGGAAATAGAAATCACCCAGATACATTTCACGTCAGATGCAAAAGGAAATAGAAATCACCCAGATACATTTGAAAAGATCTCAAACACTCTGCATGTAGTGATGTATAGGACTGTAGCTTTAAAAACAGGTGAAAATCAAGTCGTCACGTAGGAACTTTCCCCCCACCCCCGGTTATATCCAATCGAAAATATAATCGATGGAGAATAACTCCAATTGCAACCAATCAGTGACAGACTTGGATAATATTCCCAGTACAGTCAGTGAAAGACAAAGTCTGTGGAAAGGCAACCAAATTATAGCCAAAGGCTCGGTCAATGCAGAAAAACCCAGCGCAGCCAATCAGACAATTCGCCTTTTTCCCCTAAACAATTTCCAAGAAAACAGAAGAGTTACAAAAGTATTATTTCTTGGCCTTTGCGCTTGTCGTCAGTTTCTCTGTCGGTCTTAAATCTTCGAGTATACAAGTAACCAGGACAACAAACCATTCACTTACCGTAAGACTGCTAATAAAAGATTACTAAAGGAGCAATAAATAATAGTGTGTATCACAAGTTTAGGAATTAAAATAAACAGGACACATTTTAAATAAAATAAAAAAAACGACGAAAACTATTGTAATAGGACAATTTATTTTAATTGTAAAATAAATAGAAGTGCTCAACGTCTGCAGGAGGAATGCTGCTGATGTTAAAGCGCACACACGTATATATGGGAAGCAGCGTATTTCAAAGATTTAAAACAAATTCAACTTTGTACAAACAATCTTTGAAAAGCTACAGCGTTGTCTGTTGATTTATTTTGTTTTATGTTAGGTACAAGGTTTTCCAGACAATGGTGCCTATTGTGTAAATGTCCCTGAACAGATTGAAACACTTTATTGTCATTTTTATGACCGTTCAAATGAGAACTGTCAAAGGAAAATCCAATGAGAGTGTGTTGTGTCCATTTATTGAAGTGAGAACATTGGGGTTGTTCTGCTGAGAACTGTGCGACCACTGACTTCATGACTATCGAGAAGAAACCAAAGGGAGTTAACCAGCTTGCTGTGATCTGTGGTCAAATAGGTGATCTGTGAACCATGCAGTTCAAGTTTTAATGGCATTTTCCACAGAAAGCAGTTTTTGAAATTATTTCCCATTTCTGCTTACTGCATCTTTATTTCTGTTATATGTACTAACAAATGACAATTTTTCTCAAGGACAGAGTTGGTTGACGCTGGATTTCAGCACAAATGCCAAATTTTATTGTGATTTAAATATCCATAGAAACCACTCCTCTTTGAGCAGTTTCAAGTGATGAGAAATCAGTTTCTCATCTGAGCTACAAGAAATAGAAATAAGTCATTCAAATTTAAATTTTAAATTTAAATTTCAGTTGAAGGAAAATCAATCTTCTAAATTCGACTTTCAACTAATGAGAAATCTGCTGTTCAGAAATACATTTTGGTAATTTGACTTTCAAATGATGAGAAATCTGTTTTTCATTGGATCTTCAAATATTAGGAAATAAATTCTAATAATTTGACTTTCAAATAATGAGAAATCATATGTTTTATGAATGAACTGCAAGTGTTCTGAACACTTTGAACTGCAATGTAGAATTATAAAGCGACTAACTCTGATGCCGATTGTCCAAATATATATGAAGATGTTGCACAAATCACCAAACTGGAAACTGATAAGACATTGATAGCTTGAAACTGATAAGACATTGATAGCTGGAAACTGAAAAGGCACTGATAACTAGAAACTGCAAAAGCTTTGATATTTACGTTTAACGGCAGAAGCTGTCGGTATGATAAGACATTAATACTAATGTGCAATGTCAAGAGGTGGAAAGTATTAGAAGATTAATTGTAATTTGATGACAAGCTCTGGAGAGTGTTCAGTCATTAATGCATATATACAAAAACATCAGGTGGAAACTGATAAAGAAAATTAATGGCCTTGTGATGACAAGAACTGGAAACTTTTGAGACGTTGACATTGTACTTTGACAAGAGCTGTGTCTGCAGAGAGTTTGATGACGTCTTTTTCACCATTGTAAACGTTCGTCAATATATAACAACCAACGGCTTTGCAGTCACCATGACCTCTGACTTTGGGACGCTTATGTTGCTGTTCACGTTGACTTTCCTTCCTGCCGAGACAGGTAGGACAAAATGTCCGTCGTTCTTGCTGATAATGGCAGCTTGACTTATTTATTTTTAAATTAATTCTGATTTCTTCCTCACTTATTTATTTTTAAATCAATCCTGATTTCTTCCTCACTTATTTATTTTTAAATCAATCCTGATTTCTTCCTCACTTATTTATTTTTAAATCAATCCTAATTTCTTCCTCACTTATTTATTTTTAAATCAATCCTAATTTCTTCCTCACTTATTTATTTTTAAATCAATCCTAATTTCTTCCTCACTTATTTATTTTTAAATCAATCCTAATTTCTTCCTCACTTATTTATTTTTAAATTAATTCTGATTTCCTCCTCGTCCCGGCCCACCATAATGTTGCCCTCTGTTAGATTAATCGACCTTAAGTGATTACCGATTAAATCTGAGCAGACTAATTACCATAACTTTCACAATTTACTAAAAGTGTTAATTCATTAGATAAAGTGCTTGATATTTAGCATACCTTTCACAACTTACTGTGTTAAATCATTAGGTAAAGTGTTAGACATTAATCATACCTTTCACAACTAAAAATGTGTTTTCATTATAAAAAGTAATAGTCTATTTACAGTACTTGTACTTTTCCTTACACAACTTACAAATATTGTTAATTCATTCGATAAAGTAATAGACTGTTTACTATAATCGGACTGTTGTATGTTTCCATTCATAAATAGTGTTATTTCATTATTTAAAGTAATAGACTGTTTACTATAATCGGACTGTTGTATGTTTCCATTCATAAATAGTGTTATTTCATTATTTAAAGTAATAGACTGTTTACTATAATCGGACTGTTGTATGTTTCCATTCACAAATAGTGTTATTTCATTATTTAAAGTAATAGACTGTTTACTATAATCGGACTGTTGTGTTTCCATTCACAACTTACAAACAGTGTTATTTCATTAGATAAAGTAATAGACTGTTTACTATACGTGGGCTGTTGTACTTTGATATATATAGTGAATAGACACAGGCGAGAAAAATGGACGATAGTTGTTGCTTAAACCCAAATAACAGAGAACATGCATGTTGTTATTGCTGGTTTGCAAATCAAAATAGGCAGAACATGCGTGTTGTTATTGCTGGTTTGCAAACCCAAATAACAGAGAATATGCACGTTTGTTTTTGAATGGCAAGAACCCAGGCCCTAGGGGAATAACAGTAGGTCACTCATGAGCCAGATTACTGATAGGAGCGGTGCCAGAACGCAAGCCTCGGAAGCCAGTTTCCTACTGCTGCCACGATCGCACATTGCCACAATATCTCTCATCTCTGACTTACTATCCTAGCCCAGACACGCAGCTGTGACTTACTATCCCACTCCGACACATCTCTGACTTAATATCCCACTATCACTGTTCTGACTTATAATCCCAGCCCTGACACATCTCTGATTACTATCCCACCCTGACACATGTCTGACTTACTATCCCACCCTGACATATCTCTGACTTACTATCCCACTCTGACACATCTCTGACTTACCATCCCAGCCCTGACACATCTCTAACTATCTCACCCTGATATAGCTGTGACTTACTATCCTACCCTGACACATCTCTGACTTACTATCCCACCCTGACACATCTCTGACTTAATATTCCAGTCCTGACACTGATGTAATAAAGTGTAGGTAGGACACGGGGGATTCTAAAGTATAATTCTTCTTCTTCTTCTTTTTATTATTATGTGTCTTCTCACGACTTCTGTTGAATATCGGTTGTGAACCAAGGTCTCGAAATCTTACCAAAATTTTGTGAGAGTCAAATGTTTTATGGAAGATGTTATTATTATTAAGCCAAGACATATGCATAAAGATCTGAAGTAATTTTAAATTAACACCGCATTCTTTGTGGACGGATTGTGTGAGGGTATGCTTGTTTGCGTATGTGTATTACATGTCAAACTTTTTTCTCGCAGTGTTCTTATCGACTTTGATTACATGTTTGCGCATATGCATGTATGCGTATGCCAGTGCTTGTGTGCAAACCATAATTTCTTGAATACATAGGCATTATTTAATGTATTAAAGGAAGCAGTGAATAAATATTTATATAC
Source organism: Sinotaia quadrata (assembly GCA_028829895.1). Taxonomy (NCBI): domain Eukaryota; kingdom Metazoa; phylum Mollusca; class Gastropoda; order Architaenioglossa; family Viviparidae; genus Sinotaia; species Sinotaia quadrata. Next base: position 58,025,402 of record CM054177.1, on the reverse strand, counting down.
GTGTGCGTGCGTTCCTCTGTTTGTGTGTGTGTGTGTGTGTGTGTGTGTGTGTGTGTGTGTGTGTGTGTGCGTGTGTTGTGCACCTACGTTTAGCTGTATATCTTTGTGTACAGCAAGAGATTATCTAAATTTAATCGCAATATTTTCCTTTATTAATGGTTTGTGTGTGTGTGTGTGTGTGTGTGTGTGTGTGTGTGTGTGTGTGTGTGTGTGAGAGAGAGAGTATGTGTATGTAGTAGTCACGTATTATAAATAAGTCCAAAAAGTCAATCCTATCATATTTAATGACCGAATAACTTAACTCGTAAAAATAAATTATCACATGTAAATCATATATTAATTAAAGTTATGGTGGAGAAATTATCCAGAATGTCCGGTTACGATGGAGAAATGTATATCGGAATGTTCAGGTACGGTGGAATTCCGGTTACACGGGGAAAAACTACCTGAATATCTGATTACGGTGATAAAATCTATATCCGGCTCGCAATGACTGAGTACCTGGGCTTATTGTCAATATAACTAGGACAGATTAACTTAATACAGGTAAGAACAATGCCTACAACTCGGACAGATTAACTTAATACATGTAAGATCAGTGCCCTTAACTTGGACAGATTAACTTAGTACACATAAGACACTATAAAATAAATAACGCGGAAAGACTAACATGCTTAAACCAGTACATACTCAGATAGTCTAATTAATATACACAAAACCAGTACACGTAACTCTGACAGACTAACTAATATACACAAGACCGACTAATTTAATATACATTAAATTAGTATCCGTAACTTGGACATGTTAACTTAATATCGTAAGACCAGTTATTTTTAACTCAGAAAGATTATCTTAATATACGTAAAACTAGTGCCTGTATCTCGAACAGACTGAATATGCTTATAACTCGAACACATTAACTTAATATACGTAAATCCAATCCTTAATGCTCGGACATATTGACTTAATATACGTAAATCCAATACTTAATGCTCAGACAGATTAAAACCAGCACTTAATGCTCAGACAGATGGCTTAATATAGGTAGAACTAGTACCTGTAACTCGAGCAGATTGATAATATAAACTTACTAGTGCCTCTAACAGATTGACTTAATATAGTTAAACTAGTGCCTATAGCTTTAGTTAACGCAGTACTTATAGCTCGAACACATTAACATAATAAAAAGTATAGGCCTACGTAAAACCAATACTTAATGCTAGGACAGATTATTTTAATATACGTAAAACCAGTACTTAATGCTAGGACAGATTATTTTAATATACGTAAAACCAATACTTAATGCTAGGACAGATTATTTTAATATACGTAAAACCAATACTTAATGCTAGGACAGATTATTTTAATATACGTAAAACCAATACTTAATGCTCGGACAGATTATTTTAATATACGTAAAACCAGTGCCTCTTTTATATATGAACTGCAACGGATGTAATTGGCGTAAATTTACATGAAGATTATACAGCTATTATCAGCAATTTATCATTCCCAGCAGCGAACTAAGGAGGTACCGAGTAGTCGGCCCTGATGATGGATCGGGTATTACACACTATAATTCCATGTGTCCAAATTTATTAAATTACAACCGTTTTCTCGTTCTCTATGGCCGCTTGAGCAATACCACGTGATTTTCTTTCTCTGTCCGCCATTTTACTATGATCTGTCACATTTTTTCTCTCTCTGATATTTTTTTGTATGTGGGGGAAATAGAGCATTAAGAGAGACAACTCTGATCACTCATCTTTCCGATTCCACAAGTTATGAGCAATGTGTAAAGTTTAGTTGTTTTCATGCATTTGAACTTGTACTTTTGTCACAAGTCGAAGGCAGGCTTAATAATTGTTGCATGTACTTTTGTTACAAGTCGACGGCAGGCTTAATAATTGTTATCTGATACTGTAGGTAACGCAACGCTGAGACTTGCTAAAGAAATCTTTGATTGCTTAATTTACGTGTGTGTTTGTGTGTAGCACCACTCATACTCTCGGAGCAATAATGTAAGCTTAATCTGCTTGTGTATTTGCAGGGAACTCCACAGACAGATGTCTAGTGCAGGACGCAGTGGACTGCCTGGCACTATCGTCAGTGTTCAACATGGTAGATGACGAGGAGGAGGTTATTAAGACAGAGTGTTGGTATGTCACGTTGGTACGTTAAGTTGGTATGTCACGTTGGTACGCTATGTTGGTATGTCACGTTGGTACGTCATGTTTGGTATGTCACTTTGGTATGTCATGCTGGTATGTCACATTGATCTGTCAAGGCATGTTACTTTGATATGTCATGTTGGTATGTCAAGTTGGCATCTCCTGTTGGTATATCATGTTGTTATGTTATGTTGTTATGTTATGTTGTTATGTTATGTTGTTATGTTATGTTGTTATGTATATTGGTAGGCCATGGTATGAAACGTTGGTTGGTGATGTCGATAAGTCATGTTGATATGCCATGTTGATATGTCATGCTGGTGTGTTATGTTGGTATGCTTTGTTGATATGTCAAGTTGGTATGTCATGGCGTATTGTGTTGGTATGTTATGTTGGTCTGTCACATTGGTGTGTCATGTTGGTTGGTGATGTTGATAAGTCATGTTGGTATGTTATATTGGTATGATATGTCGATATTTTACGTTGGTATGATATGTTGATATGTCATGCTAGTGTGTTATGTTGGTATGTCACATTGATATGTCACGTTTGTATGTCATGCTAATATGTTACGTTGATATATCATTTTGGTATGTCACGCTGGTATGTCATATTGTTATGTGACAACTTAACCTTGGACAAAATAGTCACAATTTTGTAAATGTACATAATTTATGTAAAATGAAACAGCAAAAAAAATGTTTTGATACAAGCCCTCTAACCCTATTGTGACGTTTTCTTTATTTCAGCAGCTTCGTTCTGTGTCTCTATGCACTATTAACTGGTTTTGGTTTTGGTTGAGTAATAGAATCGGACTATTTTACAAGTATTTAATTATTTAGGTCCATGTTGTAGATCTATGTTTAGCTTCTCAATTTAAACCGAGCAAATTCAAGCATAAATAACAGAAATTGTTTCCATACACACACGCATACACAATGCACATAAACCCGCTCGCCCACCCAAAACACACACACTATAATTCTGTGATCTTGTTTGAACAGGAATGTCAGTCAGTCCTTAGACTGCTTAGATGGATTCCTGTCACGATGTGAATTTTTGGCACATCGGCGAAAAAGCGAAAATTTCTACACAAAATTTCGTGACATGCTCCAGATGACAAAGAGTGAATACCAGGATCACTGTAACAAAACAGGTGACCTACGTCATACAGGTAAGAATAAATTGTTTATCATTGATTAATACTTAAGCATACGACAGATAGGCAGGACTACAAGTAGATTTATCAAGCGAACCAGCGCACAATGAATGACAGTCTACAGGAAAAAAACAAACACAATATAACTGTAGTTCTTTGCAAAATAATAACTTTAGTTAGTTATAAATTTGCACCGAGTTTATGGGCTAGTCATTAAGTCAGTCGGTTAGTTAGTCAGCCACTTAATCAGCCAGTCAATCAATCAATCAATCAATCAATCAGTCATTTATTTAGTCAGATAGTCAGTCAATCAATCCGTCAGTCATTTAGTCATTTATTTAGTCAGTTAGTCAGTCAATTAGTCAGTCAGTGAATCAGTTATTTATTTAGTCAAGTATTCAGTTAGTCAGGCAGTCGATAGTCAGTTAGTCGGTTGTTCGGTCAGTTTTTCATTCTGTTAGTTAGTCTGTTAATCGGTCAGCAGTAGTCAGTCATCAGTCAGTCAGTCAGTCAGTCAGTCTTCTCAATGATTGGGTTAGTGTGATGAAAGGTGTCTTAATCTTTTAGACAAAGGACACGGCCTAAAGGTAATGATGTCGTGAGTTCTGTGAAGTCACGTATCTACAAGGGCCAAGCCATAATTATCGGTGCCAACTCAAATGCGACATTCTGCAGGCGCCCTTGAAGATAGAGCAAGATCGAGAGTTGTGTGCCCTTGCCTGCATCAATCATAATAGGAACAGTAACAACATTTAAAACGGAATTAGGTCACAGAAAGCGTCCTGGATATTTGTAATTGGAGGGCAAGCAATTTTTAAACTTTCAAAAAACGACATTGGAGCAATTTATTAAAATAGGGAAAGTATTTTAGGGAATTACAATTTTAACTAAAATTTTTGAAACAAAGAAAATATAACTCTTTCTAGAGTTATTGTATTTTGTTTTGCAGGTCGGGGGTCTTTCACAGTGCCACAAGCCTCCGCTCTTTTTGTGCTACTTGCTGGAGTAATGGGTTCAACGCTTTGTCGACTACTCACGTAAAGCTTTCTGGTGCTCGCACATTTGGAGGAAAATAGACATTTACAAAATGGCTTGACCTAATCTGTGTTTAAAAAGATAGACTTAATTAGTCATTGGCGATGACACTAGGGAAAGGATGTTAATTTTCAATAAGACATTAGTATCTCAGTGTCGCTCCTGTAAGACAAAGCTCATTGTATCTGTTAAAATTGGATTTATTTTTTTCTTAGTTCTTTCTTTCTTTTGTACTTAGGTTACTTTTTTCTTAGTTATTGGAATAAGAACAAGAATTTGTTGTCTAATTACATTTAAATTATTTTAGATTGATTAAAAACTGTATTTATATGATGTCCATGGAAACATTGATATATAATTTCGTATGTAATAAGTCAATACAGCTGATTTTAAGTGAAATAAGTCAACCGTTAGTGATGTGTGTAATCTAGTCGGGTAGTGTGATGTATGGACTTGTTCAGTTACTGGTGATGTGTGTAATCTAATGAGTTAGGCATACTGGTGATATGTGTAATCTAATGAGTTAGGCATATTGGTGATGTGTGTAAAAATGACAATCAGGGTTATTAGCTGATGTTAGAATGTTGTAATAATGAAAAACCCGAGAGTAATTAGCTGGTGGTAGACTGTTGTAACAATGAAAGAAATTACGGTTATTAGCTGATAGAATGTTGTAATAGTGACAATGATTGTTATTAGCTGATAGAATGTTGTAATAGTGACAATGATTGTTATTAGCTGATAGAATGTTGTAATAGTGACAATGATTGTTATTAGCTGATAGAATGTTGTAATAGTGACAATGATTGTTATTAGCTGATAGAATGTTGTAATAGTGACAATGATTGTTATTAGCTATGAAAAAAATGAAAATGTGTTAACTGGTGGTAGAATCTTGTACTAATGAAAAAGTGAGCGTTGTTAGCTGGTGGTAGAAAGTTGGTGGTATAATGTTGTAATAATGACAGTGAAAGTTATTAGCTGGGTATAATGTTGTAATGACAGTGAAAGTTATTAGCTGGGTATAATGTTGTAATAATGACAGTGAAAGTTATTAGCTGGGTATAATGTTATAATAATGACAGTGAAAGTTATTAGCTGGGTAGAATGTTGTAATAATGAAAAACTGAGGGTTATTAGCTGGTGGTAAACTGTTGTAATAATGCAAAATGAGGGTTATAAGCAGGTGGTCGAATGTTGTAATAATGATATTGAGGGCTATTAGCTGGTGGTAGTATGTTGTAATAATGGCAATGTAGGTTATTAGATGGTGGTAGAATGTAGTAATAATGAAAATAATGGTTATTAGCAGGTGGTCCAATCTGTAATAATGATATTGAGGGCTATTAGCTGATAGAATGGGCATACCGAGAGATTACTGACATTTAAATTAAATTGAGTATTGAATTGCTACTATAATCTTAGGTGCAGCTACTATTATTACTACTACTATTATTACTGCTATGACTACTACTACTATTACTACTACTACTACTGCTGCTGCTGCTGCTGCTACTACTACTACTACTACTACGATTATAACTACTACTACTACTACTACTATAACTACTACTACTACTACTACTATTATTATAACTACTACTACTACTACTATTATAACTACTATTACTACTACTACTATTGCTGCTGCTGCTGCTACTACTGCTACTACTGCTACTACTACTATTACTACTACTACTATTATAACTACTACTACTACTATTACTACTACTACTACTACTACTACTACTATTATAACTACTATTACTACTACTACTACTATTACTACTACTACTACTACTACTATTATTACTACTACTACTACTACTATTATAACTACTACTACTATTATTACTACTACTACTACTACTATTATTATTATAACTACTACTACTACTATTATTATTATTATTATTATAACTACTGCTACTACTACTACTACTACTACTATTACTACTACTACTACTACTACTATTATAACTACTACTACTACTACTATTATAACTACTACTACTACTACTATTACTACTACTACTACTACTACTATTATTATTATTATTATAACTACTACTACTACTACTATTACTACTACTACTACTACTACTACTATTACTACTACTACTATTATTATTATAACTACTACTACTACTACTACTATTATTATTATTATAACTACTACTACTACTACTACTATTATAACTACTACTATACTACTTACTACTACTACTAATGCTGATGTCTTATTATCTCCTTTATTCTTATAACAATTACTGTTGGCATGCAACATTTATAACAATGATTAGTAGATATGTTGCAGATATGAATCCTGAAGTTTTTTTTAGCATAATGAGGCTTGTAGGTCGTCAATAGAAGTAAAATGACTAATTATAAATAATTATAATATTCATTGTTGTCCTGGTTGTTGGAGATAATTTGAGAGTAAAATTATATTGATGTTTATCCTCTAGTTTCGTGAGAAAAATAAAGAGAGTTACAATCGATTTATTAAGTAATTTGAAAGTAAACTTAGAGAATTAACAGAGACAATGAAATTTGAAGACTAACAAACAGATTGATAAAATTGACGGTTGTAATACGTTGTTACAATATGATAAAAGTGAAGGTTGTAATAGTAATAATGAAGGTTGTTACTAACAGTACGGTAGAACTGACGGTTGTAATAGTAATAATGAAAGTTGTTAATAACAGTATGGTAGAACTGACGGTTGTAATAGTAATAATGAAGGTTGTTACTAACAGTATGGTAGAATTAACGGTTGTAATAGTAATAATGAAGGTTGATACTAACAACAAGATACAACTATTTGTATTAAAAAAATTACAACAATGAATGTTGTTACTAACAGTATGGTAGAAGTGACGGTTGTAATAGTATTAATGAAGGTTGTTACTAACAGCATGGTAAACCTGAAGGTTGTAATAGTAATAATGAAGGTTGGTACTCATAATATGATAAAAATGACGGTTGTGATAGTAATAATGAAAGTTGGTACTAACAGCATGTTAAAACTGTCTGTTGTGATAGCAATAAAGGAGGTTGTTATTAACAGCATGGTACAGCTAACGCTTGTAATATCAATAATGAAGGTTTTTACTAACAGCATGGTAAACCTGTCGGTTATAATAGTAATAATGAAGGTTGCTGACTAAAAGCACGGTACAACTGTCGTTGTAATGAAATGAAAGGTAGGCCTATAGATTAGGGTGCACGAGATGGACACAGAGCTGTATTTATGTTTTTGACTAGCTTGTACGACATGATCTGAGTATTGCCATTATACTTGTAATAATGTTACTGGCTAGGTTATTATATAAAGTGAACTGTATGTTGTATTGCAATATGTAATATGTTATTGGTTAGATTTTACGAGTATAACTAAGTATTGTTATATATACACGAACAAATACTATTGGCTAGGTGGCACGAGGTGATTTGTGTTGTAACTGCAATATGATAATGATATTGGCTAGGTGGTACGAGGTGAACTAATTATACATGAAATAATATTACTGGTTGGGTTATGTAAGGCGAATCGTATGGTGTAATTATACCTGCAATACTGTTATTGACTAGAGAGTTAGTACAAGGTGAACTAATTGTTGTAATTTTGTATGCAATAGTATTTTAGTTAGGTTATGCAAGTTGAATATATGTTGTAATGAAATATATAATACCTTTATTTTCTCTCTGTACGAGTGGAACTAATTGCTGTAAATATAAATTTATTTCATAGCTGTACGAAATGTTTTGAGTGCTGTAACTGTACATGTAATAAAGTTATTGGATATGTTAAACGAGCTGATATGAGTACTATAATTGTACATGTAATACGGTTATTGGGTATGTTATACGAGAGTATCTGTGTGTACATATACATGTAGTAAGGTTATTGGCCAGGTTATACGAGCTGATCTCAGTGCTATAATTGTACAGTGGTACCTCGCATAACGAACACAATTCGTTCCAGCAGTACGTTAGTTATGCGAAACACGATATCCCATAGACTTCTACAGGAAATCGTGCAATCCGTTCCACATCGGCGCGAAAAATCAAAGAAATTAGAGGAAAATGAAGACAGGGCAGTGTTCATGGGGTAAACGCTAGTAAAGACACTCACCAAAGCAGGGTATGATGTTAGGTGTTGATGAGGTATGATGTTAGGTGTTGATGAGGTAAGATGTTAGGCATTCATCAAAGCAAGGAAAAAAGGACAATCAACTGGCAACAAACACGCCCTGCCTTCATCTGAGCCACGCGAGACACGAGTAGCCTGATTCGGCCATTTTTTCATGGGAAATGCGATGGTTTTGCGGCGTGTGTACGGTTCGTTATGTGAAACAAGTTCGTTCTGCGAGTCACGCGGGCGTTCGCAGCGGCGTTCGTTATGCGGATCGTTCGTTCTGCGAGGCGTTCGTTATGCGGATCGTTCGTTCTGCGAGGTACCACTGTACATGTAATAGGGTTATTAGCTTAGTTTACACAAGGTGAATCATATGTTGTAATTAAATGTGTAATGCTACTATTGGTAGGTTATATGAAGTGAACTGTTAGATAATTTTTACACTGGTGACACAACAACACTCTAGTTAATGGTTATCATTATTATTATTAATCATCCATAACTAATTACAAGTGACGAGAATCTTATCTATGTTATTAATAATTCACCAGAAGTCACCACTCGTCTCTCTCACTTGGCAGATTTGCGCGCGCTGTAAACATTTCCCCTCTTTCACAACATTAAAGACAAACATTTCCCCTCTTTCACAACATTAAAGACAAACATTTCCCCTCTTTCACAACATTAAAGACAAACATTTTCCCTCTTTCACAACATTAAAGACAAACATTTTCCCTCTTTCACAACATTAAAGACAAACATTTACCGTCACACAATATTTCCATAGGTGGAAAACGTCTTACCAAAGGAGAAGATAAATCCGTCTTTAATCGATATTTAGCGAGCCCCCCTCCCCCACTATCTCTCCAACATATGATTATCAGTATGTGTAATAAAGTTAATAAATTTAAAATTAAATTTGTTAAATCAACAATCAAATATGCATATAACAAATACAATGAAAAGATTATTTGATATCAATATTTCCACACCTCTCTTTTTCACACACTTCTATACACCCCTCTCTCCTCTCTCTCTCTCTTTCACATACTTCTATACACCTCTCTCTCCCCTCTCTCTTTCACATACTTCTATACACCCCTCTCTCTTTCACATACTCCTATAACCCCTCTCTCCCCTCTCTCTTTCACATACTTCTATACACCCCTCTCTCCACTCTCTCTTTCACATACTTCTATACACCTCTCTCTCCCCTCTCTCTTTCAAATACTTCTATACACCCCTCTCTCTTTCACATACTTCTATACACCCCTCTCTCTTCTCTCTCTCTTTCACATACTTCTATACACCCCTCTCCCCCCTCTCTCTTTCACATACTCACTTTTAGAGACCTCTCTCTCCTCTCTCTCTTTCACATACACACACTTGTGGCAATTACTGTTTCCTCTACTTATATAGGTTATATCACCCACCCACCCACCCACCCAACCACACACACACACACACAGAGAAACAATAATACCTAAGTTCTCTAACACTTCCAAACATCTGGATCGTCATTATTTAAAATTAAAGATCGATGAGATGATTTGGGGTAACGAATTTCCCCGGTGGCTCGTCAACGAAGCTCCCAGGCAGAAATGTTATCCTCCGGACACACACACACACACACACACACACACACACACACACACACACACACACACACACACACACACACACACACACACACACACACACACACTATTTCACGATATCTTGACTCAGACTTATTTCTCTTCATGACGTCACCAGCCTGGTTGGTTGTAGGAATGTAAAGTTACATTTTATTTTGATTCATTCCAGCTCCTGTCACATGTACGTGACTGACATGTACGCCCTACAACTCCTCAGTTCCTTCATCAATGACTAGCTAGTTTCCATTGTGGTCAGGACACCACGCCCATAAATCTATGTCAGTGTTCAGAAAAGTGGACAGCCGCTGAGACGCCACTTTTGTCTGTGAGTGGGCAGGTTGACTAGGTCTACCTTATAGTGAAATAATGACTAAAAGCTCATCTCTATTCAATGACTACGAGTTAAGTATTTAGACAAAAAAAAAAAACAAATCAATAATTAACCAGTTGAACAATTTTGTTAATTGAACTATAAAAGCAGGACAGTATATAGAGTATAGACGGTCTCGGTTGACCTATGTTTTCGGGAATCAAATTCTACTGTTCTCTTTTTATTACTTTTATTAAATCTTTTTTTCTTGTTATCTTAACCCACATTTTGGTTAATTTGGTAGTGTGACCAAGAGGAGTTTGCTGGGAGTTTCGAGCCAGAGATGTGTGAATATTATAAGTCGTTATTAATCAAAGGGAAAGATGACGTTGCCAACTCAAGGTACGTCAGTTAATTTGTCTGTCACTATGTTAGAAGTCGTTATTAATCAAAGGGAAAGATGACGTTGCCAACTCAAGGTACGTCAGTTAATTTGTCTGTCACTATGTTAGAAGTCGTTATTAATCAAAGGGAAAGATGACGTTGCCAACTCAAGGTACGTCAGTTAATTTGTCTGTCACTATGTTAGAAGTCGTTATTAATCAAAGGGAAAGATGACGTTGCCAACTCAAGGTACGTCAGTTAATTTGTCTGTCACTATGTTAGAAGAATAAAATTCCAAGAACGGTCTGGCATAATGATTGAAGGATAGATTAGACCGCCTGGCTGTTATCTATATTAGAGCGAATATAATAGCTTTCATGATTAATAACTTGAGACTGATACTGCAACAGTGTCATTTAATATAACTGTGCATGTGACACAATCTTTATTTTTCATTCCAGCTAGTCTTCATCTATTCTTGGCTTCTCTTGTAGTTTTCTTTGGTTCCTAGTCATTGTGATTCATGTCTTCAAAATCATCATTTCTATGCCCCCCCCCCTCCCCAATTTTGGCTTGCGTTAGTTTCTAAGCTTTTTTCATTTGTTTTTTTTCTTTTAGCGTTCGACATTTATTGGATCTTAGTTATTTTTCCATGCTTCGTTTCTTCCTAATCATCTTAATTTGTTCTTAATTTCGTTTTTATTTTTATAGTTCATTGACTCTTAGTATGTGTCATTCATTGACTGATATATCTCGACATTTATTAAATGGTAATACTCAATAGTTTTCATCACTGGTTTCTTTCTAGATATAGTCTACTGCTTGGTTTTATAGTTTTTCTGTTCGCCAGGAATCTTCGTCATTCATTAGCCAAAAATCTTCACCAGTTTTCGCTCCACGTCTATGACGTAGGTGTCGTTTGCACGATGTTGTCATCTATCATTTTCTCCTTGTGTTCACATGGACATTACTACATCTATCATTTTCTCCTTGTGTTCACATGGACATTACTACATCTATCATTTTCTTCTTGTGTTCACATGGACATTAATACATCTGTTTGATATTCACCTTCTTTCTAAAATAAAAGTCAACGTTAATTTCTTGTCTGAGAATGAATAAACTAGTTTTAAAACGGCCAACCATTCTATTACAAGACGAGATATCAGACAACGTGAGAAAGTTTTCTAAATTTCGAGAAAACAACATAATTCAAAAGAAAGTCATTTCATTTCCTCCATATGCTTTGACGTCACGACTTAATTTCGTTGTAGACTTTGTGATATTAGAGGGCAAAGGTGTGTATCTGTGACACCGTATTATCTCTACTCCGGAGTCTAAGATGACAAGTTTACAAGGTATAAGAAAGCGAGCTGGGGACCAGTGCATCAGTGGTTCATACGAGCACACAAAGGCTGGACAAAAATGGCGACCTTAAGAATTATCTTCGTGTTACTAATTTGCTTTGCATTGAAACAGAGTAAGTTTTCGTTGTGGTAAGATATGCTTTGTTTCGTCACAATGTTCAGATGTATATTTTGTAGCATTGCGTACACTGTAGTCAATTATCATTTGTATGTATAGTCAAACTTTGTTTAGCGCAATACTGGCTAAGAGATTTTTGCTGGTAGGAAATATTTTTTTGACAAAATTCTGATGACGTAGCCACAAAATGCATGCAAGTCAACAAACAAAACTGGGACGATTCATTTGTCATAGTGACCCTGTGATTACGTCCGTGAATGAGGTCCGGGTTGTGATAACACAGACACACATCCACTTCTTGGCATAAACAGATCTTGTACATGCTTAATGTTTCTTGTTTTTGTAGTTTTCATTCTCTTGTGCTTATTTTTCACGTGGTACTGTTCGTCGTGCGTCTCAAATGTAGTGATCATTTTAATTCATCTTAAATTACGACGATATAAACCGTGTTTTTTTTTAAATACTGACGTACCACGTCGCGCAATATAAATATTGAGATAAAACTCATTATTTTATATTTTAAGAACACTACATCGTTTGCTTAAAATAATAACAGTATTGAAATTAAAAGTTTAGATAAGATAATAAAAATAATGTTTTGGAAAGTATAGTTGAAATAATAACACTATTGAAATTGAAAGTTTAGTTTGGATAATAATAGTAATGATATGGAAAATATTGTTGAAATAATAACAGTAATGACAATGAAAGATTAGATGTTAAGCATTGAATGGCAAGGCATAATGAAGGTTATCTTGACTATGAGTATCTTGACGATAACCTTTTGGTTGACAATAATTATGTCGACGATCATTATCTTAAAATAACATTTTGATCGACAATTACTAGTTTTGATAATATTATGGTCAACGGATATTATTGCTTACAATCACTATCTTAAGACAGCATTAAGGTCGATAATCACTATGTTGAAACAACATTATTGTCGACAATTACTATGGTTAACAGTCACTATCTTTAAGCAACATTATGGTTAACAATTTCTAGCTACGAGCAAGAGAAGCAACAGAAAAGATTACGCTTGACAATTGCAAACCTTAGTAGAGATTATGCTTGACAAATTAAATCTTTAGTAGACATTAGGGTTGACAATTACTTGTTTCAGGGATAAGGGGATAATGAATAGCCTCAGAAATGAGATAGTGACTGATAACTCCTAGATATACAAATATCTGTTGATGACAATACCTAGCAATAGAAATTATGATTGAAGTGCTCTCAACTTTTGAAAGAGTACCCTTTCGAAAATTAGCACAATCTCCATCGCAACTCGCGATCTCTACACAAAGTTACTTAACCATTAAGCATGCGCTCTATGTACAACGCAAACTTTTATTTTAATATTATCAAATATTACATAAACTAAAGTAAATAAAATGTCAACAACTATAACGTATTAAAAATAGGGCATCAAGTTCAACCGCCCTTCGCCGATAGAATTTCATCGCACAGATTGGCATTTCGTCGTGTGGCTTGGCGTGACTCCACACAGACGATGTCTTCCCAATAATATATATATAAAACTATTACGTTATTATTTAATTTAGTTTGTTTACTGAAGTCTTATTAACATCAATAACATGCTACACTTGTTAACGAGCACAACAACCACAAGCGAAAAGAAAGGGCGCGAGCTATGGTGAATAGTGATCTCTGTCGTAAATAATTAGATCTAGGTACAGCGGCTGTTCAGCACGTGTCAACCCACGGGAGGGAGGCGAGTGTGACCGGAGGGTGTGCGTGCTAAATCGTGTATAGGCAAAACGGCCACACCGGGTACCCGTTGTCACCACTAATGTTTAGCAATTTTCAGTTATAGAAGGATTAGGATTGATACTTTATAGCTAAAAATGGAAAAAAATATAGTTATCGCTGATTGTTGATATCTGTTTGATATATTTTGGTTAATAATATCTCTAACTAAAGGAATGGCTACTGTTGATAATATAATTCCTAGAAAACAGAGTTAAGGATACGAATGACTTCCCTCTCTATAAAGAACTGTTATTGTTACCAATTCGTAGTTAGGAATCGTTTATCATTGACTATTCATTGCTATAGGAAAAGCCACGTAACGTGCAGTAGATATTTGTTATGATTGACTATTCATTGCTATAGGAAAAGCCACGTAACGTGCAGTAGATATTTGTTGTTTGAAGTATTAATGGCGAATCTCTCAAACGCCCTAACTACGTATTTCGTTATCTGTGGAACATCAGGTATGATCTACATCAGCGTGGTCCAACTGCAGTCCCGCGGGACAAAAGTGACCCCGCGACTAATTGCTTTGCAGCCCGTGTTCATACAAAAAAAAATAATTTAATTATTTGGCACAATTAATTTTTTTTTTTAATCTTGAATGGTCATCAAACTTAAAATTTTAGGTTTATGTGACTCTCGGGATTGAATCAGCTGGACCACAATACTTTATATAATAAGCATAATTTTCATTCCAATCCAATGTGACCTTTTTTATCATGCACTAAAATTAAAAATAAAGTGAAATATACAAATATTAAATATTTTCAGACGTGAAAGGAGGAAGGAATCCAAACAGACCCCACACGACCCCAAACAGACCCCAAACGACCCCAAACGACCTCGCCACACCTAGCTCCAAATTTGCCATCAACCTATATCGACAACTTGCTTCAGCCAACCAACAGGGCAACCTTGTCCTTTCGCCATTCAGTGTTTTTGCCGCCCTTAGCATGACCTTGATGGGAGCTGGCGGAACCACCAAGACTCAACTTACGGTTCAAATTTTATTCCATTACAGCATCAAATATTAATATTACAAAACTCTTTTAAACTTTATTGTTTATATTTTATTTTTATTTTTGTGTGTGTGGATTTACATTATATACTCTAATAATAACATCGACAATCCAATAAGTCATCATATATATATATTGAATTATTTCCCCTTGTCATAAAGGTGCAAAATCAATGCGCACGAAGTAAATGGGATTGACGAAAGAAGTTTCCATCAAAAATGGCTGCTTAAATGTTTTTGTTGTAAACGTAATACACATCATGCTATAACTTTAAAATATATACACCTTTACAGTATATACTAACAATGCCCATTTAAAACTGTTATCTGCCTGACTGTTTACAATGACTGCAGCAAAGACACGTGGATTAGATTATATGACAAAGAAATTCTTGATGAAGAGGTAGAGGTCTTTAATGAAGATAATACTGCGTCAGATGTGCTGTGTTATTTTTTGAATGGCTAGTTAAATACTTTTATGACTAGCGTTGTTATTTATTGAATGGCTAGTTAAATAATTTTATGTCTAGCGTTGTTATTTACTTAGTGGATAGTTTAATACATTATGACCCGTGCCGTTATTTACTGAATGATGTGTTGCATGTTATGACTATTTTATTATTTACATAGTGACGAGTTAGATGTAACATAGTGCTGTTATTTACTGAGTGACGTGTAACATGTTATGACTAGTGTTGCTATTTACTGAGTGGCGAGTTAAATAAATCAAGAGTAATGGTGTTATGTACTGAGTGACATGTTACATGTATCATGAGTAATGGTGTTATGTACTGAGTGACATGTTACATGTATCATGAGTAATGGTGTTATGTACTGAGTGACATGTTAAATGTATCATGAGTAATGGTGTTATGTACTGAGTGACATGTTAAATGTATCATGAGTAATGGTGTTATGTACTGAGTGACATGTTACATGTATCATGAGTAATGGTGTTATGTACTGAGTGACATGTTAAATGTATCATGAGTAATGGTGTTATGTACTGAGTGACATGTTAAATGTATCATGAGTAATGGTGTTATGTACTGAGTGACATGTTACATGTATCATGAGTAATGGTGTTATGTACTGAGTGACATGTTACATGTATCATGAGTAATGGTGTTATGTACTGAGTGACATGTTAAATGAAATCATCGTTGTTAGTTACATTGGGGTCACTTTATAATACTGTTTGAAGCCAATTGTTTACTTGTATAGTTATATAATACTTCTACGACGCTGATAACAAGGGTGACGCAGCCGGTCACTAGACTTATGGCCCCTTATCAGTAATAAACTGAAAAAGTAGACAAGAGAACGCGGCATATAGTTACACTATAATTACAATTTACGACAAACAATATAAACAAGTCTCACTACACTAATAGGTATGCGAGACAGAAAAACGAACTTAATTAAAGAAACAAAATTAATAATATTTAAAATCAAAATGCGTACCTAGTACAATCTTGTGTCGTTATTAACCCACTACAGTTCTTTACTAGTTATTCTTTTAGACTGAGAATCAAAGGTTCAGCTTGCACAGTCATCATTCCTTTACCCTTAAACTCCAAAACTAGGCGACAATATAGTAACGCTGGCACACACACAACTCTCAACACACTTTAGCATCTGTGCTGGAGTAAATTTTCCTGTCCTGCTGATTTCTAGATTTAATTGCTATATAAATTTTTTAATGGTCGAAGTGACCAGACTTTTGGCACTCCTTTTGATGGATTTTTGTGTCAGAGTTGGAGTAAACAACTCGAGTTAATAATATGCTAGAAATTGCTGATGCAATGCAAACCAGTTCCAACTGAATGAATAATTTTATTATCCAAATTTTAAGATTTACAAGAATGAGACCAGCCAATGGGTGAGATCCAAAGTTTATCTGCTGTAGAGAATTCTATTGTAACACTTTGAATTTGGAGTGGCAAGAAGTCTGGTCATGAAAGGCGGCCATTAGCTTAATGGTGAGCTAAATGACTGATTGAAAGAGAATGAACTTAGACATATTTAATGCATTTTGCTATTGATATGTTATACTTGTGTTTTACGTAGAGATGTATTATGTGAGTAGACTATTATTTATACAAAGTTTTGAACTAATATGCTCGTATATAGTTTTCTAAACACTTGACATTGTTTCTAGTGAAATACATTCGTAAAATTGATATTCTGTATCTATTTTGGTGTGTGCGTGTATCGGGCTAATAAATACTGTTGCCTGAAACTATAAGTTGAGTCTTGAATGTAAGAGAAAATGGAGTTAAAGATGAATAAACTGGAAAGTGGAAACTTAGCATTTGTTCCCTGATTATATTTCACAGGCAAAAAGCAGTCTTTCCTTGTTTTACCTGAATCTCCTGGTTATTGATTGTAAACCGCTATGGTAGATGTGAGGAGTATCTACCACAGTATGTAAGGATACAGTGCACTCCATTGTTTTATGTGGCAAAGTATGCTGACTACATCATGGAATTTCTGGTACAAGGAAGTTACTGGAAATTGCCACAATTGTTGTTCTGCTTTAGGGAGCTAAAATGGTGAAGGAGCCCCCCAGGTTTACCTTGAGGGAATAGTGGCTAGTCTGTGTTCCACAATGTGAGGAGAGAATCACATGGAATTGATAGTAATAATGCAAACAATAAACTTGTATTTTTGTTACCAAAAAGCATGCAAAGGTCTATTGAGATATTGCCTAAATTAGGTTATGTACAAATTATTCTTGTTTACCTCTAGTAACTCCATTTCTGTTATCTGATAAGAATTATCTGTTGATTTGTATTGACACTAATCTTTTGAATTATATTTTAGGATATAAGACTGCACATCGTTAAAATTATTCGAACTTGGTGTTGTGGAAATATTAATGTCAAGTAATGTTTTCATTGTATTTGTTATATGTATATTTGATTGTTCATTTATTATTAAATTTATTGACCTTCTTACACATTTGATAACTTTATGTTGGAGAAGAAGATGGGTGGATGGGGGCTCTGGAATGTAACAGTTAACAGTTTTCATATTTTAAAAAGAAACGCGATACTATATAAATGTGCCTTCATTTTGTATTACAGATATTGTGCAAGCAGATGATTTTCTAAATTATGAACTTCATCATCATCACCATTATTATTATTTTTATTATTATTATTAAATACTTACAGAGGGCTCTAGGGTTACGCCCCCGGAATGCTGTCCACACGGCACTGCGTGATTATTTCACGTCTGTACCCAGCACTCCACACCCAGAGACCAACGTCACGCTCTCCTTGGCTAATGCGGCTTTCTACAATGCCAGACTTGTTACATTAAATGCAGCGTAAGTCGTCTTGACTTTCTACAATGCCAGACTTGTTACATTAAATGCAGCGTAAATCATCTTGACTTTCTACAATGCCAGACTTGTTACATTAAATGCAGCGTAAATCATCTTGACTTTCTACAATGCCAGACTTGTTACATTAAATGCAACGTAAGTCGTCTTGACTTTCTAAAATGTCTGGCTATTACGTTAAAAATGACTATTAGATCATCTACAGTGCCAAACGTGTTACGTTAAATGACGATTAGGTCATCTTGGTCATCTTCAGTGCCAGACGTGTTACGTTACATACCAATTAGGCCTACATCAAGTTGGAATGTTGTTCAAGTAAAGTTATGTCTACCTTTCGCCTCAAATGTTCATTTGGAAATGTCAAATCATATTTTAATTTCTTTAGAATTTAGTCTTTCTTATTAACAAAATACATGCAGCAATAATCCATAAGATTTTATCTGTGTGAAGAGTTAGGTTTTCACCCATTTTAAATACTCTGATTATAATTATAGTACAAATTTGATGATACAATAGCTCTGTTTTACTAGGGAACTTATTGCAATGACGACACAGCTCTCTATTGCTAAACGCTTAATGAAATGGGAATGTATCTCTCTTAGAAGGAATTACAGTAATATAATTCTGTATTAGTAGAAACTTACTGTAATACTAAAATAGTATGAACTTACGATAATGAAGATATCGCTCGTTATCAACACGAACTTGCTCTAATAATGACACTTTAGTAAGAACACAACTCTGTTTATAATTTACTGTAATGACGACACAGCTCTTTTTTAACAGGAACTTGCTCTAATGACGACACTTTAGTAAGAACACAACTCCATTTATAATTTACTGTAATGACGACACAGCTCTTTATTAACAGGAACTTGCTCTAATGACGACACTTTAGTAGAAACATAACTCTATTTATAATAACTGTAAGAAAGACATAGCTGTTTATTAATAGGAACTTGCTCTAATAACAAATTAGAAGAACTAAACTCTATATTTATAATAACTTACTGAATGACGACCTAGCTCTCTCTTGCCCACAAAATTCTTTATTCATTACTGACGTTACAAATTTATAGAACTGTAACCAAAACTGTTTTTATTCATGACTGACGTCACAGAATTGTTACAGAATTATAAACAACAATATGCGTTTTCACTACCGTTCAAAGTTACAAAAAGGCAAACAACAGGTCCTCAGTTCAACATACAAAATCTTTATTAGATTTTAAAAGCATCCGATTATTCAATTCTTAAGCAAAGTAGGGCATGGAGACTAAAATCTGTGTGGATATTATAGACCTAATAAAATAAAATGGGGCATGGAGACTAAGATCTTTGTGGATATTATAGACCTAACAAAATAAAATGGGGCATGGAGACTAAGATCTTTGTGGATAGTATAGACCTAACAAAATAAAATGGGGCATGGAGACTAAAATCTCTGTGGATATTATAGACCTAACAAAATAAAATGGGGCATGGAGACCAAGATCTTTGTGGATATTATAGACCTAACAAAATAAAATGGGGCATTGAGACAAAAATCGTTGTGGATATTATAGACCTAACAAAATAAAATGGGGCATTGAGACAAAAATCTTTGTGGATATAGTAGACCTAACAAAATTTAATGGGATTGGAGAGTAAAATATTTGTGGATATTGTAGACCTAACAAAATTTAATGGGGCTTGGAGACTAAAATATTTTTGGATATTAATAACCTAACAAAATAAAATGGGGCACGGAGACTAAATTATTTTTGGATATAGTAGACCTAACAAAATAAAATGGGGCACGGAGACTAAAATATTTTGGGATATAGTAGACCTAACAAAATAAAATGGGGCATGGAGACTAAAATATTTTTGGATATCATAAACCTAACAAAATAAAAGGGGTATGGGGTTTTAAGAGGTTGTCGAACATTTTACAGCCAACAAATTAGTGCATGGGGACTATGATGTTAACAGAATTATAAACATAAAGACTGAATGCAGAAATGCATTTAATTTGTTGTTGGTGCAATTAAGTGGTTATGATATAATTTAGAATTGTTCATTCTTCTTCTTTTATTACTAACGTTTTAACATTTTTATTATTATAATTGTTATTTTCTTGTAATAAAGTTTGTATAAGTTATTATTATAATTTCTATTTTCCTGTAATAAAGTTGGTTAAAGTTATTATTATAATTTCTATTTTCTTGTAATAAAGTTGGTTAAAGTTATTATTATGATTTCTATTTTTCTTGTAATGAATTTGGTTAAAGTTATTATTATAATTTCTATATTCTTGTAATGAATTTGGTTTAAGTTATTATTATAATTTCTATTTTCTTGTAATAAAGTTGGTTTAAGTTATTATTATAATTTCTATTTTTCTTGTAATAAAGTTGGTTTAAGTTATTATTATAATTTCTATTTTTCTTGTAATAAAGTTGGTTTAAGTTATTATTATAATTTCTATTTTTCTTGTAATAAAGTTGGTTTAAGTAGTAATGTAACTGCACTTTGTTGTCGCCTGTCGTTATATTACTTGTTTGGCAATGTTAATTAATTACATGTGTGCGGCACAAGCCAAATTGACAATCTTGGGATCTCGCCATTTGTCATTTGTAACTAAATGATGCGACCTGCACAGGAGCTGTAAATAAATTAAGTTCCAAACTAGTTACAAATGATTTTAAATACTAATTGAATATTATGTCAACCCGCGCAAGGTTTTCAGGAAATTATTGCATGGGCCTTTTCTAAAGTGTGGCATTAATGGATTAATTCTTTATATATTTATACTGAATGCACTTTGTAAATGCTGCCACCAAATCCATACATGTTTTGTCTCAGCTTTCAACGTCGATTAGAATCCCATTACGGGGCGGGCTTGAAACCCTTCCAGCACCCTAATCCAGAGACAGACATCAATGCCTGGGTGAACAACGTGACGAAGGGCGCCATTACAAAACTCCTGGAGCCTGGAAGTATCGACAGTGCTACGGTCCTGATGTTGCTCAACGCTGTTTTCTTTGAGGTCAAGACGGCAAACATTTTGTTTTACTTTAGTTGTTTTTTGTTTTTTTTTAGGTCAAGACATGACAAACATTTTGTTTTACGTTAGTTGTTTTATTTGAGGTCAAGATATGGCTAAAATTTTGTTTTACTTTAGTTGTTTTATTTGAGGTCAAGACATGGCTAACATTTTGTTTTACTTTAGTTGTTTTATTTGAGGTCAAGACATCACTAACATTTTGTTTTACTTTAGTTGTTCTATATGAGGTCAAGACATCACTAACATATTTTGTTTTACTTTAGTTTTTTTTTTATTTGAGGCCAAGACATGACAAAATGTTTGTTTTACCTTAGTTGCGAGTTTGGGATCAAGACATACAAACTTTTTATTTTTATTTTAGAGCGAGATTGAGGTAAAAAGAATGGAAGTTGATTAAATGAAATTTTAAATGATATGAATGATAGGAAACTACATACGTTTTGTTATCAATCCAAAGTTAATTGAAATAACAATAATCTAATATGATGAGACGAAGTGGGTGTCATGTAGTTTTACTGAAATCCAAAGTTAATTGAAATAACAATAATCTAATATGATGAGACGAAGTGGGTGTCATGTAATTTTACTGAAATCCAAAGTTAATTGAAATAACATTAATCTAATATGATGAGACGAAGTGGGTGTCATGTAGTTTTACTGAAATCCAAAGTTAATTGAAATAACATTAATCTAATATGATGAGACGAAGTGGGTGTCATGTAGTTTTACTGAAATGAGTCGACGTTAGAGTAGGTGACATGTTCTAAAGCAATGACGAAATGATATACCTATGTAATTAATTATACTTGTCACACGTACATAATTAGTTACACCTGTCATATGTATGTAATTAGTTACACTTGTCATAAGTAATTAATTAGTTACACCTGTCATATGTATGTAATTAGTTACACTTGTCACACTTACATAATTAGTTACATCTGCCATATGTATGTAATTAGTTACACTTGTCACACTTACATAATTAGTTACATCTGCCATATGTATGTAATTAGTTACACTTGTCACACGTACATAATTAGTTACACCTGTCATATGTATGTAATTAGTTACACTTGTCATAAGTAATTAATTAGTTACACCTGTCATATGTATATAATTAGTAACACTTGTCATATGTATATAATTAGTTATACCTCTCATACGAATATAATTAGTACACGCTTTGTATATATATATATATATATATATATATATATATATATATATATATATATATATATATATATATATATATATATAAGCGATGGCAAGTGAAAGGAGACGAGATGAAAAGAGGTTACAAAGTACAAAGACAAGACATTATGTTGATGGGTGGAATAGACAAGATGAAATTAGACGATGTTCTCATAATTATAGTCATAGGAGATAAATTTGGTATGAAAAATTTCATATTTTATGTTAGAATTTGACTGGAAAAGGAATGGATAGGGTGGTTAACAGAAATGTTTTTAAGCTGACAAAACAAAGGTAAGATAAATAAATAGCTTTTAAAGCTGACAAAACAATGGTAAGATAAATAGATAGTTTTAAAAGCTGACTAAATAATGGTTAGACAAATAGATAGTTTGGACTGAGTGGGCAGTTGGATGGATTTACAGAGAAATAAACAAGTTAAGCAGAAGTAATTTGCAAAAGGAGAAGGGGAATTTTTGAATTGAAAGATTTTACTTAAATATACGTGAACATTCGCTCTAGACACTTAAATATGTTCTTTTGTAAAGCAGAATGTATCTTTTGTTGATTTGCTCTCAACTCTGGATTCCATTGTCATATGATCATCGATGTTACTTGCAGGCGCAGTGGAAAAATATGTTCAATAAAGATATAACAAGACTAGCTGACTTCACAACAGGAACTGGAAACACAGTGCAAGTTCCCATGATGAGTGAAGATGGCGCCTACTCTGTAAAAAATCAAGTTCCAGGCCTGAATGCCAGAGTGCTTGAACTTCCATATAAGGGCGATCGTTTCAGTTTGTTCATCATTTTGCCCAATTCATGGGACGGAGTTCCACAGTTGGAGAGTCTTTTAACTAGTGAGG
Source organism: Sinotaia quadrata (assembly GCA_028829895.1). NCBI lineage: Eukaryota > Metazoa > Mollusca > Gastropoda > Architaenioglossa > Viviparidae > Sinotaia > Sinotaia quadrata. Next base: position 58,001,816 of record CM054177.1, on the reverse strand, counting down.
TAATTTTAGAAATGTTTTTTTTTTTAAATCAGATTTTAAGACAAGTATTGAGTATGTTTCAACTTCTTTACTGACAAATATGTCTTGTGTTAAATTATTCTTAAGGTTGATAAGGTAAGTAGCAATGTGTTAATTTATTAAGATTTCCCTATTTGCAGAAGAGAAATAAAGAAATTAGTAAAGTAGTACACAAACTACTATTTATTTCCTATAATAAAATACGAATACATAATTTGCTATTTTCTTGTGTAAAATAAGGATTATGATATCATTTCCCTTATATACTGTCACATGTCCAGTTTTCATTTTATGACCTTGTCCTAATTTAGGCATTATTCATCAATAATAATTTACAGGATAATCCTCAACTTTAGCGACAGCTGAACTTGCCTAACTTATCTCCCTTTCAAATGCCACAACCTCAGCTGATTGTTCACCACACCTAGTCAGATAAGTTAGTTAACTTCTAGCCACAATGTTATCTCCCCTTTATTTATAGATTAATAAATATGATTCTTTATTCCTCTATTCATAGCTCGGCCCCCAGTGGCAGTTGACTGTGAACAATCATATGTAATAACATAGAGAGATAACAGTTTAAGAAAATTAACAATAAAATTTAATAACAAGAAAATTAAATTTAAACAAGAAAATGAACAATTTTGGCATGACCTTCACCTGTGATCTAACCTACTTTCCCCCAAATGCGTAAACAAGCCTTTCCACGACCCTTAAGCTTTAATCTTAACAGAAGTTCTCAATGGTGCGTCAGTTGTGGAAAAACCCGTATATAAAAGAAACAGTTAATAATATGAAAAAGGTTATTAAACTTTAAAAATTTGTTTTAATATACTTCACATATACTATTATTTAATATAAAAAATTAAATATACTACTATTTCAAATAATAAACAGGATAATATACTATTATTTCCTATTTAAAAAAAACACTATTATTTCCAATAATAACTAATTCACTATTATCTGCTATAATACAAAAAGTAAATACACTATTATTTCAAATAACAACTAATTCACTATTATCTTATCTATTATCTTGTCAAGTTTCTAAATTTAGGAAATAATGTATATTGTTGAAATGTTCCAATGATCAATATTGTAAGTCAAGGGAATCATGGGTATTGTTTGAGTTTTTCCTATGGTCAACATTGTAAGTCTAGGAAATAATGGATATTGTTGGAGTTTTTCCAAATTGTCAAATTAGGAAATAATGTATATTTTTGGAATTTTCGAAAACATTGCAAAACTAAGGAATAATAGATATTGTGGAGTTTATTGGTCAACATTCTAAATATAAAAAATGATTATTATTGGAGTTTTTCCAATGTTCAACCTTCTAAATATACGAAATAATGGATATTGTTGGAGATTTTGCAATGGTGAACATTCTAAATATACGAAATAATTGATATTGTTGGAGATTTTGCAATGTTCAACATTCTAAATATAGGAAATAATGGATAGTTTTGGAGTTTGAGAAAATGGTCACAAAGTCTACTTTTCACAATGCATTTTGATAACTTGACTTCACAGCTCCACACCTGACATGTCATTATGAATCTTTGCTCTAAGTCTAAAATATTGGAAAGTATTGTTGAAAACCAATTTGAAAAGCAATTTTCTCACTTTAAGAAAGTTAAAATAAACAATCTAAAAGCAATTTTATAACTTTAAATAGTTGAAAACCCTACTTACAAAGAATTTTTCTCACTTTTAGACACTTGAAAAACAAATTTCAAAAGCAATTTTCTCACTTTTATATGTTTGAAAAAAACTATTTAAAAAAATAATTTAAACAGCAATTTTCTTACTATTTTTTCTATTTCAAAAGCAATTTTCTTAATTTTTTAGCTTTTGAAAAGCACTTTTTAAACTTTAGATTCTGTTAGATTTAGATTCTGAAAACCTGTTGAAAAGCAATTGTTATAATTTTAGACACTTGAAAAACATATTTGTAATACACTTTCCTTCCATTTAGATCCTTGAAAACGTGACGAACAACATGCCAAGGCCTTCTCGATACGAGCTGTACGTGTTATAATTTTAGACACTTGAAAAACATATTTGTAATACACTTTCCTTCCATTTAGATCCTTGAAAACGTGACGAACAACATGCCAAGGCCTTCTCGATACGAGCTGTACGTGCCCAAATTTAAAGTTCGCATGAACAAGAGTCTCAAAGAAAGTTTGCAAGCTCTCGGGGTGGTCGCCATCTTTGGTCGAGCTAGTGCCAACTTCCGACCCATGCTTCCCCCCCGTGACCGGAGACAACTGTTTGTGAATGAAGTAAAGCATGAGGCTATGATTGAGGTACGTAAAATGATGCGATTACTACTGCTGATAGTACTACAACAACTACTAATGCAACTACTACTTGCTAAAATAAAGTGATTATTTATTAGGAAAATACACTTTCCCTCCCCAGGAATTTCAATTAATTTAAAATGCTTCATTATATTTCTTTTGCAACTCACGGTATTTCTGTTTAATTATCAGGTAAATCGGTTGGTTATTTTTCAACTTTCGAATTAGACAAATCAAAAAACAATTTATTATGCAAGTGTAAAATATTTTGCTTGTAATCTGTTTTATATAATGAATTCATATAGTGGTCAGGGTAATCTTGTCATATGTTTTATAAAGCATATTGAAATAGTGAATAATGTCATGGCATTATATACAGAGATTAATCTTGTAAACAGTTTTTTAAAATAACATTAAAATAGTCAATAAGATCATGACATTATATACAGAGAGTAATCTTGTAATGATCATGACATTATATACAGAGATTAATCTTGTAATGATCATGACATTATATACAGAGAGTAATCTTGTAATCAGTTGTATAAAATAACATTAAAATAGTCAATGAGATCATGACATTATATACAGAGAGTAATACACTTTATACTGCGGTAGGTGATCACGTCTCCGGTGATGCACTCATGTGGCTCAGTGACGTCATCAAGACCCTGATTTTTCTTTTGCAGGTGACGGAGAGTGGCACCAGAGCGGCCGCTGCAACGTCAGTGAGTATAGGTGTGACGTCGCTTCCACCCCAGTTCAATGTCAACCAACCATTTCTCTTCATTCTAAGGGACAAAGTGGCGAAGATAAATCTATTCATGGGTCGCGTTACCGACCCGTCACAAGTCGACGGTGCTTGACACGGTCTAGGCTGAAGCTCTAGAACCATATTGCTGAGAGTACACATCAAATAAATGAACTCTAGCACAATCTACGTATTGCACACTGTCACACTGATGTATCCGAACACCTTTCAAGCAGATGTATCTTTATTTGATGTGCAATTTGCTCTTTGTTATTTCATATTACATCCAGTAACTCGCACAGAAAAAAAAAAAAAACCACCAGGACTCTCTCCCTTGGAATAAAATTCTACATCTATAAATAGACATGAATACAGTAGTAAAATGTTTTCATTTCTCCTGTCAACCAAAGCCGCCCACCAAGAATTCACCCTAAACCTTTATTTAAACCGTCGAACAAAGAGGATTTACCACAACATTTTCTATTTAAGTTTATCGAATAAAAAGAAATACTTTTGTTTTGTTGTTGTTCCATACAATGAGTACATGTAATAAAGAGAATTTATTTTGTTCGTTACTGAAAGTACTGTATGTAATAAAGAGGAACCAACCGTTATCTTTTAATAAACTATTTAGTATACAGGAATCATTAATCGGTCATGAGAGTAGAGTGTATTCTGTACAATGGGGTCATCCTGGGCTTCTTAATTTTTATTCGTAATGAGTAAATAGGAATCTCCCCAAAACTTGTTGGTTCGGGATAGGTCGAGTAATCAGTTAGTACTCACTTTCACTGAGCAAACAGGAATCATACGGCTTTGTATTGGGCTTAAGTACATAGAAAAACAGGAATCAATTGGGTTTGTAGTGGCCTTAAGTATATCGAATAAATAGGAATCATGACGTCTTTGAATTCGTCTTAAGAACATCGAATAAACATAAATGACATCAGCCTTGGGTTGGCCTTGCGTATATCGATAAAGCAGGAATCACTCAAACTTTCCAGTATATTCTTAATTTAGGATAAGCTAAATATATAGGAATAATGCAACTTGTTCCTGAATACAAGCAGGAATCAATGCGGCTTGTCTTTACTTGTAAAGATATGTAAATAGGAACCATTCCAAGTTGTTGCTTTTACAACACATAAAACTTGTAAATATTAATGATCGCAGTTCTTTGGGTTTAGGGTGTAAAACCAAACAATTTCCATAAGTTTTAGTAGTCTTTATTACTACTACTACTAATGTTCATATTCTTATTACTAATATGTCATTATAATATCCTTAATAAAAAGATGTGGTAATGTCTTTATTACTAACATGTAATAGTAAAGTGTTATTATTAAATGCTGTGTGGTAGTAATGTCATTGTTACCAACATATAATGTGGTAGTAATGTCTTTATTACTCACCTGGTGCGTGGTAGTAATGTCCTTCTTTTACTATGATATAGTAGTCATCTCCTTAACACAATGTTCATGTTACTAAGAAATGATTATAATATACTTTTGCAAGAAGTGTTTGTACTGCATTTATTATTAAGATGTGGTTGAAGTGCTCTTAAGCTTTTAGTAAGATATGACTATAGTAGTGTTCAGAAAATATTCTAGACGTCTTTAAGTTTGTATTGTGCATTGGGAAATGTAAATATTAAGGAGACTTCAGCATGCAAGCCAATAATCCTCATGTAAAGAGGTGAAATGACGAATGATGGATAAGTAAAACAACACCACATGATAACCGACACTCAGTTCTTTTCCATAGCAATCTCTAAATTAAAAAAATAAATAAATTCAGTCTATGAACTGACGGGACAAGAGAAGCAGACAATAAATGTAAACAACAGATCTGAAGTGTACAGCACAAAAAAAATGTTCACATGTCCAAGTTCATGGCACGATACACAGAATACATATCTTTTATAATGTAGACCAGTCCATCTTTTACACACACATAATATTGTCTCGTACTCTAACCTCTAATTAATAAACGTTTTTCACCTACTTTGTTCATACCTCTTATTCTTCTATCCCCACGCTGTAAACTATTCCATTACCTGGCTACAACACTATCCAAACCCTCTAATCTGTTCATAACCTAACCTAAAACTATCTACCCTAACTACCAGCCCCAAGTTCCAGGATCTCCTGTGGTCTTCCTACCTGGTTGATCCTTTGCTACTCTGTTGTTCTGTCTCTGTGTCTCCGTTGTTTGTTTGTCCCCGACTTTTTTCAAAATAGGGTATCATGGTTGATTTTAGTTTTTACAGATTTCACGGCTTGGCCCAAGGTTCTCTACTGTGATAAGATTTACAATGAATATGAGTAGGACATCAAAGGTAGTAAAGATAACAGAATGTTGATGAGTAGAACAGACAGGAAAATAAAAGATAGTAAAGATAACAGAATGTTGATGAGTAGAACATCAAAGGTAGTAAATATAACAGAATGCTGATGAGTAGAACAGACAGGAAAATAAAAGATAGTAAAGATAACAGAATGTTGATGAGTAGAACAGACAGGAAAATCAAAGATAGTAACGATAACAGAATGTTGATGAGTAGAACATCAAAGATAGTAACGATAACAGAATGTTGATGAGTAGAACATCAAAGATAGTAAAGATAACAGAATGTTGATGAGTAGAACATCAAAGATAGTAAAGGTAACTGACTGTTGATAAGTAGAACAGCGAGGAATATTAGAGATATTAAAGGCAGCAGAATGTTCATGATTAGAACACCAAAGATAGTAAAGATAACAGAATGTTGATGATTAGAACAGAGAGGAAAATCAAAGATAGTAAAAATAACAGAATGATCATGATTAGAAAAAAGTGATACGTCAAAGATAGTAAAGGCGACATAATGATCATGAAATTTTGTCGGTCTACCCGTTGCTGGCTCGCTTTTGATGTCCATGTGGCAAAAGTAAGATGAATGAATACCCTTTTTCTGCCCGCCCTGAAAAGGACTTAGGTTTCATGGTCAACAGTTTTGGGGAGCTAAGTCGCGTGCTACCTGAAGTCTGTGTGTCGAAAAAGAACTGATATTAAACAAGAAAACTGCCAACTGCTGGGTGACTGTGTGCTGGCACCATTCATTCATTACTCAAGATGACGGACACTTCCCACCTGGTCGATTTCGTTGCCTGGCACGAGGTGTGTCGCTCTTGGGAGAGTTGAAGATGATGATAGTGGAGGGTGGTTGGCAGGAAAGTTGTAGAGTGGTGATGACGAATGGTGGCCGGTGGGTCTGTGGCACTCAATGTCTGGCCGGTAGAGGCATGTAGTAGCCCGGTTTTCCATGGTAACTGTTATGGTGATTGGTATTGATGTCTCCTAGTTTGGTGCTGCTGTCACTGTCCCTGTTGCTAGAGAAGAGAAGGTGGATGGGGGTATTTTACAGAGCCCGGTACTCCTTCCCCCAGTAGCCTAGCACACTAATTATTTCTTAAAGTGCAGGCAACCATGAAGGCCATGCATAACAAGCCAGTGATAATATCCATACAGTTTATTTCAGTGTTCTTTACTCGATTGTTACAAGTCTGATAAAAATCTCTGTAAGTTTATTCCAACATTGCTTTACGTAGTATGCTCTTATATCCGTGTTCTTTGCTGACTTGAAAATTGTAACAGATGACAAGTGTCAATTATGAATATAACAACTTAAATCTGTTATGTAAGCTATGTTGTTACAGGTCTTGGCATATCAATAATGAATACACTAATTAACCATATATATAAACGTCACACTACACAAAAGCAAAAATTCAGACTATGATACAAATCCACTAAACACACAAAATCACATGCCATGCAAAAATATTTACTTATTGCCAAACAGAGACCACCAGACAGCACTTTTTTTTTTGCAATGCCCATTATACCTAGAAGAAAGAATAATCATTAACATCACAGTTTCTGCAGACCCCACTCTCCACTCACTTATTACTATACCTACAACCACATAAAGATAATTAATCCAAAAACAACTCATCTCTTTCCTCAGAGAAACAAACACATTTCACCTAATACAGAACACACTAACCGAGGGGGCAGACACCAAAAAAAAAGTTTAAAAAAAAAAAATCAACTACCAATCACAAAACCAGCACAGCAACCCAACTGCAAAAGTAACACCTCCACCTGCACCACACCAGACTGCTAACTTCACCACAGCCAACTTGGAAGATGGTCCTTACAGGAGCCATCCACAACTCAGAACATCTCTGGTTGAAGAGTCTACTGTGGTGGCTCCGTAATAAAGAAGTAAACTGGGGGGGGGGGGGGAGGTAATAAGAGTATATAAATCATGGCTTGTGCCAAGGAAAACCATGCTTCTAGAGAGTTTGAATATCAGCAATTTCATCCAATATTTGAAACAAAACACCCCAAAGCATGATCGTTTGTGAAATAAAAGCATTTTTATTACCTAAAATATTTTTAATGACAAAATGATTGATTCTGAAAAATATCATTAAACTAAAAATGCAACAATAAAACTTACCCCCAAATCCTGATTTTTTTTTTTGGTGCACATAAATTAAATGAAAGAAGCAAGGTTCAATGTAAAATCTAACATTAATGTCCAGAGACAATGAATTTCAGTGAAAGAAGTGGGGCTCAATGTGAAATCTATCATTAATGTTTATAATATTACAATTATTTGAACATGGATTCGTGGAAATATCGATGTCAATTAATCTTTTTTTATTGTTTTTGTTATATGTTTGATTGTTGATTAAATAAATTTAACAATAAATTTATTGACCTTCTTATACATATTGATAACCTTATGTTGGAGAAGAAAGTGGGTGGATGGAGCTTGTTAAATATAGATTAAAGATAGATTTGTCTTCTCCTTTGGTAAGAAGTTTTCCCCTATGGAAATACTGTGTGATGGTAAATGTTTGTCTTTAAAAGTTTAACATTGTGGAAGATAGAAAAGGTTTACAGTGCCCACATATCCGCCAAGTGAGAGAGAGAGAGACGAGTGGTGTCTTCTGGAGTATTATCAATAACATAAATTAAGATTCTCATTACTTGTAATTAGTTATGGATTATTAATTAATAATAATAATCATAACCATTAACTAAGTGGCATTAGCGTCAGTCTCTTTGTAGACCTTGCTCCTCTTAATGTCTCTTTATTTTTGTGCTACTAGTAGTAGACAGATTAGTGATTCTTTTATCTGTTTTGATAAGTGTTTTCTATATCATCTTCACTGTCAACAATACAATCTTTAATATAGAATGCATCATTGGTAACTTCATTACTACTATAACAGTTTGGATCATCAAGTGACCATCTAGTATTTTCTGAAACTGTAAAAGTATTAGTGCAAGGCAGCATGTTGAAAAGGTGCAGGCATAAATGGCCAACAAAATTTAATCTTTAAGCAAATTAAATGGCTGATATATCTGATGAGTAATTATTTTAATGTAACTTCTAAAATAGTAAACCAACAGTATTTTTTTCTTTACATTGGAAAAAAGGAAATTAAAGTTAAACAAGCGTGTATTATGAACTTAAATTTTATAATATTAATAAGCTTTCACTTGTCATTATTTTTCTTCACGTGTTGCTCTTCAACTTTAGGCTTCAAAATTACAAATTTTCTAAGGTCCAACTTTCATTGTGTGTTCAAATAATCAGCCGCTACAAAATGTTCTTAACAAACTGTCAACTTTTTATTTCCTTTAAAAATATCCATTCTTGTAGAATGTACAAAATACATAGAAATCTCATTAAGCCACATCCCAGTCACTATGAACTTTTGTTGCTAATGAGGGGCGAACAAGACTTGAATGGCTATTTTAATACATGATGATAATGAAGCAGGCTTCCTTCATTATCATAATGATAAGAGGCATATATACTAAGGTTTTATAAATTTAAAGAAATGATTACTAGATAATTAGACACATTAGATTCGCTTGATATGGGTAGATTTAATGCTATGTTGTATATGATGATGAATGGCCTCAATGATCAGTTTTAAAGAATCAAGTTCCTCATTCATTGTATTTATTAACATGACCAGGATCAAATAAAATTAATACCTATTTATACTTTTTAAAATTATTTACTTAGCAATGTTAGTATATCAAATTCAAATAAATGTGTTGAATCAAGAAAGAAAACTGTTGATAAGCTGATAGTCTTCATGTTAGGCATTTCTGGCATCATAATAAAAATAGATAATATGAATAAAAATTGCTGCACTTTCTTGATTTAGTCAATAAGGAGAGAACTATATTGCCAAACTATGCTTGACTGGCAAAAAACACATCTTAACAGCATCCAGGTAGGGAAATGGATTATGAATCCAACCTGGTGGACCAATGATGAATATGCTGACATTTTCTCTTACCCAATCGATATGCCTGATGTGTATTAATATATCAGTTTTGCATAAATAATATGGATATTAGTATTATTACATATTTTAAGCTCAGTTTGAAACCAATATCTGCAGGCAGTTAAACTTGTTTATTATAGTGAAAATTATTATTTTTTGCCTTCTTAAATTTAAATGAGTTGTTTGAATGTAATGTTGACATTTGCAGGTAAAATATTATTATTACTTTATTATTAATATTAGTGGTGGTTCCGTTAACTTCTTTTGCTCCATAGGAATTGCACAAAAACGATGTTCTCGGATTTTGGAGGATTCCTGTGGAGCCTTCCTCTCTTCTCTTGTATTCAGGGATGTTATTACACTTTCATGTTTTCTTTAACTCATGCAATGATTGCTTGATAGATCTTTTTAAAATGTCACAAAATTAAATGACGTTGTATTACTAAGGAATAATTTAACATTATTATGGTAACAAAAAATATTTATTTTTTAAAATCCAACATATTCTTCTTTTGAAGAATTATTTTATATATTCTGATCCAAGCAAAAATAATTATTTAAAATTATTAATAAATAATTATATGAATACTACTGCCGTCAAAATTTTATCCCACTACAACCTGCGCCTCGGGAAGTAACTCTGGATGCGCTGATATTAGAGTTAACTTTTCCCGGGGACTTACCTTTAGATTGGAGATGTACTGTGATTTTGTCCGAAACTTTATGCGGCATTCTTTTTAAACTAAAAGTACAGATAAAACAGCATAAAAAAAAGGATGACTTATTGCTATGATTACTGATGGTATTGAACAAAATACATCAATCTATGCCTAAAAGTAATTTTGAAAAGTTCCACCGTCTGGGAAGCTAATGCTAAGAATTAATTGGGATTATGAGAAACTCGGAATAGAAACGAAATACGCTCCCACTTTTTAAGAAAAAAAAACGTATAACAAAAGAATTTGCACTTTCACCAAAAGCAGACAGATTAATAGATTTTTCTCTATTAAATGTATTATATTTTACTGGTATAAGTTCATTATCTAAATAGTGAGTGATTAGTGAAGTTACGGACTACAGGATTAATAATTAATTACTTTGTTCCTAGTTTAAATGTCGCAGTAGGTGTTGGTTTACAAGTGTTCATTTGAATTGAAAGTGCCTATTTACTCATAATATTAAAAGTGCATTCTGAATGATAATTAATAATTCATGAGTAAAAATCTACCCAAATTGGTCATTTTTATTTAATTACATTCATTTTGAACTGAAATTGGAAAAAAATTTGATAACCAGTTTAAAACGGGAACAAAATTGTAGGCCTACATATGATTAGGAAGCCCACAAAGTAAATTTCCATTCAGTTTTTATGTTAGTTTTTGTGAATTTTCATAAGTTTAGAAATAAAGATCATCTTTATTTTTAAAAATAGATTTTAATAATTTCCTTTTCTGCATTAGTCCCATGTGTATTATGTCGGTCTCTGCTTAACCGAATAATTCTGTCGATGAAGGTCTCATCAATTTCGATTTTTATCATGCTGACTTAAGACATGTAATATTTATTTTATTTATTTACAGGTGAAACCGCGGAAATAACTCAGTATTATGGATCCTTCATTGCTAAAAGATCGTGAAGCGTTTTTAAAACGTGCCAGATCACAACCAGCAGTCGAGAAAAGAAAACCAAAACCAAACAGCAATGAAAATACTGTCAAAAAACCAAAGATCAGCAAGCCACCTTCTTCTAAGCCACCCAGTCAGTATATGATAATGAAATGTTAATTTTGTTTTTTCTATTGTCAGAAAATGTTTTATTCTTATTTTTAAACAACGTTTTTATAGTGCATTAAATAGTAAAATTAATCTTTTATTTATGTTTCCAATTATATTCATATAGACTAATACTGTAATAGAGACTGCTCTGTCACTATAAAGTATAATAAAATTACTAGCTTGTGTGTCAATTCCAAGAAGAATATACATATTTTGACTAGTAAGAAGGAAGGCACACAAGACTATTTCATGAGAACCCAATGAGTTGAGTAAATAAACTATAAATAAAGCCAAAAACAAAGAATTTTTACTTTGTGAAGACTTGGATTTTCATAACTGTTTTAAAAAAAAAAAGGAAAGTTATATATACTAATATAGGTCATTCTCTGGGCAAGTGTACCATTTTGTTAAATGAAGTGCAAAATAAGGTAGATTAAATCTAATTATTTTACATGTTAAAGTCTACAACAGGGCCTAATGCTCACATAAAAGCATAAGAAAAGATAAAAATTATATAAATGTTGATGTTATAGGAGTTTGAAATATGTAAAAAGCATGTGTTTCGGTTGAAAACTTAGGAGATAAGGTTTGAGATGTATGTTTATTGTTAATGTTATCAGAATAGAATTATCTCATTACAATGAATATATTTTCTTTATTAACCTAAATTATTAACTTAATCTGGATACAGTTTTATTTAAAATAGGATATAAAACTAAAACTTCATAACCTGAAAACCTGGAAAATTATATATGTCTCATGTAATTTTCAGGGCTTAAACTATACATGGAGACTAAATGTACATGCAGGTATCATTTATTGGTGTCAATGGGACTGGTATTTAGTGTTATATTACTTAATAATAGAGTAAACATATTATTATTATAAACATTTGAGCAGAATAGCTGCAGTAACCAAACACTTATTCAACTTATAGAAAAATAGACTATTTTTACATAAATGTTTAAAATATAATCTAAAATAATCTGAAAGCTTTTCATGGGTAATACTTTAATAGATTTGCATAACAAGGAAAACCTAACATTAACTATCAACCTTCAAAAATTGTAGCCATGTGTAACTTGCAGTTTGTTTTGTCAGCTCACTAACAAAAGAAAGCCAATAATGGGGTGGGGATGGGGGCGCAATAACAACAACTGCTAACATAAAATATATAATAATTTTCAGGTAAACTGTACATTTGTCTTTGTCGCATAATAAAAAAATACATTTTTTTAACATAATAATTGTGGTCTTAATAAAAAAAAAGTATATAATCTATAAATCAGCCACTGCCACCTTGCTGTTTTATTTTTTATTTGCATTTGAAGAGCTAATTTCTGCACAACACACCTCTATTCCATCCCCAGTAACAATAGCTTGTATATGTTACTCCCCTTGCTTAAAATGTACTAAATAATAAATGACTACCTTGACACTTTTTAGTTTTTAATGTTCAAACATGGAACTGCCTTAGCCTCAAGTCTCATAAAATTTGGAGTATGAGTCAGGACATTTTTACCAACTCTGATTCCCACTCCACATTTAAAAAATATAAAAAGACTTCACTACCCTGACTCCCCAGCACTGCTTCTGAATCCAAACTGATCTGAATATTGCTAGGTTACTTCGGTACAGATGAACAGTTGACAATAAGCTGCAAGGGTAAGTATCTATGCGCTAAATATGCCTCCCATCCATGCATGGTACTAATTCAAGACATATAAGTACATTATTATTCTTCTTCTAATTTTATGTTCTTGGCAATCACAACTGATGTCTAACCTGAAACTGTAGTCAAATTGATTGCCAGTAATTAAATTATTTTCTTTAAAAGTAGGAGAAAATAACAATTAAAAAAATACTGCCTACTTGCTATTTTTTTCAGTTCTCAAATGCCATTTTCTCACTCATAAATTGCAAGCTTTTGAGTGGGATTTTCAAGCTTTGTTAACTATTTCTTGTTTATGCTTTCTGTTTGCCAGTTGTTTTGTTAGTTGAATCATGAATGAAACTAAATATTGCTTCCAAGCAAAATTTTGTATATTTATAAATTGTATATGTTGTTTCTTTGATTTTTTTGCACCAGTTGATTACAAGACAGCGCAGGGCAGTTCTCAGTACAGATTCAGTGTTCTTGCTCGCATTGTAAAGCATATGAAGGTATTTTTTCAGAAGTTAATTTTATCCACTTTATTAAAATAAAATATACTACTTCATTCTTTCTTCACCTCATTTACTAATTTGGAATAACAACAAAGGTGAGCCATTGTTAGAAGGAGGAAAGATGAGTGGATTATTCTCACCCCCACAAACAGGGAAAATGGCAGAAAACAACAAAACAGACATTAGCTTATATTAGAGCCTAAAACCTCTCCATGGCTAGTTTGTGCATCAACCTGATGAAACATCAACAAAACAGTCAGTATATGGATGGTTAAAAGGTTTGAAAGCAAAAACAGAAGCACTCATAACAGCTGCTCAAGATCAAGCACTAAACACAAAATCACACAAAACAAAAATCAAGAAAATCTCAAGGTCAAGATTCCAAGGTCAGACTCTGCAAAAACATGGATGAAGCAGCAGAACATACTAAGTGTCAGATTCTGACTGGAACAGAACACACCAAAAGACACAATGAAGTGGCAAAAATCATATGTGTGAGAAATATTAAGTAAAAGCCCCTTAAAGAGCATGGAAGCACCAACCAGAAGCAATCACTGAGACAGAAGAAATCAAAATATTTTGGAACTGTGAGATAAAAACAGTGAAGACCAGATATTGTAGTTCTCAATAAGTCTAACAGAAGACAGCAGTCGTCAGTGTCGCTGTTCCAAATGATAGAAATATAAGAACAAAAGAAAGAGAAAAAGTAGAAAAATAGCAGGATCTCAAGAAATCCAGAAAAGCAGAAGTATTACTTATAATGATAGGAGTCTTCAGGAACATAACATCAGAGTTGGAAAGCTGTCTAAATAAACTACCTGAAAACCACACACTTGCACCACTATTAAAACATTACTCCTCTGAAGTGCCCATATTCTCCATAAATCCTTGGCTTTCCCAGAATCTTGGTAAAATTCCAAGACCTTGGTTCACAACTGACAGTCAACAGAAGTCATGAAAATGGGCTGAATAATAATAGTTACTTAATTAATAGACTTAATATTTTAAAAGTATAAAAATTTCATCACACATTTAATTTGAAAAATCAGAAATTATAAATTGTTAAATTATTTATTTCATTTATCTGAAACTCTTCGTATTTCATATCAAATTTATTTTCTTGAATGTAAATTAATAAGATAATAATATGTTAAAAGCACACTTTAAAAAAAAAAAAAGCACATATATTATTAATTTCACAATATTTGGTGATTATAATATACTATTTTAATTTAAAATATGGCTTCTAACTTTACATAAAATATAATTGATAATTTAGATTTAATTTCTCAATGCAATAAATATGACTTTTGACCATGACTTTTGTATGAGGATAAGTTAAATTGAATTTCTTACACCCATTTGCTTTGGGTAGACACGACATCAAGATGGAGATGTTGAACCATTGCTGCTGGATGAGATACTTGATGAGACAAACCAGTTGGATGTTACTACTTCCATACGAAACTGGTTAGCCACTGAGGTGAGGACGTGTATCATTAAGATGTGTCTGCTGATTAATATTCTTACATAATCTTGTTTAGCAACAATTATTATCCAGGTATTCTACTGTAGAAATATTTATAAGAAAGCTCTGTCTTCATAATAAAAATATATTGTTTGGATACTTTTATATTTTAAAACTAAATATCATCATACCATCTTGTTATCATCTTGAATCATATTTCTATTCTCTTGGGAAAAATAAAAGCAATATTTGTAGAAACATGTATTTTATACTAATTGTACTGCACTAGTTATCGACATCATCATGAATACTGAGAAAACCACCATCAAAACAACAGTGTGCATGACATAAATCAGATAAGAAAATGCTGTTTAAACAATATTTTTGCATATTATACTTAATGTTTTGTATAAATGCAATTTCTGGCTTACATTATCTCATGCCAGTTTTTCTTGAATACATTATTTCTCGTAACAGTTTTCTTATTTCACAATTGAACGTATATCTCTTCTTGAGAGTTAGATTATTGAAATTGTTTAACCTGCCTTTGTCCTAGTCTCACCATAGCAACAGACAGCACTTTAATAATCAGTCCATTCTAGACACTAATTCCATAAGTTTTCAGATTTCATTAACAATGATTGCACTCATTTAATCAGTCATTTTATTAGTTTTCTGATTTCATTAAGAACAAGTGAAGGGGAGTCTAGATCAACTGTACAAATGAGTTCAATCAATAGAGTTTAGTGCTCTGATACTGTATATAAAATTTCAAAGTCATTGTCCCAATGGATATTGCAATATATATGATCAAAAGAATGTGTTTCTGCAAGATTTTTAATGTTACCAGTATACTCAAACATTAATGACAACAGAGGATTAAAAAGCCACTCTTTCATATTGAAGGTGTGACACTTTACAAAAAGAAACCCTGCTCTTTTATGTGCTATAGCCTAGAACATTTTAGCCAGTTTGTATCATTGTGGTGATCTCATTAATGATCAAGAGCATTGGCCTCTGTTCACCTTTAACGCTACAAAAGTACAATAATATTTATAAAAATTGCTGGCTACTTAAACTTTGTCAAAATGTTTAGAAATGTTAATATTACTGAATTATATTATCAGGATTTTTATAAATATATATGTTTGAAGTAGGTTACTGTTCACTTGGTCTTTAACAATGATTGCAAAATGGATGTACTTGAGGTATTATCTATATTTAAAGAAAAATTAGTCCAGTCATCCCACAAAGAAAATCTTTTCTTGTTAATACATGCTGTATTTTGTTATAAAAACTTCTTCTCACTTGGCTCTTTTCAACTAGGCATTGCTCAATAATCCAAAAATAGAGGTTGTGAACTCAAGCGAGGGACGCAAGTTCATGTTCAAACCCAAGTTGGATATTCGTGACCGCAAAGGGCTGATGCGTTTGCTAAAGAATTATGATTTGGCGGGCAAAGGAGGGGTCATGATGGAGGATGTAGAAGAATCATTACCTAATGTTGAGAAAGCAATCAAGGTAAATCATATTTCTTAAAATTCTGAATAGCAATTCATTAGCTGTTAATGGTACAGGGTTTAGTTATTTAAAATTTAAGGAAAGCATGTTATTAATTAACCCCCTTAGCATGGTTCCTGAGTAAACTCGTCCAGCATAGATCTTCACTAAATCTTCATGAAATCATCCTATGCAAATAATTAAATCAAAGTAAAGACTTTAATCAGAAGAAAAGTATTGACAGAGTGGTGCTTACAGACAGATAATCAAAATAATCAAAGTAAAGACTTTAATCATCTCAGAAAGAAAGTATTGACGGAGTGATGCCTACAGACAGATAATCAAAGTAAAGACTTTAATCATGTCAGAAGAAAAGTATTGACAGAATGGTGCCTACAAACAGATAAGTAAAGACTTTGGCATAACATTCCAAGATAGGTATTATTGTTTTGCATAGTGTGTGTGTGTGTGTGTGTGTGTATGATGGAAAAACATTAACATTATATTGCAATTACAATAACTACATTACAGTTACAAGAGTCTATATTATACTTAGAGCCTATATTATACAAGAACTCAATTACATTTACAAAAAGCTATATTACAGTGCAAGAACCCTACATTACAAGAGTTTGTATTATTGTTAGAAAGAACCTTCAGTTACAAAATTCTCTATTACAGCTACACAAGCATACATTTTACAAGAAGTTACATTTCAGTTACAGATACCTGCTTTGTAGTTATATGAACCTTTATTCACAAGAACCTATAGTAAATTTACTAGAACCTATATTAAAAATCATTTGATTAATTATATGTGCAGGTTATATTTCTTTAATGAATTGAAATTAATATATTTTTCAATGATTTGCAGTGTTTGGGCGATCATGTGATTATAGTTTCAAGACCAACAGACAAGAAAAAGATTATCTTTTACAATGACAAGGATCTCAAGTTTCAAATTGATGATGGTGAGGTGAAGTGATAAAATGTTTAAAATTAATTGAATAGTGTGAATTTTGTATTCTACATAATATATGTAAGGCATTTTGCTGTTACAGTACAAGAAAAACCTGTACATTAATTAGATTATTGAAACACAATAATTAGAGTTCTACCAACCATCCTCACTATTATGTATCCAGTAACCATCATAACTATTATATATCCAGAGACCATTATAACTGTTATGTATCCTGAAACTAACTTATTATTATGGATTTAATCTTACTATTATACATTTAATGACTTTCCTATTATGCATCTTAACTATTATGCATCTAATGACTATCCTGTTATGCATTTAGTGACTATCCTTATATATATAGCTCATTTTCTGGGCAAATATGCCATTTTGTGATGTGAAGTGCTAAAAATAAAGTGTATTAAATCATTATTTTACATGTTAACGTCTACAATAGGGTCTAATGCTTACATAAAAACATCAGAAAAGATAAAAATTATAAAAATATTGATGTTATAGGTGTTTAAAATACATTTTAAAAAAAAGACATGTTTCTGTTGAAAACTTAGAAAGTAAAGTTGAGACATATTTTACCAGAAAAAATATTTTAAAATAAGTAATATAATTATTTCATTGCACAAACAAATTTTCTTTATTAACCTAAATTACTAACTTAATCTGGGTTCATGTTTATTTAAAATGGGGGTAGAAAACTATAACTTCGTAAATTGCAAACTTTATTTGTCTCCCAGTTACAACATTATCAACCAGCTCTATTTTTCTCATCTAAACATAAAACAGGCTAAGTTATTATGCTGCAAAGACAATAAAAGTAATAAAAAAAAGTATCTGTTCGAATATTCTGTTTTTTAAATATATAATAAGCCTAATTGTGGTGTTTATATTCTTGAATGTAATTGATAGGTTTTTCTACCTTTATTAGCTCAGGTTTAAAACATACACACAGCTATGTGAAACTTAAAATGCAAAACAAATCACATATATATATATATATAAAAATATGTAAGCTATTTATGATAATCAGTTTTATCAATATATATTGAGATTATCAGAATTCTTAGCTGTTTTGAAACGTCAACAATTCTGAAAATGTTGCCTTTACTGTTGCAACAATATGATCTTAATGGAAATGAAAGTTATTTTTCTTATTTGGTATTTAAACTCATCACACCAAGACAAAATGACATGAAAGTTATCTTTCCAGAACATGGCGCCTTTGAAAAATGTAAGAGGTAGTTCATGATTTTATCATCATTGTTTTATATTTACAAATTTATTAGTTCCATTGTATTAGCATATGAATACTTCTGGTAAATGAATTATTTAAAAAGCAAATGGTGTTTTTGTCTGACATTTTGATGTAAAATAATAAAAGTTTTGGATCTGACTTATGTAGAAACTAAGCATTACCAAAATATGCCTTTATAAAATATTATTTCTTCACATAATTGACTGTTTGGAGATACAAGGAATATTAAATGTTGCATCAATGTATCATAACTTCTAAGAAAATCTTGATACGTTGAGGTTGTTGGATTATTTATAACAATGAAATTAATATTTATAATATATATCCATGTAACAAAAAGAGAGCCATTTTCGGTTCAAAATGAATTTGTATTACAAATAATTACAAAATAAATAAAAATATATTCATGCAAGTATCTTATGTATCTCTCACATCAAATCTGAATGTACAGAATATAAACACATGATATTTCATTACTTTATTTTTAAGAAAACACATTTGAAAAGGACCCACCCTTTGTGGTACACTTATGCCAGATAACGAGCCATGTATATATAGTAACTACAAAAGTCAGTATTTTGGCTAAATATCACGTCAGTACTTTATTACTAACAATGACATATGAATATATAAAGGTATGAAGACTGTTAAGTACAAGCCTCAGTTCATGTTAATTATTTTTTTTATTACCTATAAAGTATTTTGAATTTTCATGTTGCATTTTAAAGCTTAGTAGTTAATACTTTATATAAGTTGTATTACAATAAAGCCTGAAATTGACTACAATAACTTATATGCACAAAAATGAAAATTCACTAAATACTTTTATATATTTTGTATATAATTATCTGAAGCTCACAAATATTGATAGTAGCTAGTAAAATTCAGGTTAAATTGTTTTTGTTTATACAAGGATTATTACATGTAAAAATAAATCATTGTATAAAATACAGATTTAATATTTTTTCATAATTTTGTTCTTTAAAAAAGCATGTGAGTGTGTGTGTGTGTGTATGTGTGTGCGTGTGTCACAACTCCAGTATAGTGTATAAAAAATGGTGAATATTTTCGAAAGCTTAGCACTAGGACTTCCTATTCTTTTTGTGGTTTTACCTTTTTAATTATTAACACTTTCTTATTTGTATACTTCCCTTTTTTTTTTAAATTGTGCTGCATGGTGAATGCTTCAAACAGATGTATTTTCACTTGTTAGATAATTTGTGTCAGAGTTCAGAAAAAGCTTTGGTGAGGTGTGCCATTGGTACATTTGTTGGATAATTTATACTTGTACCAGATAAATGCTGACCCCAGTATGGGTATTAATGTTCTTCTTGGATAATTTATACTTGTGTCAGAGTTTTAAAAGCTGTCCCAAAGTATGATATTAATGTTCTTCTTGGATAATTTATACTTGTGTCAGAGTTTTAAAAGCTGTCCCCAAGCATGGTATTAATGTTCTTGTTGGATAATTTATGTTTGTATCAGAGTTCAAAAGCTGTCCCGAAACATGATATTAATGTTCTTGTTGGATAATTTATATTTGTATCAGAGTTCAAAAAGCTGTGGCGAAGTGTGGCAGTAGATGGTCTAGACGAAGCCAAGATCGAAGAGTATCTTACCCGCAATGGTATCACGTCTATGCAAGATGCAGGCATTCGTAAAGTGGTGAGTAGTTTTATCTTAGTTTTCTCTTTCAAATTGTTGTCTGTGTTTTCATTGTTCTTAAACAAGACTGGCTTCTCAAACCTTGTACAGGCACCTGCTTGTGGCTTTGCATAGACAAGGTTACATACAAACTATTATCACTATAATCTCATTACTCCATTTCTGATCTCTGATAAATTATCCTTGTAAATTGTCTCTGGCTTCTGATTTTCATCTTCAGCAATGATCTGCAAAGCCTTCTGAAAGCTGATGTAGCCGTGGGATAATGCCTTGATTGCATCAGCCCTTGCATACTACCTTGTGTCAGTCACTCTTTTTAAAACTAGTGCAGAGCCTTGCTGATGTTCGCCATCTTTGTCCTCAAGATATTCGAGCATAACCGCCCAACATGGGTTGGTGCCGAGAAAAAGTTGTACATTGCTTGCACAAGCCCGAAGAATGAGATTGCTCCAACACAGCTTTACAGCACATACTCCAACCAAATTGAGTGAATGTGCTGCACACAGAATTGTCATAAGACTGTCCTCTCAGATTTTTGATGTCATTGCCACATTTTATAAGAAGGTAAAACAGTGGTGGCAAGCACTTCTCTAGTGTGGCTTGGAAATGGGGACGAATGTGAGTAAGCATTCTACGACTTCCCCATCTGACATTCCAACATATCTAAGCACTACAGTCAGTTGGTCAATAATGAGATATGTATGGTGTTGAATCAACACTCAGAGAAAAGTACTTGGCTTCCTGGATTTCCTTTACAATAACTTTCAGAACTTTATTTCCCATTATTTCAAAAACTTCTTAGCAAATTGTGGGAAAAAATAGGAGGTTTCCCTTGACCTTGATTACCATATTTGGCTAAATGAGAATGTAGAAAAGGGTCATATTCCACGATTTACCCTAAAATTCCCAAGTAGTTGCCATTATGTTGAGAACCAAGGTGTTCAGCCTGTATGTGTTTCACCAGTTATGATGCAGAGGAAACTACACATTTCCTGTGGATGGAGAGTATATGAGCCATTCTCTTTTGATTTGTTCACCGCTTACATGTTTTCGAAGATCATGGAATGGAAAAAATTCTGCTTGAAGCCAAAAAATCACCATCAAAGTGTTGACATTCCACAGGTTTTCTATTACAACAAAAATCCTGCACTTCATTGGTAATGTTTTGCCATAACCCAATGTCGTTTTGATATACTGGTCATTTCGCAGGCAGACGTACCTGAAGAGGCTTCAGGTTAATCCTCTGTTGACTGAAGTTGGAAAAGACTGTGTCTTTTTTATTTGTTCATCAAGCTTCTTCACTTTCTCTTGCTGTTTTTTCTGCTCCACTTTGGTACCTCTTCCTTTAGGTGCTGACATTCTGCATCTACAAAAGTGACAACAAACAATATCAAGAAAATGAAAGAATTCTTAAGTCTCAACCAAATATGAGTAAAACTTCCTGAACAAGATAAAATCACTCTATTACGGTAGAAATTAGATGGTGAAATTAATCAAACTTCATTATAACTCAGAAAAGCTAACTTACTAATGCAGACATCAGTTATATATACTCGTCGGTGTTCTTGAAGCTTCTTCTCGTGAATATTCTACTAGGATCTAGAGTTGGCGGAAACTCACAACACATTTACATGTATGTAGCTTGCACCAATATTTTTTACAAATTGACAGCTGACAGAAGATGAGCTTTTAAGAGACAAACTGTAATGTGAACCTGATGTCTATGGTTTATGTACTTTAAGTTGTTAATGGGTACATTACATTAATACAGTGTTTTCTATGGTTTATGTACATTAAGTTAATGGGTACATTACATTGATACAGTATTTTCTATGGTTATGTACTTTAAATTGTTAATGGGTACATTAGATTAATACAGTATTTTCTTTATAGTCTTTAATGTAAGTTTTTGTTTCTTTGAGTTGATTCATTTTTTTAATTTTTTTAGAAACAGTTTAAGAAAGCTTGATTGTAATTTTCTTTTCAAGATCAAATCAATTCAATATTATTTTGATACGTTGTCACGGGGTCCCTAACAGGCATGGGGCTCATAGGCCAGTGCCTACTCTGCCTGTTTGGTAATCCGGCACTGCCTTCAAGTACATGGAATTTATCAAGATGGATTTATGACATTTCATAATTTTTCTTTGTTCATTCTTCAATCACTCATAATCATTGGATTCTTGTTCATTCAGTCATTCATAATCTAGGTGTTTGTTTCTTTTTATTCTTTCTTACACAATCATTGATGATCTTGTTGGCCCCCCCCCCCCCCCCCATTTGTAATGTTTATTTCCTATTGTTATTTCTAAGGTCATTCATGTTTGTTTCTGCAATCATTTATTGATGTTTATATCAAGAATGAATTATTTTACTCTATTTCTTTCCAGTCTGCAGTGCCCAGAAGAAAGAAAGGTGGAAACAAGAAAAACAAGCAGTTCAAACGTCACAATGATCATCTGGAAGATGTGCTTAAAGACTATTCAGAACTTAGTAATAAAACCTGATGAAAGCCATTTAGCTCTTACGGGATATTTTAAACATTAAAGATTTCGTGGAATATTGTACTCTAAAAAAATAGAAAATTTAACTCCCTTTTGCAGATTAGTTTTTCATATTATTTTTCAGTTATTGCAAACTAATCCAATTTCTCTTACATCTATTTATGTGCTAAGCTTAATAACACTTGAAAACACTTGTATACAAACTTCACATTATGCATCTAACAGCCTACAGAGACATATTGTGACAGTTGAAAATTGTCATAAAGAGAATGCTCTAAACAGTGACAACAGTTCATTAAACACCATTTCTTTATTGTACTAAACAAACATACCTTAATATTCATGCCTTTTTAGAACACTATTCATTAAAAAAAAAAAATTAGAAACATTTTCATGAAAGTTTGGAATTATCTGTACTACAAATATTCCAAATAGTTACTTATTAATTTAGGTTCATAATGCAAACCAGCATAAATTTTTACTGTTTTGAATATATGTAGACTCTGGTACATTATAAGTATTGACAAACTAGCCTATCTGATATCATTATCATTTATATAAAAACAAAAAAAAACTATTGAACATAATTTGTTTTACTGATATCAGAAATAATCCATTTTATTTTTATTGTTTATATTTGTAACACTCTGAAAAATTCTGAAAATACTTTATGTTTGCTCTAATAATGTTTGCTTTAATATAAAATTCTCACAGTATACGTATGAACAAACAAAGGAATTTGTGTTGTCTTGTCATCAGAAGACATAATGGAGAAGATGATAACAATAATTAACATATTAAAGAACTAGAGTTGAATGAACAAAGACAGCTAGTTTTCTCATCTGTAATAAGATCACTAATTGGAACAATGAATATCTGGTAAAATCCAGAACAAGATCACTGGTGGAAATGAATTAATAACTCCTGAAGTCAAGAATGAGATCCTTATTGGAAGTCAAGAATGAAAATGATTGGAATGAATAACTCATTAAGTCAAAACTGAGATCATACTTGGAATGAATAAATAACTTGTGAAATCAAAAATGAGATCACTGATAGGAACAAAGAATAAAAATCTTAAAATCAAGAAGAGTTAGAAGTTTTTGTTCTCTTCCATGTAATGATTTTAAAGAGATTTTATGGAGTTAACAGCTTTTAAGAGCCTTAGACAGTTTGCATTGATATGTTTTTGTGTTGTGCTTTTCTCTCTTACATTCTCTCTCAAAAATTGTTTATAAAACTGTTTTTGTGTCTCATAGAAAGCTTATACTGATGTGTATCTGCTATCAATATGACATATATTTATGCTACTACAGTATTTGCTTATAAATCTTATACCAAGTCATGAGTATGATGTGAGAAATGGGATGATGTTGAAGTTGTTTTTGTACTGATTCTTTAAATCTTATTTATTCAGGGTTTGTGAGGGTTTCATTCTTTTTATGTTCTGGGTGCTTGTGGGTTTTAATAAATACTTTTTAATATCACTGTATTTCTAATGATATCTGAAACCTAGGTTTTGCCTCTAAATTCAGTGGTTGGTTCCTGAAACCTGGGATTTGCCTCCAAACCTGAAATGTGATTCTCTTGACATCTGAAATCTGGGTTTTATTTTCAAACATGAAATTGCATTTCTCTTGATATCACAAACCTGAGAATTGCCTCCAAACCTAAAAGTTTCAGCAATAGAGATTTTCACACTAATTGTGGATTTTCTTTAAATGGAATTTACTTGTGAACTTTAAAAATACTCTGAGGCTGACTCATTTCTCACTCCAGCTTCACTGAGTCCCACAAATATGACTCAGGACCTGCATTTTAACTCCTCTTTCCTTAGATGATTCCTCATCACAACAAATTTCACAAATGCCTAACTTTAATAGTCTATGCCATCCATTTGGTCACATGACTATGTACCATTGATTAATGGTAATTAGGTTTAACATTGGTATTTAGCCAGTTCTGCCTGCTCATTTGTCAGTTTCTTCGAAGCACAACACAAAGACTGCAGCTTGAACAGAAACTCTCTTCCTGTAATCTGCCCCGTAGTCTCACACCAAGGGCTGCTTAAATGCTCCCCTGACCTTGTTCACATACTCTTTGTTGCTGTCTCCTTTTATGAATGCAGCATTCTTTCATTAATAATTAGATAAATAATTATTGGATGGAATTCCATGACATTTGTTCATTTTTGGTTACTGAGACTTACAGTTTACATAAAGATCAAAAGAAGAGGAATCTTGGCTAACTATGCAAATAAACTAAATCAATAGTATGAGGTGTTATGATTAAATGGGCAGTTATATGAATGAACATGTTTTTGTGAGACTTTTTATGTTATTGTACACAAGTGAGCTTGATTGACGATACAGAGGGCTGCTCAGCCACTGTTTTCTATTGAAAGCATGACAGGTGACACAAACAAAATGTCCTCTGTACTAGTATCTCATGGTATTACATTGCATGCATAACAAGTTCTAGCATTTAGCAATGATGCATCCTCTTGCATCATTGAGACCTTTGATTTTTATTTCTAACACTAAAATAACATTATAAAAGTTGTTGGCTACTTAAATTAGCAAGGATATTTTTTTAAATCTGGTTTTTTTTTTCATTGGTATGATTTCTTGTTCACATGGTCTTAAAATTTTGTTCTATTTGAGGCTCACGAGTCTTGTGGGTATTTAAAATCTTGTTCTATTTTGATCTTTAGATCTTGTTTTATTATCATTATGGCTGCATGAGGATTTAGTAGTTTTTTAAAACTTGTTTTATTATGGCTGCATGAGGCATTTAGTAGTTTTTTAAAACTTGTTTTATCAGCTGTGCATAAGGAATTCTGTACATCCTATTGTGAGTGCATGAGGTTATAATAAGCCTTGTACCTTTTTGTTTTGGGTGTATATATATACACTTCTGTTCTGGAAAGTCACTGTAAATAACAACACATATTTTCAAATTGAATATGTACTGTTATCATGAATATTTTTAATAGCATGGAAATCTGTATGGTTGAATGTTTGTTCAAATAGAAATAGACATTTAGAATTATATGTATAATTGATATTAAGAATTATTTTTAGACAAATAAAAAATACAGCAAAACATTATTTATTATGTGTTATTGCTCATTGAGGTTTGGCATGTTGACCCGCCTTCTTATGATTTTATTAAACATATTAAAGGTAAAGAGATCTTAAATCATAATAATATTTTAAATTTAATAATAATAATACTTTTTCAAACTTATTACTTTAAATCATTATAAAAGTACTGTTTTCAATTTGTAGCATTCTAACTTCTAACGTTTTAATTAAACAACCTCGAGTTTTCCATTTCCCTTGGTTATGTAATCTCCTGTCTGACTTGTCACCACTTTGGCCACTTCAAGTTCAAGTAGACCTAAAGTATTAATTTCTGTAAGAGAGGGTCAAGGGCTCTCGGCTGACAAAGCTAGGACCCGATACGAAGAGTGTCACTCAGGGTAAAGGAAATATGGACAACAGATGTAAGAAACTTAAATAGGCAAGTTAGAGAAACCCCAAATTAGACTGCCTTTTGGACCCACACTGAGCATCTCCTACAGATTGAAACTGTAGTAAATATTTTCCAGATCATACAAAATTATCAGTTTGTGGACGTTGGAAAATCTGGATTTTATAATTCAGTAATTCCCAGCAAACTGTAGTAAATATTTTCCAGATTATACAAAATTATCAGTTTGTGGACTTGTTGGAAAATCTTAATTTTATAATTAAGTAATTGCCAGCAAAAAGTCAGTATCTTGGTTTCTCTATCTAATTATTAAAACTAATCTTTTCTTTGCAGCTTTACTTATATACCTATTTTTATATATCTGTATTCATAAGTGTTCGTTAGATTTCTGAGCGAGTCAGGAAGTTTGTCCAGCATTTCTCTGTCTATAAAATTGTCTAAATTAGTGCAAGTAATGTCATTTAACTCTTTGATTGTAAGTAATGTGTAAAAGGAGAAATGTTATCCTCTCCAATCTGGCACCTTGTGCGAGAGGATACCGGCCAAGAAAAGATCATTGTGAACCCCATTCAGTCTCCACATTACTTGGTTAACGTAAGGATGCCAAACTACACCTTTCACCCGGACCAAAGAATGACAAATGTTTATGCTTGTAAACAGCTGAGGGACAGGTTTCATTTGTCATCCGAATGAAAGACAAGTAAAAGAAAGATCCTGACAAAGACATTGCTACCGCTGATTGCTTGTGCTATACATACTTTGTACACTAAAATCCTTCGCTAATTCTGATGACTCCGAGCTTTATATTATTCTCATCCATCTGGACATATAATCTTGTTTTATTTATATGCCTCTTAATTTTGTTTCTTTATTAAATTCCCTTTAAAGTTATAAATATTGACTCCATTTCTTGTCCCGTCACATTCACGTCATAGGAACTCTCTTTTAAACAGGGAATTTGGGGGACTTGAGTTAGATTAAATATTATATGTTTTAGCATAAAGCTAGACATGTGTGACACGTCATTTCATTGTGAGTCTCTTGTATTTGTTTACTAAAAGTGCATGCATGTGACTGGAGTTAAGGGGGGGGATTAATTCAAACATTTTATTATTTTTTCATCTCTCCTACATTTCACACATATACATCATAGACAGCAATTATTTCTTTATTGTTCATATAAACAAAATGTGAAAGCCTTAGCTGCCCCTCCAATTCATACTTGATGTATATAACCTAAAATGTCTGTTAGGCCTAGTATTAGGAAGCAAATGTGGAGGTTTTGTTCCAAACAGTTTGTGTAAGCTGTAAATAATCTACACAAAGTCATGAAGAAAGGAATCCAAATGTAGTCAGTTTATTTCTTTATAATATACCATTGTAAGAAAAATATAATGTTCTGTTTTAAAATACAAATACATACTGATTTTATAAATTGTAATATAATATGTATTAATGTTAACATAACTGTCAATGAAAGAAAACCATAATTGAAACCGTTTAGGAAATATGAGAAAAAATACTGCTTAAAACATCAAGAAAAATCTAGTATATATTTATAGGAATTAAAATTAAAGAGTACACCAGTCTGTTGAATGGCTTAAAGAGTACACCAGTCTGGGAAATGATTTAAACGGTACACCAGCCTGGAGAATTGACGCCATTCCACCTTCGTGGATTTCCTCTGGGTTCGTTTGGAGCCTCCACAAATGGTCTTAGTCTTTGCTCATACACCTGCAGTTTTTGTCTCATCATTCTCACGGTGGCGGAATTATTTTGCCTGCTAAGCACGTTGTGCCGCTCCGCTGGGTCGGCCGCTATGTTGAACAGCTGCTCTCTGGATTTGAAGAAAACAAAAAAAATTTTGTTTAAGAAATAAAAATGCAAGAATAGTTTATTAGTAGACATAACTAGATACCAAGTACACGGATGGTTTATGAGGACATTTCATGTCAACACTGATTTCAGAAAACAGTTTATTAGTAGAAATAACAGTATCATTATTATTAGAGTAAATGGTCGATATACTAAGTGTATAAACAACGTATTAGAATAAATGCATTTACATAAAGAGTATACAAATTATTGAGTACATTTATATACCCAGTGTATAAAGTATTTATTAAAAGTAAATGCCTGCATAAACAGAATGGCTGCATGGACTGTTACAGTAAACATATATGTACGCATTACTAGATTGGGCTCAGTTTTCAACGATTTACAAAATAATTTTATTAGGGACTAATTATATTAATATATATTTGTTGTTAATTTATTTACCAATGCTTTTAATTAAAATATCTTAATGAGTATTTTTAAAATTAATTAGTACTTTTAAATTCAGCCTTTTCATAAGTTATAAATAGCTAAACTTCCCTAAATAGATGAAATGGTCTACACTCTACAGCGAATATACCTGGGAACTTCTGCTTTGTTCACCTCCTCCCAAGGTATACCCCTCTCCAAGAGAGAAGCCGGTGGGTACCAGCCAAAGTAAACCCCAGCAGGACGACCCTTGATGAGCTTCCAATTGTTCCAGCGAAGAGCGGACCGGCCGTGAAAATCGTCGACGTTGTAAACAAACTCCGTCCGAGGACTGGGACGGTTATCTTTCAGTTGTGTCCACATGGCAATGCCATCCAGTTCGGGTGGAGGGATTTCCCCTGCTGCTTCTACAAAGGTTGGGTACCAGTCCACAGCGTGTACAAGGCCGTCGTAGATGATGTTGGTGTAGCGGAGTAGAGGGCTGTTGAGGATGGTGTACGAACGGGTACCTCCTTCCCACAGGGTGGACTTCTGACCGCGAAGTGGATAGTTTGAAGATCCTCCCTCCAGCGGACCGCCATTGTCAGAAAGAAAAAGGATGATGGTGTTGTTTGAAAAGCCCTGGGGATGAGCGAGTTTAAACAGAATGGAATTATTCAGAATTATAGTTGTCTAATAAAGCCCTGGGGAGGAGCGAGTTTAAACAGAATGGAATTATTCAGAATTATAGTTGTCTAATAAAGCCTTGGGGAGGAGCGAGTTTAAACAGAATGGAATTATTCAGAATTATAGTTGTCTAATAAAGCCCTGGGGATGAGCGAGTTTAAACAGAATGGAATTATTCAGAATTATAGTTGTCTAATAAAGAATACACTCGACAATATTGTCCTAGAAAAATCATTGTTATATATTTTTTTCAACAGTCAAGCAAACGTTGATATATATATATTATAGTTTAATTGAATGGAATTGAACTGCAAATGTTTGGGAACATCTACATTTATGTTTTTAATTATCGAACTCTAAAGAAAAGGAAGATAGTGAAATATATTTTATTGATAAAGAAAATAATGATTGAAATAAACGGAGCGAACAGGAAAAAAGCAACTACAACAAAAACAACTATATACTGAACAGAACTTTATGTCAGGAATTTCGAGAAATGTGTAAACACTTAATATAGAAAAGCATATCCTTTTAATAATTCAGTTAAAATATATATTTTTGGTCTGCAGAGAATGAATGATGTGTGAAACCTACTGACTCATCACGACTTTTCAAAATGGCCACCTGTGATGTTTTGCGGTGGGAGATGGGCAAAATGTTAATTCTCCACCACCCTTAACCGCCTGCAACCTTTGGCTAATCCCCAAAACACTCTGTCTGGCCACACGTGTTAGAAAGATGAATGATAGATTATGTAGAATGGAAGAGTGATAGTTGAAAGTTTTGTTAAGTGTTCAGATTATACTGCTATTGATACGACACGTCTAGCTGGACAGACAAGGCTCAAGAAAGCTTTGTAAGTGTTCAGGTTATGTTGCCATTGACACGACACGTCTAGCTGGACAGACAAGGCTCAAGAAAGCTTTGTAAATGTTCATGTTTTACTGTCATTCACACGACTGGACAAGAGAAAGCTTGAGAAAGTTTTACTGTGAATGTTCATGGTTACTGTCATTGACACGACTGGATTAGAGAAGCTTCAAATGAAGCCTTGCTGTAAATATTAAGCTATCTTAAAGTCAAAACGATTGCGTTCTCTTGAGCAGCATCAGCTTTAGTGTGGCCCCTTACTATTTTTATTATTATATTTCCTCGTAATAATAATAATTTTTAAAATGTGGATGTCGCGAGCTGCATCGTTTGACCGCACAATACCAGGCGGCTTGTCGAAATGCAAAACTATTTGTATTCAAGGGATATCTACCATTACAAATATCTTGAACAGTAAAGAAATATCTCAGACTTCATTAACTTAATTACCTGTGATTGCAAACTGTTCGTAATGTTCCCAATACTTTCATCCATGGCTGCCACCATAGCGCAGTGGATCCGCCGCGTTTCATTCCGTACATGTCTGCAGTACTTGTCAATGTATTTTTGCGAAGCCTCAAATGGCGAGTGCGCGTTCTGATAGGCCATGTAGAGAAAGAATGGTTTCCCTTGACCACGGGCCTGCTCAATGATCCTGACTGCACGTGTTGTATGAAGTTCAGTAGAGTAGTGTCCCCTTGCAGACCAGACCACCTCATCATTATCTCGAAAGTCGTAGGCGAATTGGCTGTCGCCGGTATGGTTGAAGTACCCCTGAGCACCGCTACAAAAAAAACAACCCAACAAAACACAAGTGACAGTTATTCCAGTGTATAAATCGCACAACTGGCGACTATTTGCACTGCAGACTGGCAAGCTATACTGAAAATACTGGACCACCTACTAATGACACAAATTTAACAGTCTCACTCTCGTGTTTCGAATTTATAACAGGTTGGAAACTTTATTGGCAAAAGGGAGCAGTTTTATTAAAATTGCTCTTTAACCCGATAATGATTAATGGTTGGTTAGGGTTGGATTGTGAACGGTTTCATTGTGAATCTGACCATTCGACTTGAACACAGCTTACACATTTAAACCTGCCTAATTCATTTCAGACATGACATATTGCAAGGCCTGTCTCATTCGTTGAATTATTTAATTGACACGACAGTTCATAAATTTAAGCCTGCCTCATTCATTTCATTATTTGATTGACACCACAGTTCTCTTATACCAGAAATCAATAACGATATCTAATACTTTTATCCACATTTTATTCATAGTCTATAATGCTTCCTTGTATATGAACAGTTTTGTTTTACTGGGCCTATATAATTATCACCACTAACGTGTGCGTGTGCTTAACTGCCTGACTTATTCTAAAATCACATGACACTTTGCATACCTTTCGTGTGCTTAACTGCCTGACTTATTCTAAAATCACATGACACTTTGCATACCTTTCGTGTGTTTAACTGCCTGACTTATTCTAAAATCACATGACACTTTACATACCTTTCGTGTGTTTAACTGCCTGACTTATTCTAAAATCACATGACACTTTGCATACCTTTCGTGTCAAAGTCTTTGCTTTAGTGATTTTTTTTTCTTGTGTCGTTAGCTTTAAACTGTTGTTTTTGTAGTAGGATACATCTATTCACTGATATCTTTTCAGCGATGCGTGTAATGTTGCAGAGTCATCCCGATAAAGGGTATTAACAGTTATGTATTTATCACGTGAGTTCAGTTTG
The DNA here is from genome assembly GCA_028829895.1 of Sinotaia quadrata. Classification (NCBI taxonomy): domain Eukaryota; kingdom Metazoa; phylum Mollusca; class Gastropoda; order Architaenioglossa; family Viviparidae; genus Sinotaia; species Sinotaia quadrata. The sequence goes on along the minus strand of CM054177.1, from coordinate 57,970,014 downwards.
TTGGCGGACTTGTACTTAAAGCAAGTGTTTTTGAAATATCATAAGTAGTCCTAGATAAATACCACAAGTAGTCCTAGATAAATACCACAAGTAGTCCTAAATAACTACCACAAGTAGTCCTAGATAAATGCCGTGAGTAGTCATAAATCCTAGTTAAAAACCATAGGCAGTCCTAGATAAATACAGTAAGTATCCTAGATAAATACCACTTGTAGTCCTAGATAAATACAGTAAGTATCCTAGATAAATACCACTCATAGTCCTAGATAAATACCACTTGTAGTCCTAGATAAATACAGTAAGTATCCTAGATAAATACCACTTGTAGTCCTAGATAAATACCACTTGTAGTCCTAGATAAATACAGTAAGTATCCTAGATAAATACCACTCATAGTCCTAGATAAATACCACTTGTAGTCCTAGATAAATACAGTAAGTATCCTAGATAAATACCACTCATAGTCCTAGATAAATACCACTTGTAGTCCTAGATAAATACAGTAAGTATCCTAGATAAATACCACTTGTAGTCCTAGATAAATACCACTTGTAGTCCTAGATAAATACAGTAAGTATCCTAGATAAATACCACTCATAGTCCTAGATAAATACCACTTGTAGTCCTAGATAAATACAGTAAGTATCCTAGATAAATACCACTTGTAGTCCTAGATAAATACCACTTGTAGTCCTAGATAAATACAGTAAGTATCCTAGATAAATACCACTCATAGTCCTAGATAAATACCACTTGTAGTCCTAGATAAATACCACTTGTAGTCCTAGATAAATACCACTTGTAGTCCTAGATAAATAACACTTGTAGTCCTAGATAAATAACACTTGTAGTCCTAGATAAATACAACTTGTAGTTCTAGATAAATACTGTAAGTAACCTAGATAAATACCACTTGTAGTCCTAGATAAATACCACTTGTAGTCCTAGATAAATAACATTTGTAGTCCTAGATAAATAACATTTGTAGTCCTAGATAAATACCACTTGTAGTCCTAGATAAATACCACTTGTAGTCCTAGATAAATAACATTTGTAGTCCTAGATAAATACCACTTGTAGTTCTAGATAAATACTGTAAGTAACCTTGATAAATACCACTTGTAGTCCTAGATAAATACCACTTGTAGTTCTAGATAAATACTGTAAGTAACCTAGATAAATACCACTTGTAGTCCTAGATAAATACCACTTGTAGTTCTAGATAAATACTGTAAATAACCTAGATAAATACCACTTGTAGTCCTAGATAAATACCACTTGTAGTTCTAGATAAATACTGTAAGTAACCTAGATAAATACCACTTGTAGTCCTAGATAAATACCATAAATAATTGTAAACACTGACATTCTGACCTGTAAAATCCATAGAAGGTATCAAACCCACGGCGATTGGGAACAAGTTTCCAGTTGCAGAAGCCAAGATGCCATTTACCAATCATGTGCGTTGTATAGCCCAGCTCTCTGAGAGTGGCCGGCATCAACTTCAAACTCTCGTCCAGCCATGCCAGTCTGGCACCTTTGATTTGATTCACCTGCATGCCATATGTATACGGATATCTGCACACAGGAAACACCTATAAGATAGACTATAACATTTGTATGGAAAAGTGTAACGTCGTTTTGTAAGGATGTAATATCTGTATATAAGGGTGTAGCGTTTCATTGTAAGGATGTAATATCTGCATGTAAAATTGTAGCGTCTCCAAGTAAGGATGTAATATTTTTATGTAAGGGTGTAGCATCCCCATGTAAGGGTATTACGTATCTTAATATAACGATGTAATATCTGCAGGTAAGGGTGCAGTGTCTGCATGAAATGATACAGCCTCTGTATGTAAGTATATAATATATCTATGTAAGTGTGTAGTGTCTGATGTAAGTATATAATATATCTATGTAAGTGTGTAGTGTCTGATGTAAGGATATAATATATCTATGTAAGTGTGTAGTGTCTGATGTAAGTATATAATATATCTATGTAAGCGTGTAGTGTCTGATGTAAGTATATAATATATCTATGTAAGTGTGTAGTGTCTGATGTAAGGGCATAGCACCTGGATGTAAGGATATGTGTATGTAAGTGCATACCATGTTCAATTAATGTGTAGCATTTGCGTGTAAATGTGTAGTAACTGCCTATAATGAAGCAGTACGTGCATGTAAATGTGTAGTAACTGCCTATAATGAAGCAGTACGTGCATGTAAATGTGTAGTAACTGCCTATAATGAAGCAGTACGTGCATGTAAATGTGTAGTAACTGCCTATAATGAAGCAGTACGTGCTTGAAAACGTGTAGCAATTGCACATGTGGGTGTATTATATGCACGTAAGATTTAACATCTACATTATGACTGTAACATCAACGTCTAGGTTGAAATCTGTGCATCTCAGCGTAGAGTATATGCACTTAATGTGTACCATCTTATTAGTGTAGTACCGGCATGAAATGGCGTAGCATTTATATTTAAGGGCGCTACAAATGATTGTAATATAACATCTTCATGTAATGAGCTTTTCCTTTTCTGTATTATATAATTTCTGTTCCTTCCAAAATGCAAACAAACAACGTCAAGGAAACAAACAACATCAAAGAAAGGGCACTTGTTGAGTAGTTAAAAACAACAATAAAACTGTACTAGACCACAACAACCACCTCAGATTTAATAACCGATGACGTAAATACAATATAGCCGGATGTTTATTGACTGTGCTGGAGCAATTTCTTGTTGGGCTGACGTGTATACAATATAACCTACGTGTCTATTAACTGTGTGTTTGGGTAAGAGCAATTTCTTGTTGGGCTGACGTGCATACAATATGATCTACTTGTCTATTAACTGTGTGATTGGGTAAGAGCAATTGTTTGCTAGCATGCGCTGGAGTATAGGGAGAGAACACAAAGTAAAGTTTGTTTGAAGTTTCTTTTCAAACAAGCAAAAGCTATTGTCTAAAACTGTGACGTAAACCCATTCGTCAATGTCCTATTTTTACATAAAGAATTTGATTGTTCTAGTCTGCACGGCATCAGAAGCCAAACGCTGTTGAGTGGCAGTGAATGTTTCAATGTTGTGGAAGAGAGAAAACTCGCCATAGTGTTAAAATATTCTTGAATTAAAAGGAATTTGCCAGAGTGTTAAAAGTGAAAGTGTTTTTGAATGAAAAGGAACTTATTGCCATAGAGTAGAAATGTTTTGAAATTAAAAAAACTATGATAACTAGAGTTAAACTGTTCCTGAATCAAAAGGAATTTGTTGTAACAGTGTTAAAATGTTCTTGAATCAAAAGGAACTTGTCATAATGATGAAATACTCTTGAAAAGAAAGGAATTTGTCATAGTGTTAAAATATTCTTGAATCAAAATAACTTTTCACTGTTGAAATGTTCTTTAATCCAAAGGAATTTGTCATAATGTTAAGCATCTTGAAGAATCCAAAGTAATTTATTATCAGAATGATAAAATGTTCTTGAATCAGAAGTAAATATGGTGTTACTGCGTTAATAATGTTCCTGTATCATAAATGAATTTGACATCATAGTCTTAAAATTGTTCTTGGATTACCTGTGAACTCGACGTAATACAGTCATAATGTTGTTGAATTACAAGTGAGAAATGCTGTATACTTAGAATAAGATTCTCACTTGTGCCTGTGTAAAGCGATCTGTAATCAGAATAGGATTATGAACTTGTGTGTAAAGCGATCTATACTCAGAATAGGATTAATGAACTTGTGGCTGTGTAAAGCGATCTATACTAAAAATAGAATTATGAATTTGTTGTTGTGTAAAGCGATCTATACTCAGAATAGGATTATGAACTTGTGGCTGTGTAAAGCGATCTATACTAGCTTGGGAAGGTATGAATTTCATTCCAGATGAAAAGTAAGCTATCTAATGCAGAACGTGATTACTTAAGAACATGAGCGAGGCGGTCGAGAGGTCTAGACACACTTAAATGATCGAGGCGGTCGAGAGGTCTAGACACTCTTAAATGAGCGAGGTGGTTGAAAGGTCTAGACACACTTAAGAACATGATCGAGGTAGTCGAGAGGTCTTGACACTTAAACGAGCGAGGTGGTCGAGAGCACTTGACACACTAAAATGAGCGAGGAGGTTGAAAGGTTTTGACACACTTAAGGATATAATCGGAGGGGTCTAGACAATTAAAAACATAATCGAGGTCGTTGAGAGGTCTAGACACAATTAAAAACATAAGCGAGGTCGTTGAGAGGTCTAGACACAATTAAAAACATAATCGAGGTCGTTGAGAGGTCTAGACAATTAAAAACATAATCGAGATCGTTGAAAGGTCTAGACACAATTAAAAACATAAGCGAGGTCGTTGAGAGGTCTAGACAATTAAAAACATAAGCGAGGTCGTTGAGAGGTCTAGACACTGGGCTTTTGTACAGGAATTTGCGTTGTGCTGGCTATCAGTTGAAAGGCTGTGAAATCCCAGGCTGCGCAGCGCAATAAACTTCCACATTATAAATGAAAATAAGACTTTAAGAGCTATTCGTGCAGTCGGAATGTAACAAAGCCTGTATTTATTTAACTGCATTTTCATACTATGTACATATGAAGAAAACTATTTTTATGTCGGCTCAAATAAACTTCTACTGATATCAGCAAGAGGATGTGAACTTTAAAAAAAATATATATTGCTTGTTTTGGTCTTTTAAAGCCAGGCTGACCTGGTTTTCACTTTAAGATGTTGGTGTGGGTTATTAAACAATACGTTTCCGTCACATCTTGCTTGTGATCTGTGTTGAACATTTAAATCATGATTATTCATAATCTATACACTTCAAAAGAATGAATAAAATAGGATAAAAATTCTGCCATGATGAAATGTGATCTATTGGCTTACTCGACAAAATAAGATTAAAATTCATTCTATTCAATCCTCAATGAAAAGCAATTTAAGTTCTATTTAGAAAAAAAAGATTATACCAAGAAGCTCATTTATGGTGATAGTTGTGCTCGTTAAGAGAATAATTATATTAAGCATTGCATCTCAGTTTATGCTTAATGGCGATTGAGTTGCTTTAAAAAAAAAAAAAAAAAGAAACAAGAAAACAAAAACCTCAAAATATCTTAGCTTGTTTCTAAAACAAATTCTTCCTGAACCTCAATCTCTTGTAGACTACAGTCTAAAATTAACATGAAACTAAAAACTGATAGCTTACAAGTTAAAGTAAATTGATAAATATAGGGATATGTCTAGACCAGGAGTTCCGCGGGTAAAGGTCGTTAGGAGTTCTCCGAGTGGTCGCGATTGAAAAAATAAGCATCGTAGATATAGTATTCACACACATAGCTGTTGCCTGGTGAACACCAAACCTACCTTCCAGTCAGGAGATCGGATCTCGTTGCCTGGTGAACACCAAATCTACCTTCCAGTCAGGAGATCGGATCTCGTTGCCTGGTGAACACCAAACCTACCTTCCAGTCAGGAGATCGGATCTCGTTGCCTGGTGAACACCAAATCTACCTTCCAGTCAGGAGATCGGATCTCGTTGCCTGTTGAACACCAAACCTACCTTCCAGTCAGGAGATCGGATCTCGTTGCCTGGTGAACACCAAACCTACCTTCCAGTCAGGAGAGCGGATCTCGTTGGTGCACAGACAGGCAGGACGTAGGACTGTCGCAGGAGCATGCCTCCCCTCGCAAGGGCTTCCAGGTTTGGAGTTCTCATTTCAGGGTCGTGTCTTTCGACATCTGCCCAGCCCACGTCATCCGCCAGAAAGATGATGATGTTGGGCCGCTGGACGGCAGCAACATTTTGTATCAAGATGGCGAACTGCAAAAGTAGCGGTAAGCCTATTGTAGCCATATGTCTCATACGACTCTTTTCACTGGGATTTCTGTCAGAGTTGTTCCAGACCTGACTAAATCTGAAAAGAAAATGATTAAAATTGTTTGTTTTGTAAATCAATTCAAACAAAATATTTCCAATACATTTTAAGCAGTGATTAAAGTCAGACATGAATCATCACAATTCTTGGTTTCGATAACCGAAGTAAATGCTTACAACTGGGCTGGTCTAGGCTATCTTAAATCTAGGCCTACGTTTACAAAAATATGTGGACCGATCACGTGAAATCTAGGCATACGTTTTAGACTCGTAGAGCCACCTATTGACACAAAATATGGACTGATCACTAGTCCAGGTATACGTTTAGAGCCATCTCTGGACACCAAATATGGACTGATCACCTGAAGTTTGAGAATACGTTTAGAGCCAGGTTTGGACACAAATATGGACTGATCACTAGTCTAGGTATACGTTTAGAGCCATCTCTGGACACAGAATATGGACTGATCACCTGAAGTTTGAGAATACGTTTAGAGCCAGGTTTGGACACAAATATGGACTGATCACTCGAAGTTTGAGAATACGTTTAGAGCCAGGTTTGGACACAAATATGGACTGATCACTAGTTTAGGTATCCTTTAGACTTTAGAGCCATCCATCTTTGGACACAAAATGTGGCAGGAAGAAAACTAAATAAGAAGGTATTTGTACGAGCAAATGAAGGCACGATAAATCAGTGCACACTGTTGCCGACTTGAGTTTCGGTTCACTTGAAGGATGAGAAAACTTCCATCCGACGACTGGATGGATGAACGGCCAGCATTGTACTGTCGTGCAGCCAGTATAGTGTCTGTTTATCGTGGGGTGGGGGTGGGGCGTTAAGTGGAATGCAGCGCGCTTGCGTCTATGTGTGCAAGATTAACAGGATACGAGACTAGAAATATCGAAGGAAGTGGTGAAAGAACGCAGAAAAATAGCAGTGACAGATTATAACATGGACGTTCATTAGATTAGACCTAATTAGTGTAGTCTGACGATCTGTACTGGTCCTAGTGACACAATATGCGATGTGTACGTGCATAAATATAAGCCTAAATTAAAATGCACGTAAGAAATTATTTTCATAGTTACCGTGACGTGCTTCTTACTGGCAGGAGAGAAAATCTTTCTAATTGTTGACGGCTATAGAAATTAGCACTAAGCAGTTACGAGCGAGACTGACTCCTAGTATCGTAGTATAGGCCTTTCTGTGACTGGTGTCATTGTGCTATGTAGGCCTTTCTGTGATTGGTGTCATTGTGCTATGTAGGCCTGTGTGTGACTGGTGTCATTGTGCTATGTAGGCCTGTGTGTGACTGTGGTCATTGTGCTATGTAGGCCTTTCTGTGACTGGTGTCATTGTGCTATGTAGGCCTTTCTGTGACTGGTGTCATTGTGCTATGTAGGCCTGTGTGTGACTGTGGTCATTGTGCTATGTAGGCCTGTGTGTGACTGGTGTCATTGTGGTATGTAGGCCTTTGTGTGACTGGTGTCATTGTGCTATGTAGGCCTTTCTGTGACTGGTGTCATTGTGCTATGTAGGCCTGTGTGTGACTGGTGTCATTGTGCTATGTAGGCCTGTGTGTGACTGGTGTCATTGTGCTATGTAGGCCTTGTGTGACTAGTGTCATTGTGGTATGTAGGCCTGTGTGTGACTAGTGTCATTATGCTATGTAGGCCTTGTGTGACGTGTCATTGTGCTATGTAGGCCTGTGTGTGACTGTGGTCATTGTGCTATGTAGGCCTGTGTGTGACTGTGGTCATTGTGCCATTGAATCTTTGATCGCTCACGAAGCACACCATGGAGAATCGTCCAGAACTTTGCATGTACTATCAAAAGCACATCATGCAGAGTGTAGTAGATTCTCATGTGTGCTACTCAACACACCACGAGGAATGTTCAAATAATGGTCATGAATTCTTGAGACCAAACTACACATTTCACCATATTGGATCTCTAACAGAATTCTCAGGAATCATCTTACAGCAACACGTTTACTGATAAGTTCAATGACAACGCTGGATTCACACACCAACATGATCCAGTATAGTACAGTTGTCAATGCAGTCTAAAGTGGATCAAAACATCAAAGATAAAAAAGTGCACACTCGTCTCATAAGCTAACAATCGCTTTTAGGACCTGAATTGAGTTATATCAAAAATCAAAGTGATTAGAATATTGACTTTCTTCAACAAAGTAACTTTCGGTCTATCCCAGTTGGATGGAGTTGTTCTGAATAAGCGTAAGACTATTAGTCAGAAAATCTACCCATCCAGTTGGAACTGGTTTTGGATTGCATTAGCAATTTCTAGCATATTCTCTGCCTGAGTTGTTTACTCCAACTCTTGGCACTTACAAAAATATCATCATAACCAGTGCCCACGGTCGAGTCACTTCGACATTTAACAATTATATAACAATTAAGTTTAGAAATAGAGATGGGCAAATTTACTCTACCACAATTCATAGCAAACTATCCGGAAAACCCATAGAGCGTAGGAAACTCTTCGGAAATCTATATGGTTGAATCAGAATAAAAATATAACAAATAAATAAAATCAAACACAAAGTCTAATGTTCATAGGAATGTCTAGAAAATCCACTGTTCATACCATGCTGTTTATAGAAATCCTGTACTCATAGCAAACTGTTCCTCAAACTCTGTGTTTGTAGCAAACTGTCCCAAAACCCTGTGTTTGTAGCAAACTGTCCCAAAACCCCGTGTTTGTAGCAAACTGTCCCAAAACCCCGTGTTTGTAGCAAACTGTCCCCAAACCCCGTGTTCACAACAAACTATCTAGAAATATAATGGTAATAGCAATATGTCCAGAAAACCTAATTTCATATAGCAAATTGATCAGACACCCAGTGTTTCTAGCAAACTGTGTAGAAACCCAGTGCTAAGAGCAGACGGTCCAAAAGCAATGTTCCTAGCAAACTGTCTAGAAACCCAGTGCTAAGAGCAGACAGTCCAAAAGCAAAGCTGTGGAGAAGCAGAGTGATCGTAGTAAATATGTGTTCTTAATAAACTTTCCAGAAATGCAATATTAATAACTAACAGTCTAGAAATCAGTGTTAATATGAAACTATCTAGAAATGCAGAGTTCGTAGCAAACTGTCCAGAAAACACCGTGTTCATAACAAACTGTCCAGAAAATACCATGTTGGTAACAAACTTTCCAGAAAATACCATGTTGGTAACAAACTTTCCAGAAAACACCATGTTTGTAACAGACTTTCCAGAAAACATCATATTCGTAACAAACTTTCCAGAAAACAAATATAACTAATATCCCTAAGCTGCAACTCAACTAGGCGAAATAGTCTTCACATCATCTTGTCAAATCGTGATTGCATCTTGTTTCACTTAGTTCCTGTTGTTAAAACACATCTAGAGCACTTTGTGCAGTGTGCTTTGTGCTACAGCACTGTACTTATACAATGTAAAATCCATATCTTTCTTCCCACCATTTCATGCAAATTGTATCATTAGACCCAGGCAAGTGATTATCAAATTAATAAACCTTTACTTGAAATGTTATTATCAATTACGTTCATCATTAAAATACCCTGCAACAATTGTTTTGTTTGTGAACATTCATATGTCTCTGCACCAGTTTTACCGTGTGTGTGTGTGTGTGTGTGTGTGTGTGTGTGTGTGTGTGTGTGTGTGTGTGTGTGTGTGTGTGTGTGTGTGTATTATTTAAATGTCGTTTTGTGCTTGTACTAACGCAGAAGATATTCCATTTAGTCAAAATGAGTATGTGTATGTTTTCAACTCTTCACTTTGAATGCATGGGCTAAGAACAGACAGGTTTGATACAACCCGAGAATTTATGATAAATATAGTAAATCGGGAGGAATGCTATATTGTTTGATAGACTTGTTATGTTTTGCCTTCTTGTGACGTTTTACTGGGAGATGGCAAGATGTAAATTCTCCACCATCCCGGGCTACCCATAACCTTAGGCCAATCTCTAAAACGCACCTGGCTGGCTACACGTGTTAGAAAGATGAATGATAGATAATGTAGAATAGAAGAGTGATAGTTCTAGAAGACAGCGCGAGACCCCTGATACATACAGCCAGGATAGTAAGTGAATAAATATGACTACAACATGCATGTAAGTGAGTCACGCTAACACAAGTGGACCAAGTATTAACAATAAAACAGCATGGTTAAATATAGCAAATAGTTCAAAGGTTACAGTTAGAGTTCATATATATTATATATAAGGCCATAATCACAAGTATATGGTGTTATAAGAAAATGTTTGTTTGATTCCTATGGCACTCTAGCAGTTATTTGGTTCGTTTGTATGAGCAAACTATAAATGAGTTTATAAGAGAACACTGAACATTTCTGAGTGAACTCTAAAGCTTGAGTGAAATTGATTGTATCTTGACTGAAGCTGTGCAGTTGTTGACTTTATAAATACATAACTTTTGGCCTGCCTAACATGTGATCTGGGAGTCAATGAATGTCATTAGCAAACGCTCATGTGGTCTGCGGAACCAGTCCTTGGCTCTTGGGTTGTTCTGCTCTGGTGTTGCTTCATGGTGCAATACTCATCAAAGTCAACATCCAGGATAAAGTGGTTCTGTTCTGGCAGTGGTTTGCATCTGAACACTCGTTGATCAATGTCTCAGATGATATCTCAGATAAAGTCTCTGATAAAGTGCTGATCTACACATGAGCTAAGAAATCATCCTCATGTGTTCTCTGGCAGACCACTCTTACTTACATGGTCATCATACATTTAAATATAATAAACAGAATATAACAATATAAAATATAGTTAATGTCAAGAGATAAACATGAGCATAATATTAGTTAGGCAAGCAAAACCACATACCTTTGGCAGTAATATATTTAGAGGATGATTTCCAGCTTTGTTGACAACTGGCAATAAGGCTAGGAGTATGATTATACTTTGTTAACACCGTGATCCAAAATACATGTTGTCTCAATGGTCAGCAGCATTATGATTTACAGTTGAGTTTCTGGTACTTTTGTTTGCGTGGCTGAGCTGCACTTTCATTGGTTAGTGTGTGAGTTGTTTGGAACATTCGGGTATGTTTCCAGCCTGAGGATAAAGGTCAACCTTTCAGGAAGATAGGTTTTCATGTGATCTATTTTTATAGGAGGGGTGGGTGTGGACTAAATAAGCCATTATGTGACACCTCTAAATACATGTACTTAGATCATTTTAGTATTTGGTTTGTGATAAAATCTTAGAACTTGTGCTAAATATAGCTAGTCAGTTGGAGAGTTTAATGATTTCCACAATATGTGTGTTGCTTGGTTCTTCACTTGTGGAAAGTGAAATACATATGCTGATATAGAAGGCAACGATTTCTATGGTCTTCCAAGGTAACAATCCTTGTCGTGAGCTCGGGAGATTGGCAGGCTGATCTTTCCTGGTCGCTAGCTAAGATCATTCTACACTACAGAAATTGAGTAGTACTAGTAGAGTCTCGCTTAAAGGAATCAAAGTTAGTTTATCAAGACCACATTAGTGAAAGTCTACTATTATTTTGTGGAAGTAAAATGGTCAAAGATTAAAAGTATCCATAATATTTGTTTAAATGTTATTAAATTAAGTAGAATGTATGCCTAATATGCACCTGCGACCTCTATTTTAGATTTAGATTGTAGAAACAAAATTGGTTACAGTGAGTAAGTAACATGATGACATTCATTCAGTATTTCCACATAACTTCTCAAAAATATACATTACATATTCAAGCAAGACATGCACTAGTTTGACAAAAACAATTAAAAAAAAAATCTAAGTGTTTATCTGTCCTAACACAAGGCAGAAATATAGTATGTTGGTAACAGTAACACACAGAGGAAAAGTTATTATCATCATTATATATATTTGTGGAATGCTTCTGGCATGGGTTGATTTCGTGCTGGAAACTGAGTGATTTGCGAAGGATGGTGGTGGTGGTGGTGGAGTGGATATTCTGTGGTTGGGTCTGGGGAGTTATATAGACTTTGGCTCATTTCTTTTACCCATTAGGTTAGGCTTTTCCTGAGTGATATAAGAATATTATGTGGAGGCAAGGCTGTTCCATGACTTTTCTCCCTAATGTTTGGTTAATATTATTTAAAACTGAATTAGCCAAATTGCGATTGGTATTTGACTTCTAGTAATATTACTTCTCTGCTTAGTGCTCTCTATTTTCCTCTGAATGAATATATTATCTTACCGTGGTTTAGTGGTGAGGGCCTCACTGATGAAAACATCACACCGTTTGGTTTTCGACTACACGTTTTCTTCTTAATGCGTGTTTTATCTGTCTCATTAACTTTTCCCCCACAGAGTGGTGTCATCCGCAAATTGTCCTAGTGTGTTATGTTTGTTTCAATTTTTTTGCTAAGTCTGCAACAACGATGATATACAGCAGTGGGAAAATGACACCACCTTGGGGTACTCCATTTTCTAATTTTTGGTATTCTGATATTTCGTCTTCTACTTTTATTGCCTTTTCTCTATTTTGTAAGAATGCTTTTGTTATTAAGAACATTTTCCCTCTTATTCCTATTTTTTTTTTCATTTGATAAATAGACCAGTCTGCCATAGCTTACTGTATGCCTTCTTGATGTCCATGAATACTGCACATAGTTCTTTAGTTTTGTGTTTGGACCTCTTTTTATTTGGGGGAACTAGTCTAGCTTTGTTTATGTGTATCAGTTAGTTGTGGGTGAAACGGTTAGGCTGGAAACCACTTTGTTGGGAGTGGTAGGATTCCTGCTTTATCATAAAAATACATTAGTCTCTGTTTTAATATGTTTTCAATAGCTTTTCCGAGCTAGTAAGTGAAGTGATGTGAGTGAAATTGACCTATAGCTAGTGGGGTCCATTCTTGGTTTCCCTGGTTTATAAATAGGTGTTAATCTTTTTTACCCACACATTGTGATTGAATAGTGTAGAATTACTTTTTAGAAGTTAGGGTGTGCTTTATTAATCATTTGATGTATCACCTGGTCAGGTCCTGGCAGGTATTTCCGCTTTTATTTCTTAGTGCTAACTCGGTTTTTCGTCTAATAATTTGTTTGCAGTTTTGATAGGGTCTATTTTATACTCTTTCAGTGTTAGGGTCTATTTATACTCTTTCAGTGTTATTTTTGCTTGTTATACATCTTGAATTGAGATTATTGTTGGAAGGCAACCCGCTCTGTGCACGTGTTGGCGTCATTCATGTACACTTTGTACACATTCCACACAAAGCAACCCACTCTGTGGGCGCGTTGGCGTCATTTATGTAAACATTCCATGCAAGGTAACCCTGTGCTGTGCACGTGTTGACCTGAAGTGTATACGTACAGACTGAGTCAAATATATTTGTGACCTACTTTTTAGTGTGTACAATTTCATTGCTGAATTAAATATGATGATTAATATTCAGTCACTTGATCTTTATATCATTCATGTAAGCCTCTGTTACAAATAAAGAAATTAAGCGATTTATTCACAATAAGCTTTCACGGGCTGCCTGAAGTTTCACACATCGGTCCATGAATTATTTCACCAGTCTTTGTTGTTAAAAGAGGAAAAAAGACATTTAAATAATTGACAAGCAATTTAGCAGACCCCGTTAGCAATTAGTAATTAACCGCATTAGAAATGACATATTATAGTGACGTACATTGAACAGCTATTAATTCTTCACACTGGGCTACAACTTGAAATTAACCTTTTGGATTTTTTCTTTTGTTTTTTTTTCTTTCTATTACTGAGTAGGACGTTGTGAGAAGAGTCCGTAGAGGAAACTATATCGTTCTTTGATCAGTCTTGTAATCTGAGAGAATGGCTTCATTACTGTCACATGAGTTAGTTTATGGAGAATGAAACTGAAGTCATTGTCACAGCAGTTAAGTTTATGGAGAATGAAACTGAAGTCAATGTCACAGCAGAAGTTTATGGAGAACGAGACTGAAGTCCATGTCACAGCAGTTAAGTTTATGGAGAACGAGACTGAAGTCAATGTCACAGCAGTTAAGTTTATGGAGAATGCAACGACTCCATTACTGTCATAACAGTTAAGTTTAAGTAGAATGAAATTGACTTAATTATTGTCACGACAGTTAAATTTAGCTAGAATGAGACTGACTTCATTATTGTCACAGTAGTTAAGTTTATGCAGAATGACTCATTAAGTCCAGAAAACAACAAGAGAACACGCAGTTATCTTCATGCACAATGATCACTGACTGGAATCTAAATCAGTAATACCAAAGCCGTCTGAAACGACAGTGTAAAGCGGCTTCATATATTTCGAAGTTGTATTATTATAAATTATTATTGGTTTTCAACACGATTTAGCCTGACTTTTCATATTTTACATTGTTTCGAAGTAATCTGGTCCCATTGGTGATTTAGAAATTAACAAGTAGTTACAAAGTAAATGTTTTAGAATTAACAAGTAGTGACAAAAATATTGTAGAAATTAACAAGCAACGACAGTATTTTTTTTTTAAATTACCAAGTTTTGACAGTGAAAAATACTTAGAAATTTACAAGCAGTAACATTGAAAATGTTTTCAGAAATTACCAAGCTCTGACAATGAAAATTATTTAGAAATTAACAAACTTTGACAGTGAAAATTACTTGGAAATTAACAAGCAGTGACAATGTGAAAATGTTTTAGAAATTACCAAGCTATGACAATGAAAATGATATAGAAATTAACATGCTTTGACAATGAAAGTGTTTTAGAAATGAGCAAACTTTGACAATGAAAGTGTTTAAGAAATGAGCAAACTTTGACAATGAAAGTGTTTTAGAAATGAGCAAACTTTGACAACGAAAGTGTTTAAGAAATTAGCAAGCTTTGACAACGAAAATTACAGGGCGCAGAACTCAGTTTTCATAAAAATGTGCATTTTAAGAGAAAGTGGTAGAATTAAGGTAAGAGAAAGTGATTAAGAGAAAGTGGTGGAACTAATGTTAAGAGAAAATAATTAAAGTAATGCTAAGAAAAAGTGGTGAAATTAAGATTTCCATCACGATTAGTGATGGAAAGAATGTTAAGAGAGAGTGATGGAAGGAATGTTAAGAGAAAGTGATGGAAATAAGAGAAAGCGATGGACCTAAGAGAAATTAATGGAAATGAAAGATACTGAACAAATATTAAGATAAAGTGGTGGAAATAAGAGAATGTCAAGAGAAAGTGATGGAAGTAATATCAAGAGAAAGTGATGGACCTATAGAGAGCGACTGAACAAATATTAAGAGTATCTGTTTAGATTTTCCTCTGGTTGTCACAAACTAGCGCGCCACCGCTGACAGTACAAATGTCAAGTACGGATAAATTAGTAGAGTATAAGACTATAGTGGATTTACAAAATCAATTAATTTACTCAGTTACGTATTTTTACAGGTGTATAGAATGAAAAGGCCTAATTAAATCAACGCAAAAAGTGAGTATTTGGAAAGGCTTAAGATGTTTACAATGCAAAAACGAAAATCTTCATACGCTAACCGCTATATATACACACCTATTTTCATACAAAATCTGCTTTATCTCTAGACATAAAATAAACACATCATACATAATTGCTATGTATACATGCATTAATTGCACAAACCTACCCTATCTCTACATTCTCGCATAAGAAAACCAAATATAAAAATTTTAACCAAATTATGTATCCAGATGAAATGAATATAAACAAAACGAAACAAATAAAATCAATTAAAAACTTTTCCTTTTGACTAAACAGTGACGCAAAATTATTTAATCGCCTTGACTAAATGTTACTACTAGGACACAATCTGGCACATAACCCAGACTATGCATATTGCAACGAACGCCCGTTTCCAGAAGCAATATTTGCTTATTTTATTCATTATATAAAACAATTTTTACTCTTCAAATCTATTGAATTCAGTATAAAATGCAATTTCAACTTAGGGAAGGGGGCGAAAATTGACACTTTTAAAAAAAGTACCAGTAGGATGATGGGTTGTGACGTGATGTACTACTTGATAGTCCTTATTGATTAGGGATCGATGACGATTTATCGTTTGAAGGCGGTGCCCTAGCTGAAAGGGAGACAACTCTAACGGTTAGCACAAACATGGGGGAAGACGGCGAATCAACTGTTCTGTTCCCCACGTTCATAGCAACGTGGCTTCAATATCTCATTCCTCAGCCATGTTTTGACACATTTTTTATTGACTTCGATTTCTTAAATGGTTTCTATTTTAGTCTTTTCTTTGTTTTCTTCATGTCTGTGTATTATTCGTAAACTCTTCACTGAATGTTACACATATGCATGCCCTACCCAAGCAAATATATGCATGTACTGTCTTGTTAGTGTCATTCACATAGGCCTACAGTTTTGATTGTGTGTGATGATAGCAGTAGTTCTGCCTTGATTTTGTATGATAGTAGATTAGTATGAAAAGTATATTTCAGTATGCTATTTTTATTTTTATTTTTTTAAAACACGTTTATGTGTGTGTGTGTGTGTGTGTGTGTGTGTGTGTGTGTGTGTGTATTTCTTGACAATAAATCAAACTGCACTGTAGTTAATATTTTGCACTTTTATGTATTCTGCTCAGATGTTACAGTTAGGGCAATTATTTAACTAAAATGTATAAATTATATATTTTTAATTTTATTGTAATAGTTTGATCATTTTATTTATGTTTACTAAACAAACATAAAAGTTATATGTTTTAATGCTGGTCACATATTAATAAGAACAGAAACTAATGAAGCCAAAGTAACTGATATACCATAGCTAAGTATTCATTGATATCACATGATCCCAAAAGTGATAGATGCAGTTTTTAGTGAATCAGATTGCTCCAGTTGATTTAGGGATTTCAACATTTTGTGAACTAAGTTAAGTATCAGAGTTCAAAATACCAATACCAATTAACATTAAATTGGCATAAATATAGAATTGCATGCATATTTAGCATATAATATAAACACTCTGTTAACTTTAATTCTGATATTTATTATTATTTTGTAGTTTAATTTAAATATAGATTAGATTTACTTGCAACTATAACAGAGCTATGATATAATTTTATTATTATGATGCAAACTTTAGTCATAAGCTGTAGAATGTAGAAATATGAATGTTGATGTTTCATTGGAAGTGGAACTTTTTACATCAAATTAACTTGTAAATCTCTTAACATTTTCATTCATTCCTCTACCATTCTCTGATTTATTTTCTTATGATGTCTGGTCCATATTATTCTGGGTCAAGTAAAAAAATCATCCACCTAGAAATTCCCATATACAAATGGTTTGATAATGGTTTCACTTATCATATGGGACGAATGACTCATTTCTTCATCAGTCCTGATTGATGATTATAATAATGTTAACAATAATTTGTTTATTATTAGTATAATACTATTATATAATATTAATAATGTATTATTGACATCTCAATACATTCCAGGTGTGTATGCGATATAAAAGATTTCAAGCTTTAACTTTTCATTATTAATTATTACTGGTAGG
Source organism: Sinotaia quadrata (assembly GCA_028829895.1). Taxonomy (NCBI): domain Eukaryota; kingdom Metazoa; phylum Mollusca; class Gastropoda; order Architaenioglossa; family Viviparidae; genus Sinotaia; species Sinotaia quadrata. The sequence goes on along the minus strand of CM054177.1, from coordinate 57,952,632 downwards.
AGCCTTTAAGAATAATTAGTATAAGGTTGTTCTGTTTTGCATTATACAAATCAATTTGTAAACAATTTAATATTTATTGAACCACTAAAACTATTCATAATTCTTCCAGTAAAATGTTTGCTTCAATATTGATATTTTTTTTAACATCTTTCATTTCAGCACCATGTCTTAAAGTAGCCATCAGCAAATGTCTTGGGTTCGGGATCATTCTTGGTTCATTGATAGGTATGTAAATCTCATTTCCTTTTTATCATAAAAACATATTCATTTAAAATTAAATATTCTCTAATTTTAATATGCTGCTCTTAAAGAGTTAAGCAGATTTTCTGTTGTGTATGTATGAATATGTAGTGAAGACTGGGGATAGCCATTTACTAGTACTAATACCTATTTATCAGTCAAGGTCACACAGATTGTGAAGTTGATGCAAATTTAAAACATTTACTAATACTAATACCTATTTATCAGTCAAGGTAACACAGATTGTGAAGTTGATGCAAATTTAAAACATTTACTAGTACTAATACCTATTTATCATTCAAGGTAACACAGATTGTGAAGTTGATGCAAATTTAAAACATTTACTAGTACTAATACCTATTTATCAGTCAAGGTAACACAGATTGTGAAGTTGATGCAAATTTAAAACATTTACTAGTACTAATATCTATTGTTGTTGCAGTCAAGGTGCTGCAGATTGTGAAGTTGATGCAAGATTTAGACATTTAATAGTACTAATATCTATTGTTGCAGTCAAGGTGCCACAGATTGTGAAGTTGGTGCAAGCACAAAGTGGTGAAGGAATCAGTTTAATCAGTGTTACCTGTGAACTTCTTGCCATATCTGCAACCTGGGCTTATGGCTATGCAAACAAGTTTCCTTTCAGGCTGGTTTCTGTTTTACTATCATTAGTCTAGTAATAGTAATGCTGTGGGGATTTAGTAGGAGATTAGTGGGTGCACAGCTAACTAGCAAGACAATAAGCAAATACACACAAAGGACATGCTCAGAGAATGAGCCCTGTTGAAAACCCGACTGTTACAAAGACGGATATACAGCACAAACATATTAAATCAGTCAGGCAATTATAAAATGAATACAATTAATTATTATCAAATTACTGATATGAAAATGAATAACTATGTTGAAGTTTAACTTAAGAAAGACAATTTCTGATGTGAGTAAATCTGCTATAATCAGTATTAGAGTATTCTTGTGGAAAGAGTAATAATCTTCAATGTTCAAACAGTCGTAATATTACATGTGAGATATATTTGTAGATTGCTGGCTTGTGATAGCATGCAAGGGTGAGTGCCTTGCCACTCCGGTTGGTGATGGCATATAAGGGTGAGTTTTTCCATTGCCCAATCACTCCAGTTGGTGATGGCATGAAAGGGCAAGTTCAATTCCAATTGCCTGGTCATTCTGGTTAGTGATGGCATACAAGAGTGAGGTCTATTCCATTGTCTTGTCAATCAGGTTGACGATGGCATGCAAGGGCGAGTCCTATTCCAATTGCCTGGTCATTCCAGTTGATGATGGCATGTAAGGGTGAGATCATTTCTATTGCCTTGTCACTCAGGTTGATAGCATGCAAGGGTGAGTTCTGTTCCATTGCCTCATCACTCATGTTGGCAATGGCATAACAAGAGTGGGATACTTGATTTTGTAACTCTGGTTGGTGATGGCATACAAGAATGGGGTCTATACCATGGTCTTGTCATTCCGGTTGATGATGGCCTACAAGAGTGGGGTCTATACCACGATCTTTTCATTCCAGTTGCAATGACACACAAAGTCTATTCTATGAAGTCTATTCCTTTGCCTTGTCACTCTAGCTGGCAATGGTGTACAAGGTTAAGGTTTGTGAAAGTGTAAAAGGAAAAGGTCATTTCCATGGCCTTGTCACTCAGGTTGGTGATGATATACAGGGGCAATATCTAGACCTTGACCCTGTCACTTGGGTTGTCATCCACAGTGGAGTGGTAGTCTAGGTTCCTGGGACATAAAATAGTTTATTCAGTCTTCTCAATTTAAATTGACCAGTTCTTCAATTGTAATATGAACTGCCAGTATTATTCTTGACAGAGCAATCCCATTGTTCAGTCAATTTCATAGAAAACAAAATAATTTTAACACAAATGCAATGTTAGTTTTTAACAATAAAAACAGTCTTTATTATGATTTAATTTAGTCATTTAGTACCTAACAGATATCCACTAACAAAGAAACAGTAGGATTCTGGGTACTTAGGATATTCCTACAGAAAAGTAAATAGAAGTTTTAGGGGTAACAATCTAGTGCCATTCATACGTTATACAACTTCTTGATCACTAATTATTTTACATCTAGAATTTGGATTTAAAAGAAATTTCCATATAGGCTGTATTTGGATAATGACAAACACTAATAGTATATTTGTTATTTTTACTGTCAATTGTAAGTTCAGTTCAAAAGAATTTCCTACATTTTTAAAAGAAATCCCACCTCTGCTTACAGTATCCTTTAGGTCACAATCCTGTCAAATTCTAAACTAGAGGATACAGTTCTGATTAATGGCCATAACAGGACTTGGGCACGTCTGCCAAGACTGTCTATATGCTTCTCTTACAATTTGTTTTATTCAAGAAGATAAAGTCTGATTGCAAATATCTATAAAACTCTAAGAGAGGCAGGTAAAATATTGTCTACACTTAAGAATTAAGCAAAATAAATCTAACTGGGTCTTTCAAGAGTAAGGCATCATTATCTTTCATGCTTGGCCAAGAGGAGAAAATAGTCACTTACCTGCTATGTTTGTTATTTGTGTTTTATATAAATACATGCATGTATTGTGTCAGTTTTGTAAGCACTAAGTTTAAATTTATGTTATTTTTAGTTCCTATGGTGAGGCTGTCTTCCTTGCAATACAGACCATCCTCATTGCATTCCTTGTACTGCACTTTGAGGGTAAAAAGATGATTGCTTTGAGTTATCTAACTGTTTACCTGGCATCTATGGCTTTTCTCCTCTCGCCTGCTGTTCCATTCCAAGTGCTCTCTCTTCTACAGACCTCCAATGCCTTAGTCATCATGATTAGCAAGGTAATTTTTAGTGTAAAATCATGTTTGTTATTATTAGTTGGCATTAGATTATGTTAATGATATGTATATATTGACAGTACACCTCTGGTTTGGTGTTGAGATAATAACTTTATGTTTAGAGGTTCAGGTCATTTGTAACTTTATATATTATGAAATAATATTTAGTCATTAGAATTTCATAGTGTTTTTCCTTTCAAAGGCTTTAAGAAAAATATGTCCTTTTTCATTTTTTTATTGGTATTGTGGCATGTTTACCACTAGTTAGTATGTTTGTGGCATAATTACCATTGTGTTAGTATGTTTGTGGCATAATTACCATGTGTTAGTATGTTTGTGGCATGTTTACATGTGTTGGTATGTTGTGGCATGTTTACATGTTGGTATGTTGTGGCATGTTTACATGTTGGTATGTTGTGGCATGTTAACCATGTGTTAGTGTGTTGTGATATGTTAGCCATGTATTAGTATGTTGTGACATCTTTACCATGTGATAGTATGTTTGTGGCATAATTACCATGTGTTGGTATGTTGTGGCATGTTTATGTGTCGGTATGTTGTGGCATGTTTACATGTGTTGGTATGTTGTGGCATGTTTATGTGTAGGTATGTTGTGGCATGTTTACATGTGTAGGTATGTTGTGGCATATCTACATAATTATTATGTTGTGGCATGTTATTATGTTAATGTGTTGTAGCAGAATGTTGTCTGTCTAATAAATGTCCTGCTGTGTTACCTGGGCTGTTGGATAATATAGCATATTGCAGCAAAAGTATTATCTATCAAAATAAATGTTTTGTAGCATGTTTGTCATGCAAAAATAACATAACAAAAGTATTATCTATCAGGTAAATGTTTTAAAATGACATTTTTATCATGTGTCAGCACTTGTGTGCTTCCTCATAGAATGGCATGCGATAACAAAATACAAAACCACCACTTACTGTGATCACTTTTGTATTTTAAATTTTGATTTTATTCAGTATTTCTTATATATGACAATATAAGATCAGCACGTAGTGTAAACAAACACTTTACTATAAATATCGTACTATAACTACTGTTGTGTAAATACTACACTTTACTTACTATAGTTCTACATATATGAATGAGTACTTTAGAAAATAAAGAATTGCTAAATTACAACTGACAGTATTGAGTATTATAAATTTATAATTACTGCAGATTAGTGTACTCTATGAACACCTATGAACATAAACAAATATCTGCATCAGTATACATGTACTTTATAACAGTTATTTGAAAAAAACAAAAACACAATTGTTTATTTTAGCTAAACTGAGTGGTATTGAAAGTCTGTGAGAAAGAGTTCTTGTTAAGTGTGTAAGCCTATAAGATGTTATGATGTTAGATCTGCGCCAGCCCCTGGCGCAAAGGAATTTTCCCAATATAAATTTAATTATTATATTTAATATTTGCACCCCAAAATCCCCAACTTACAGGCCAGCCTCTGCCTATGGGAGAAATCTCTTCCTGTGCCAATCTAAAGTCTCATGAGGCTTGGGCCCCCAACCCCTCTATCTAACTAGGCAATGTTACTTGAATTTTGAAAGAGTATAAGCTAATACTAATTGATAGATTTAACAGACCAAGTCACGTGAACTTCACAACACGAAGCACAGTTACAAAACAAAGCATAATTACCAAATAGCTCAAATGCAAGTTTAAATACAGAAAAGGCAAAAATTGCATGACAAAGCAAATAAAAATGTAATAATTATATCTACAAAAATGTAAATTGTAATTTATTGCATTTCTGTCTAATTCACCATTCTGTAACATTTGTACAAGTTCATAAATGTTACTGCTTTCAACATACAAGATATAGAAAGGAATGTTATGAACCCTCTGTCCTGGAAAATCCAGATAACTATTATAACCAACAACTTATCAAAAATGCAGATCTTTCTAGCTCACCAGGCCTTGGCTTCATAGGTGTGGGAGGAACAGTCCTGGACAGCTCTAGTTCCATGTGCACAGATACCAAAATTAACTTCCAGTGAATTTAGTAGTCAGTTACAGAATTCCAAAGATAGACATAAAATTCACTCCCACTGAATTAATGGCCAAGTATCGTATCCCAATGATACACACAATCTTCACTCCCAGTGAATTTATGGTCGAGTACCGTAGCCCAACGATATACACAAATTTTTCTCTCCCAATGAATTTAATGGCCGAATACCATATCCCAATGATAAAAACTTCACCCCCAGTGACTTTTATGGCCGAATGCAGAAAACCACACACAAAATTCACTCCCTGTAAATTCTTCCTCAGAGGCTCATAAATATTCAACATTACTAAAATTTGCTAAATTGAATATCTGGATACTATCCTCTGAGCTAAGTACAATTCCCAAAGTTGGACTTGCTCATTCACCCAAGATTCTGACACCCCTGACTGGCAAAGTCCAAGGGTTTTATTACAATCAGTTCATCTTGGAAAAATTGCTGATGTAACAAGAACACAGGATCAGACTGGCAAGGCACTCGTCACTTCTAGTCAACTGTGGCCAAAATACTCCTGTAATGCTCAACCTCTCCCTCTATCAGTTTACACAAACAAATAGACAGGCATTCCCCCCCCAAAAAAATAGCAAATAGTATCCATGAATATCAATAAATATGAATTAATCATCAAATAGTAATTAGAAAACACATCAATAATTTAATTAATTAATGAGTGGAATTTTGCATCATTATATAGTGTCTCACATGGTAACTTCCAAGGTATCACAATCCATATTTTTGCATATTCACGTTTCTTTTACAGTAAGTGTTTTGTTCCCATCCTAGAGAGATTCTTGAAAAATCTGCCATCTGATAGTTTTATCAGCATATACATGTTGCTCTCTAAAATTTGAAACTTACATTTAAAGCATATTTTACTACTATAAGTAACCTCTTCAGTTGCTTCTCAAATAAACTTGTCCAAAACATATTCCTTACCTAGAACCCCAAGGTAACTCATCCCTAGTTATATGGTAAGCATATATTTGCTGCAATAAGCTATTTCACTGTATAACAAATCCTCTCTGTCAAAGAGCTATTAGTGTTTTGTCAACCTTCCATATTAGAAATGAAATGAAATGATAGTCACCATCCTTCAAGGAATTTTCTGTGAAGAGTACAAAGTTATTATATGTTCAGTACATTGTTTCACTGTTTTCAGAAAACCTACTTTGGTATGTTATTATAGTTTACAGAAAATGTAATAATCTATATACTAGAAATTTCTGTAATTCTTTATTAATTCATTAATTTCTATCTGATTATTTTGTAATATCTTGATTTTTACATGCTTATATTTTTTGTTTCTCACTACCAAAATTAATTACACACCCGATGAAAATTTTCACATTAAGGGATTAAGATTAATTTGATTTGAAAGTTAAAATGTCAGTCATTCAGTCAGAAGCATTTCTTATTTCTTACTGACCATTTTGTTTTTGTAGAGACTTTCTGTGTCAGTGAAATTTTTTTTTTTTTTTTTACATGTTTACATTTATTTTTATGATTTTTATGTTGTGATTTTTATATTTTATTTTGTAGGCCATACAAGCATATACCAACTACTCTAATGGCAGCACTGGCCAGCTGTCTGTTATCACAGTTTATCTCATCTTTATAGGAGCTGTGGCACGTATATTTACCTCAATTCAAGAGACAGGCGATAATCTAGTTGTCTTCACATATGTTATCTCTTCCATTTTCAATGGCATCATAGCAGTACAGATGATAGTCTACTGGAACTCAGCCCCCAGAGCCAAGCAAGACTAAAATATTGGCTACACACATAAACATGCAAGAAATGGATGAAGAAAACATCATAAATATATTTAAAATATTATATATATATATATTGCATGTTTTAAGATAAGCACTCTGCTTTCTTATACTTTCATTTATTGAGATTTTGTAAACCAAGTGAAAACCAGATTGAAAATGGTCAGCCACATTTTCCGAGTTTATAGCCCATTCTGGATACTTCTAAATGTTTCTCTCATAGTAATTTACTCATTCTGTTGAAATACTTACCATATAGAAAGAGTTTGATTGATTTATTAAGTGAAATATCTCTCTTAGGTTTCAAAGTTTAAAATGAAATTTTCTCAAAATTCTAAATTTATGGCTGAATTTTTTTCCTTATGGTCATTGTAATCGCCAGTGAATAAGTTCACCTTTTGAAATCCATTAAGAATTTGACAATTTATCCATTCAGTAAGACTAATAGCTTAATTTACTGTGAAATGATTCTAATGTCACAGCCATTCAATTGTTTTCATCCTAAATTTGTGTGCTGCAATTAAACTTGACCTCAGGTTTATATGATTTGGGTGTTGCTAATTGAAATGTTTCATTGTAAAGGATTCTTTTGTGAAGTGTTACTTGTAAATATTAATCAAGGGAAACAAATCCTTCCTGACACTTCATTTTACGAAGTCTCTGTTAATACAAATTTAAAATAAATTAAATTCACTGCTTTTTTAGATAAATATTAAAATTTGATTTCTATGGACATTTTATTTTTAATTAATTGATCACTTTTCTGTAATATTAAAAATAGATTTGAATGTAGTCACTCTAAGCTGGTTTTTTTTAGGTCGACTCATTCTGCACAAGGGCTATGTTTATTGTTTGAAAAACTGAAAACATTCAAGAAAACTTACACCATTCATGAGTTACATGATTTTTTAATTCAAAACAAGTTAATTTCTGATATTTTATAATAGAAATAATTTCTAATGTTACAACATTTAAAAGCAGCATATTTGTTAATGTGCAAATTAAGATTGTTTTCTGGTGTTATAATAATTTCTAATGTTACAACAAACATTTTAAAAATTAAATTAATACTGTAAATCATTGTCATATGCCTGCATTCATTTTCCATAATCTTGCTTGAAAATGATTTACTTTACAGCATATTTCCTGGAACCTAACCAAACAATTCAGACTCTTTGTGTGTGTGAGTGCATGTGTTGTGTCAGATTGCCTTGTGGAGATAACAAAAAAATGTGCAGACCAATATGGTACAAGGTGTTTGTAGGCCAGGGTGATTTTTTTTTTTATTGTTGCTATTGAAATATGTCATATTTAGATTTATTTAAGATATTTACATGAAACTCCAATGTGATTAATTATTCATTAAATAAGTGTGCCATTAACTTAGAGATAAATAAAAATTAATGTAACATTTTTATATGAGCCTACTGTTGAATAGTATTTTTAGGATAATTTTTCCTAACCCTTCATGTTATATTACTATTATTAATTTTTTCATGATTTCTATGAATTAATAGCCAACTAGTGCTTAGAAGTATGAATTGATGCTCTATGTCGCTTTTAACTACATGATCATAATGTTCACATTTACAGTATTCACACCTACTTTATCCTTCTATCATTTCTTTTATCGTGGAATAAATTATCTTTAGAGCTATGAAGTGTAAATAACATATTTCATGTTAATTTCAGTTTTAAAGAGTACCTCTGTAATGAGTGGTTTAAAGCCTAATTAGGAAGGCAATAAAAACAAAAAAAGAACACTGTATTAATTAAAATTTAAAAAAATATTCCTTAATCTTAATTTGACATTTCAATTAAAATTAAATCATCTTGTTGTCCCTTTCCAAGAATATCCATATTTATATATACAGTTTATGATTTTATTAGTAGATCACAAACAACAAGTAGATTAATATTGCTTCAGGCTTTCATTCACTTAGAAACATTTAAATAAATAATTTTTGATTTTTTTAAAAAATGGGAAATAATTCATGTTTGAATTGATTGCTTGTCCACAAACTTGATAGAATGCTTATAAAGTCATTTTTCCTGTTCAGTAATATAACTCAGTGTTTAAGCTGCACAGTAATATTAATATATATTTTAGTTATATTTAACTGTTTTATGAAAACATTGAATTCATTTGAGAGTAATTGTGTGATTTTAATAACTGCTGGGTTTTTTTTTGGTTTTTTAAAGATTCCTTTGTTGTTATAGCAATATGTTGAAAAAGTAGACATGAGAGAGGAATGTGCATCTGCTCAAATGCTGGAACGTGTTTGAGTGTGAAATAAATGATATATTCTTGACAAGATTGAAGTTGCATTGATACATTCCTTCCTTTATTGTTTGTCTTTCAAGTTTCCATGAGTAAAGAAACAAACATATATATTCAGATTTTATATATAAACTTATTCACATTTTCTTTTTTCTTTTATACACTACAGTTGAGTAGATGGATTTGTTATAATAGACAAATTTTTGCTAATACATTAAATGAGAATTTTAATGTCAGAGTTAGAATTTAAGCATGAAGAAAGAAAAAATAAATATATTATTAAACCAACCCTTTTTCATTTTTCTTGAGTTTAATTATTAGGAATACTAGTCATGGTATGGTCAGAGTATTCATAAGAAATGCTGCCAAATGAGCATTCTGTGACACCAACACCACCTTCGTTATGGGTTATGAAAAATATTATTATTTAATCACCCACAACTAATTACAAGTGATGAGAATCTTAATTTATGTTATTAATAATTCTCCAGAAGACACCACTCATATCTCTCACTTAGCGGATATATGGGTGCTGTAAACGTTTTCCCTCTTCCACATCATTAAAGACAAACAATATTTCTGTAGGTAGAAAACTTCTTACTAAAGCAGAAGACAAATCCATCTTTTAATCTATATTTAACTAGCCCATCCACCCACTCTCTCCAAAACATGGCTATCAATATGTGTAAGAAGGTCAATAAATTTATTATATCAACAATCAAATATACAACATATGAATATAATCAAAGAATGTTGACATTTACATCACATCACAACAAGACTGTCATTCATTTATCTTAGCATAGACATAAGCAGTCAATTAACATATATACATAATCAAGCTCATGGATATCATCACAGAAATGAAGAGTAGAATTTCAGAGAAATAATTAAAGTCAATGCACATAACCTTTTCAAAGATGGTGGCTGTTCTGGCATGTGTTCACAATCACACAGTTGCAATGGTCACTGTCTTTTTTATTTGGGCAAGGCCCCACATGTCCCTTCTAGAGACACGTTATACACCTGTTTCAGAATCTTTGTCGTGCTCTCCAAGCACACCATAGAGAATTGTCCTGAATTTCACATGCACTATCATTATCAAGCACATCAGGAGGAATGTTCTTGAATTTCTGTGTGCATTTACTCAATACACCATGAGGAACATTCAAGGTAAACTTCATGAATTCTTGATACCAAACTCAAACCACAAATCTCTACCATATTGGCTCTCAAATGGAATTCACAGGAATCAACAGCAACACATTTTACTGATAAGTTTGATGACAACACTAGAAGCACACCCCAACATAATCAAGTACAGTAGTCATTGTAGCATGACATGACATAAGAAAAAGGCTTGCTCTGCTCTGCAAAAGTCAAATTAAGGCAGCACTAAATTTTATTTCATCTCTAAACTCCTTTCTCTCTTACAAACATTATCAACTTACAAATCCTGCAACAATTTTGTTAGCTCCATACACATACAGCATAGATCAAATTCAGTTTTAATGTACAATATAAGTGAACAAATTAGTGAACATAGAAATAATAGTTCAATTACATAAAGCATTCTCCACTTCAAATGATAGATCAATAGCTAACATGTATGAAACATTCTGAGTCCATTCTTTCTTTATCAGTCAGTTACCTAAGCTAATGATTGCCTTTATGACCAGACTCTAGTTATGTTTGAATTCAAAGTGATAGAATAGAGTACTTCTTCAACAAAGAAACTTCCGGTCCATCCCCATTGGATAAAATTGTTATGAACAAGTGTGAGACTATTAGTCAGAAAATATACTCATCTAGTTGGAACTGGTTTGGATTGCATCAGCAATTTTCTAGCATATTCTCCACCAGAGTTGTTTACTCCAACTAAAAATTTTATCATCACAAGAAGTGCCCATTTGACAATTTAACAATTTATATAACAATTAAGTTTAAAAATACTCCACCACACATTCCAAGAAATTAACCACAAAAATTAAAACCCATTCCCTCTAAAAGAATCTGCATATAGACACAATCTATTAAATGTCTTTGAATGACATGAACTTGGGGCAATACTGTTGTAAACTTGTAACAAATGAATGCAAAATCTTGAGACTGCTTATATATGCAAATTTAAAAAAAAGTTTTATTCTGTTGTCTTCCTCTGTTCCATTTCTTTATACTTAGGACAGTATGTTTATGATATGTTGTCTATCTTAATTGTATTTCTGTGTACTTAGTCATATTAGTTCTTTATTTATATTGATTTGTTTTTAAAATCAATATCACTGAACTTGGAATATGCCACAACTGAATGGATTTTAGAGTCTAACCATTTTTTACATGAACCACTGAATGGCTTATAGGATCACAAGACAGATATTTTCTATTTTATTTCAGATAATAAGTCATTGCAGTAGGTTGATATTTCAGTTAACCTACCTTCAAGCAACTATGAAGTCATTTTTTTAGTCAGTAAGTGCTAAAGTTATTGAGACAAATCACCATTTTCATCAATCCAGAGATAACTAAACTTTGAGAAAGAAAGATTGTTCTAACATTAATTTTGCTCAATAGTTATTTACAAAGGTATGCTATTTCAGTTAAGGTCAGTAATGACCAGTCTCTGAGAAATATGGAATAACTCATCTCTGAAAAAGATAACTGCTTTAAGAGTGATGGAATGACCAATTGCAGAGATTTATGAGTGGTGGAATGACCAATTGCAGAGACATATGAGTGATGGAGTGATCAATCAATCACTGAGAAATATGAATGATGAAATCAACAATCACTGCTGAGTGAGTGATGGAATAACCAATCAAAGAGAAAGATCATGACTGTATAAGTGATGGAATGACAAATCACTGAGATCACTACTGTATGAGTGATGGAATGACCAATCACTAAGAATGATCATGACTCTATAAGCGATGGAATGACCAATCACTGGGAAAGTTCAATAATACTTGAGTAGAAGTTTGCATTATTGAATGGAACAAGACTGAGTGTTGGTTCAGTTTATTTACCACATGTAGGGTTATTATAATTATCCAAATTATTAATTATGAATCTAGTTTTAATACTGATAACAGACCCACTCTTATTCTTTCAGCCACTGTAATGAATCCTACCGCTTAAGTTACATGGGACAAAGTAAATTTGTTGATGTTGCCTTCTAAGATTGGCGATTTATCTCTTCCTCTTAATTAATTAATTACCAATCATCCAACCATATATGGGTTATCCCCCCCAAAATCCCAATTAATGGTTGTTCCAAAAGAATTAATTAAAATAAGGGATATAGATTAAAAACAATTAACAATAGGAACAATTAAAAAATCTTTAAGATACAAATAAATACAAATGAACATGTTTTATTGTCCTTATTAGTTCAAGAATGAGGAGTTTACAAACTCAGATTGTCACTGAAGAGTGGCTTTGAGGTTTGAGTACTTAACTCTCTTCTTCCACATTTAACAGTAGAATCTCTATGTTCCCACAATCTCTACTGATGACAAAGCTCCTCTCTTTAGGATTACAGGCTGTGCATCACAGACAAGATTTCTGGATCAAATCAAGACAACAATAGAAGGACCCCCAGCAAAACAAAAATGGTATGTGGCAACAGTGGAAAATAATGCAAATCTTGCAATAGTGCTACTCTAAATCAATAAATGTTAGCAAAAGAATTTCCATCATTATGAAACATTTACAAGACAATAATCATCTCAAGAATTCAAATAATCAACAGTTTATCATTAGTCTCCATTAAATGCTTTCACCTCACCATTTTGTTTACATTTAAACAAAATACATTATTTACATGTTATAATTTAGTTCAGATAGACTTTACAATAAATCGAGAAAATGGTACCTCCCAAATTCATTGTATGTTTACAATGGAACCATCACTAATGCCATGAAATACATTTTTAAAAAGAAATGTACATTAGCGTTCATGCAGACAAATAATCAGTGAGAAATAAAATCTTTAATATTCTAGTTTATAAAACATTTCAACTATTCTTGTGAAGTCAATGTAAATATACTGACTATTCTCTGTATCACTTTGCATCTTCCTGCATTTACAGATATGACCTCTCCGATGGCAAATTTTACTACCTGAGATTTGACCCCAAGTTTGCCTACATCATAGGCAGAACTCAAATGCCCATTTACGGTTATGGTGTGTCTGGTTAATTTCACTCAACCCTCTACAAAGCAAAATTCCATCCCTCTGGACTTCACTCATCAAGCCTAATGGTCCTCTTAAATGGCTTAATTCTTTTTGCACTGCACATGAGGTGTGGAATATTCATAATTGTTGACTACACAGCTAACCGAATAATAGACTATGCTGGCAGTCAATAACAATATACATGCAACACATTATTAATTATAGAAAAATTAAATGAAAATTTATAAAGCATGGGCTGAATTTGCCCGCACAGGATTTAAATCTTACAACTCTATACAAACTGATCAAAAACAGTGTGATTCATGTGATATATACCAAAACCCTAAACAAGTATATATATTGATAATTAACAAAGTCTGATATAGTGCTGCTTATTTATTACACCCCTTACAGACACGAAAGTGCTTGGACCTTACAATAAGCAATACATTATTGAAAATTGACAATAAAATATTAAGGACAATTGATACAAATGAGCACAATAGAAGGAAGAATTCAATATTTAAAGCAATTTATTTATTAAGATCATTACTGTCCTGTGTCTCATTCTAGATGTACACTTAAACACTCTCATAAACACCAAACAACAGGGCATATATGTTACATGAATAAAACATATTATATTAGATAAATTATAAAGATATCTGGTCAAATGCATTGACACATACTATGATGAATACTCCTAAACTACATCCATAGGATAATGTGTGCATAGGTGAATGTAACTATGGACATTGGTTTCAAGTGCCACACCCACTTATTTTGCAAGTTGCAACTTAGGTATGAACTAAGAAAAATTGATGTGATTGGTTTGTGGCCAGATATATCAATCAATGGATAGAACACTCCCAATCTAGTTATGTCTAGACTGGTTGGCATTAAACAGATAAATGTTTATTCCCATCACATTATGTCTAGACAGTTGATTAGACATTACTCATTTTCAATCATATTTATGTCTAGACAGTTGACATTAGACATAGATGTCTCATTCCCCATCACATTTATGTCTTGTAAGTTGACATTAGACAGATAAATGTCTCATTCCCCATCACAATTATATCTAGACAATTGACATTAGACAGATATTTCCAGTCCTATTTATGTATAGACAATTGACAGGTAGATGTCTCATTCCCCATCACATTTATGTCTAGACAGTTGACATTAGACAGATAAATGTCTCATTCCCTATCACATTTATTTATGTCTAGACAATTGACATTAGACAGATATCTCATTTCCAGTCCTATTTATGTCTAGACAGTAGACATTAGACATATTTCCAGTCCTATTTATGTATTGACAATTGACAGGTAGATGTCTCATTCCCATTCCCATTTATGTCTAGACAGTTGACATTAGACAGATATATGTCTCATTTCCCATCACATTTATGTCTAGACAGTTGATGAAAAGAATGGTGACTTTATTAGTGACAAAAGTTCTACTAAGACTACTGGCTGCATTAGAGAATCAAATACAAAAGACAAATCAATGTTTATAAATGACAATAAGACATGCTTAGTTTATGTAATAAAACTATAGTTGATGCAACAGTCTGCAAGAATTGTCTTAAGTATTCAATTAAGCACAGGTAGTGATGAACAGGTTAAACAGAAAAACATGTTTACCAATAGTTTATTGCACTTAGTGCAAAAAATCCCTCTAATTTCACAGTTTAATATTAGTAGAATGGTAGCCAATGTAGCAGCTATGAGTCAGAGTACTATGTTGGCAACCTGTGTACATAGCAGTTCATGGCAGGCAACCATTTGTGTATTGCTATGTAGGCAACTGAGATAAAAACAAAGTCTAGATAACGAGTCAAGGTGATTAATTAATAATCCGGAAGGATCTTGTCTCATAAATAACGGTGTTGCTGGATCAATATTTGACCTACGCTCCTTTGCCTAAATCCAAAGGATGAACATTAAAAACACATTTGCCCGATTGAAAATATATTTATATGCCCCACCTTTGGACGCTTCCTTTTGTGTTACCATTCCATACAAAGATTGGTCAATGTCCATTTTAAAAAAGAAAAGAACAAGTTATTAACAAAATGTATCAAGAGAAAAAAGGGAACCATTTATTAACAAAACAAATGAATCATACAAGTCAAAGAAAAAACCCTCACCTCCTTAAAAGAGAAAAACCCTCACCTTCTTAAAAGAGAAAAAACCCTCACCTCCTTAAAAGAGAAAAAATCCTCACCTCTTTAAAAGCAAATTAAGGGGCATTGATATGAGAGATAGGTGGGGAAAAGAGGTATATAAAGATTAGCAATGTAGACCTTTACATAATATATATATATAAAAAACCCTATTCCCAGACTTAAGCGGACCAAATAAGTTTAAAAACCAGACTTATGTCGACCTACAGCAATAGGCAGACCGCCTCTTGGTCTGCCTAAGTTTCAGATTGTTCATTCATATAAATAAAGCTTAATTTTGCCATTTTTCTCTCATAGTTTTTATCTTTGACATAAACCACTAAATTTCATATTTTAATAGTTTTTCCTGTGAGTTTTCATCGAAATTCGGGTGCGATTTTGAAGGTTGTATACTTCGAACATTATTGATATGCTTAAAATCCAGAGTTATGTAGACCGTTGAAAAAGTGGTTGTAACTATGTAGTTTGCGTGTATACTATATACTTCCTAAATGTCTTCGTTTAGAAAAGAATGTCTTTCATCGATATAACTGATTAATTTTACTAAATTCAGTTTATTTCTACATTTAATTAATCGTGAGGTTAGAGTACCCTGTTGACAACGATTTTATGGTCACACTACGTACCTAATTAAACACAATATGGAAATGAAAAGAATGCTCTGGAAAGGTAAAACTGAAACTGGCTGATATAATGTGTATATTAAAGTCATAATAATCAAATTAGAATCTCCATACACTTTAAAATAATTTTAAAACATATTTTTTGTAACTCGACTCGAACACGTTAAATTGGATTGCTTCCCTTTTCCTGTATCACTGTTTATGAGACCAAAATGTATATTTTTATTTTTTACAAACTGGCTTAAATTAACGATTCTAGTGGCCTTTCTCTAGGTTAAGAAATTACTTTTACATCTATTATAAACAAATAGAATATTGCTTAAACTCGCTCAATCGAAGAACTGATTTTTTTCAAAATGGCGGCTTACGATTGTCTAGTACTGTAAGTGTAAGTAGGTTGCACAAACTATAAACTAAATTAAAGGCTAAAGGCTTACTTAAATTTGATATTAATAATGATATTTAATTTCTCAAAGGAAAAAGCTACACAGTTTAAGAAGCATTATTTAAGTATTTTATTCTGAACTCGATCTCAATGTACAATGACAGCCTATATTAGTTATGCATGTAAACAACAAAGAGCAAATTAATTGTTTGGTTTAAATTTTAACAATTATTGTATTTTCAAAAACGAATAAACTGTTACATTAAAAAGTCTGCATAGAAATCAGTAGAGGATTATTTGCATAATTTTCAGAGTTTATTTTCTTGAAATCACCATTAGCTATATAGATTTTGCAAAATTATTGATTAAATAAGTTGTGGAAATAGATTTTATAAATCAACATCATATGAACAATAGAATTAAATGTAACATTAACTATTTATTTTTATTTTTTTATATGTTTATCTAATTAATACTCTTGTAATACAAGTTATTTCCAAGAATTGTGAAAGCACTAGAAGTAAAACTACTATTCAAAACAAAATTAAACCATGTGATACTTTGAAATATTTTTCAGATTTATACATAATACCTGTATATTAATATTAGTATAATTTTAACACTGCAGATTTCATTAAGTCAGACCCATTTGGTACTCTGAAATCTTGTTTACAGCAGTTGACATTTTTCCTAGTGGATATTACTTGCCTCTGAAAAGTGAAATACACTCCCAACTGGTATTTATTTGGAAAAAATAATTAATTTCTATGCAACACTTTTATTAAATATTGACTTTTACAAGGAGGATAGTGAGAGACTTGAGTAATATTCAAAATTCCTTTCAAGATAATATGTTCTTACCAACAAGAATAGCTATCCCACTTCTTTGTAATTAATTCTAATTTATACATGCATGTTTGTAAATCAATTTCTGCATCATAATAATACATTCCACCATTCATTTAACTGTGTACTGATGGATTTGACTTGTTATACATTGTCATAAATTTATAAATATCATTCAGCTTGTAAAATGCACTACTCAGTTGTTAAGCTCTCTAATTTATACATGTATGTTGTAAATCCATTTCTGCACCATAATAATACATTCCATCATTCATTTTACTGTGAAATGATGGATTTGATTATTATTATAGATATATAAATATCATTCAGCTTGTAAGATGCACTACTCAGTTATTAAGCTCTAATATATTTCCAGGTCTTGAAAAAAACACACTCTGCTATGTTTATATTAGCAGGAGTGTGATTATTACTGCTATGTAAATATAATAATTTCTAATAGTAGTAATAATACTGAAGCCCAAGAAACTGAAGAAAGATATGTCAATAGAAAAACTGAATATTTACTGTTTCCATTTAACAAAACTGTTTGAATAGTGATAATGATAGTTAACATGTTCATAATGTATAACTGAAAGTTACAGGGCAATATTATATACAGTTAATACAGCTTATATAGCTACAAAATGATCATGGATTAGGAAAGTTGTTAAAAAATAATAGAACATACTACCAGACATATAATAGATAACCTGAAATAAGACAACTACCTTATATTCAGTTATTCAGTTAATAGTTAAATACACTAATAAAAAAATAAAACATAAATAATAAGATTTTTGCATTGTATGAAGCAAATAAAGTAGCACTAAAGTGACAAATCCATTATGTTTTCAGCTTGTGTTGTATACAACACTTTAGAATCTCACTCACTGATCCACTATTAAAAATCAGTAATGTTGTGAATACATATGAAATATTTTCTTAATAATAGAACTGACACTGATTGGATTATAAGACTATTAATAATATGTAATGTTGCAAATACATATGAAATATTTTCTTAATAGTAGAACTGACACATATTGGATTATGAGACTATTATTAGGCTAGTGACTTTAATGAGAGATGAGGTACAGATATAATGTATTTTAATGTAAAGGATATCCAGCAATATACAAATAAGTAATAATTTAATTTGGAATATATTTCAGTGTTCCATACTACAGTATTATGATTATAAGAAATTGGTAATAATAGAATATTACAAAATTTCACACTAAACAACAGAATTCACTAGCAAAATTGCCAAGTTCAGCATTTCAAATCTTACATATGCACATTGAATAAGCTAAAACTTAAAAGATACATGAGAGCTAGTAATAATATATGCCTACATGAGAAATTAAAACAATAATTATCATTTTAAAGTGGCTGTATCTCCACTGGTCACAAAGAAACTTTTTAAATCTTATATTTTTTAATTTGCTCTATGGATCACTAGGCTATAATTGATTTATACATTTATGAAAGCTAAACGTTTTCTTTAAATTAGCTGCAAAAACTAGTACTGTAGTAATATAACTTATGTACATGTATATACATATATATTTATTTCAAATGTAATTTAGAGTAAGGGTGTGCAGCAAGTATTATTTCATCCAAAAGTAAAAAGAAAACTTTCAATTCAGTTCAAGTTTAGGATGATTGGAAACACAACTTTGTGCAAAGATGCAATGAATATTTCTTTACTTCTTCAAATCCATTACAACTATGAACACTAACAGTATTAGTCTCAAGACTGTGTATTTACAGTACCTGATGCAATAGAGTAACTTATGTGGAAACATAAGATTTAATTTCACTACAAAAAGAAATGACAATGTGTGTTATTTTTTGCAGTCCATATGGTTATTCAAAAATATGTGGTAGTATTTAGGGTAATATTTATATTGTTAGTTTAAAAGTGAAATAGAAAAGATATAGAGCATTGTGAATGAAAAGAAAATTGATTTATTTTATAGAAAAATAAAATACTTCTCCTTGTGGGTTTTGACTCGCACAAAAATGAAAGAAAAATAAAATACTCCTTTCTATCTTTTTTCTCTTAGCCAAATTATTTGACTATCAACATTTAGCACTATCATAGATATAGGTGCTACGAACTTTCTTGTGTCAGTTTTGCACGAATAGTAATTAAAAGTTTTCATTCGAATTGCACTGCCCCTTTTGTCACGTGGAGAGGCTAATTTCCCCTCAACTCTGTCGTAGAGGAGATAATGGGCTTTCTTTTGTCAACTCAGAGACCATCCCTATTGTTCTCATCTTAACGGTTTATAGTGGGTTTCCAAACACCCCGGACCCCTGTCGTCTTCCTAACAGCCAGGCGGCTTATATCAAAAGTTAATCCTTCCTCCTCGCCTACACTCGTACACGTGAGAACAACAGTACCTATCTTTACTACTGACTGGCGATTGTTGTGCAAACATTTTTTTCTTCTTAGCAGTGTTAGTGAATCGCTACGCATTCTTTTGTACTTCCATCAAATCAACACTGCACACATTTATGTACACAAAGATGTGTACGGTAGACCCAACAGCTCCAAACACAATTGTCGTGTTTAAAAAACAAGGGGGTCATTATACGTATATTGAAGGACAGAAGTCATATGACAAACATTTAGATGCAAAGTGTTACTCGATGCTATTTTTACAGCAATATTTAAGTTATTAAAACACAAAATTTAGCAGAAACAAAACCTAAATCAGGAATAAAAGTAAAAAAGTTTTAGAATATATTTACATTTGGTTTTTTTTATTTACAGCTAATCCTAACCGTAACATTTCTCTAAAAACAACAAAACAAAATCTATCTCTAAAATTCCCTCATATTTTTTCTCTAACCTAAAACAAGACAGTTGTGTATGGAGTCGCTTCTTATCAACGGTGAGCGGAAAAAATGTCACAGGAAAAAGTCACAGGAAGTCATAGGAAATATAGTCACAAGAAAAAAGTTACAGGAAATAAATTCACAATATAAAGTCATAAGTGTCAGAGTGTATATTTTATAATACTTATTAACAGTAAGTGAAGCAGGAAATGGCACGGAGATTAACTGCTCGCTCAATATGTGCGTGATTCAAGTGTATTTTATATACCGTATAAATGCTTTGTAATACATACATTTAGTTCTGTTTTAATTAATTTTAATTTTAAGTCGGTATGCATGCTTATTATTGAGTGAATAACAGTAAATGGAAGTAAGCGACGGCTTATTAGGATCGTGGTTCGATTCTCGCTCTGGGGTAAATGTGTGTGTGTGACTTGTATATCGTAACATATTATAATTCACGCATTTAATTATATGATTTTTTCATACTTAGTTATATTGTTATGCTTGAAGTCCATAAACAAGTAAATTATAGATAGAATAACAGTGAATGGAAATAAGTGATTGTGCAGAGACTAAAATCTCGCCCAAGAAGATCGTGGTGTGATTCTCTCTGTGAATGAAAGATGTTTTGTTTGTGTGTGTGTGTGTGTGTGAGAGAGAGAGAGAGAGAGAGAGAGAGAGAGTGATTGTAATTTAAAGAATCTGCCTCTAATCTCTCCGACACAACTCACACAGTAAATAAGATTTAAACTATAGCTCTATGTGTAACCCAATACTACAAGTGTAATTCCGAGAAACGCCAAAGAACTACGCTAAAACAAAATAAGACACCAATGCAATCATATGGTTATAGCATTCAATGCAATATAAACATGTTAGATAGTTGTATGGTAGGTGAGTTTTATTAATATTGCATGTCACCGTTCAAATTTATAGTTACTATAACTTACAGATATGCCAACCGCTTTGATCATACCCCCACCCCACTCTCAAGGTTTATGTAGTAAAGCCATAACTATAACCTGATCTGTAAGCATTGTCATAATTCTATTTTTCAAACCCCTGATCTGTTGTAGTGTCATAATTATAACTCTCAAGATCTGTAAGCATTGTCCTAATTCTATTTTTCAAAACCCTGATGTGTAATATAATTGACCTAATTTTAGCTATGAAAGATCTGACCTGTATACTAGTTTTGATCAATTAGTACTATATATTTCAACTTCGCCCATTAAGTACAAGAACAATAGAACACTATCAATAATGTGGCTAACACAGTTCAATTTTCTTTTATCTCGATTGAGAAATAATTTCCAGAAGTGAAAAGAAACTGACGTATTTTCATAAAATGAAACTAAATAAAAATTTATCAATGAAATTTTGTTTGTCCTATTTGATGAACTAGATACAAAGCCTAGAACCTTATCTGGGGATGGGGTAAGAATCACACTATCCATCCTGGCATGAATCGAACTCAGCCCCTGAATTAAGCAAGAATTGCTCTGCCCTTGCGGTTGTTCTTCAGTTCAATAATATTGCTTCAGACACTTTCTTATATATGCATAATGGTACTACTAGTTATAACTTTCAACCTTAATGTTGTGTAATATTGACCTAATTATAGCTGTGAAAGATCTGACCAGTACTACTTGTTATAACTTTCAACCTTAATGATGTGTAATATTGACCTAATTTTAGCTGTGAAAAATCTGATCTGTACTACTAGTTATAACTTTCAAATCTCTGATCTGTAATAATTGCAGCTTTCTAATCCCTAATCTGTAGCACTAGTTCCTCACTATAGCTTTCAACCACCTAACACAAAGCACTGTCAGAATTATAGCTGTCAAACCTCTGTTTGTAGCACCTAGAACTAGTTCCAATTTAAAATTGAAAACATTTTATGTAAATACTAGTTCTGTAAGTTTCCAACCAGCAATCTGTGTCACTAGTCCTCATAATACAGCTTTCATGCTACTTTAGCAATCATAAGCAGCTTTTTTTTTAGTTGTCTGCTTGTGTGTGAAATTAAGTTCACTAGACAAACAGCCAGTCAGCGCACACCACTTGCTAGTGGGGGTATGATGAAGACTAATGCTACAGGTTAGGGATTTGAAAACCAGAGCTTTTCTCTTAGTATATGTAGGGATTTGATACCATTTAAGAAAAATAGCATTGTTGATGCCTCAGCTGCAGATCATTAGTTTTAAAGCTATAGTAGTAAGGACTAATGTTATAGATCATGAGTTTTAAAGCTACAGTAATAAGGACTAATGTTATAGATCACGAGTTTTAAAGCTACAGTAGTAAGGACTAATGCTATAGATCATGAGTTTTAGATCAGTAGTAAGGACTAATGAGAACTAGTGCTACAGATCATGAGTTTCAAAGCTATAGTAGTAAGGACTAATGCTATAGATCATGAGTTTTAAAGCTACAGTAGTAAGGACTAATGAGAACTAGTGCTATATAGATCATAGGTTTAAATATACAACTTTGAAAATGCTACATATCAGGAATTTGAAAGCTATGGTAAATAGTAGTGCTAAAATTAAGGAATATGAAAGCTATAGAGAGAATTAGTCCAATAGTGCTATAGGGGGTTGTTAGCTACAGTAAGGACTATATAGTATATTTCATATAAGTTCATATTTGGAGCTTCAAAGCTATACGGATGCTATTTGTTTCTATTCAATTATCATCCAGTTCTTTCAGCAAATGTGCAGTTAATTTACACTGAGCATCTTGTTGCCAGATCAAAATTACAATATGAGAAGAAATGTAAAACATGAAGGTAATAAAATAGCATATTGGCTTTAGAATTAGACGGAGATGCTGTTAATGAGTTTTTTTAAAAGTCAATTCACTATTTTTATGGCAATTAATTGTATTGCAATTTTAATTATCTAATAAACGATAAATATTAAATAAAGGTAATTATAACTGCTATATTATTCTAATACAATGTATTATAAACAATTTGCTGTTACTATTTCAGTATTTGTTACACAGAGTAAGTATTCCATCACCATATATAGTACACTATTAAAAATTAATAGTTATATCCACTGAATAAAAGAGATTTTAAATATACTGGTCTAACACAAACATAAGTAATTAACAATGATACAAAGCTGTTTTATTTTGTTAAATTATTTCTCTGAGGAAATGAAGTTACAAATAATAATCTCTTTTTGCTTCAAGTTACTATTTGTTTTCTTGTTATTGATCCAATTTATTATTTAGTAATATATTTACAAGTAACAATTTACAAAAAAAATAATATCAATAAGTAGTTTTACAAAGTGTTCATTACTGGTTGAGCATATGACAACTCTTCAACTGCTCCGAATTTACAATTTAAAATGAATATGTCTACCTTCGATAATTAGGTCAATTAATTGGTTCAAGCGATTAGTTTCTCAAACAAATATACATCTCTTTCACCTAGTGTTTTCCCTTGGAAATCAAAAGAATCGAATATTTTAACCTTTGCTAAAATGTTTAGCACAATAGTTTGTTACCACATTTAAAGTCTATTGCTGGACCGATTCTAAATGATAAAGCTTTCACTAAAGTTTGATTTCTATTGCTTACCACCGTATCAGACAATATGTACATGGTGTGTGGCATAGGAAAGTTACATGCCTATACCATAGGATTCTAATGTTGCTATAAATTATGGGCTTGAAAGCTTACAATTAGTAATGCTAACAGTGCTACAGATTATGAGCTTGAAAACTTACAATTAGTAATGCCTACAGTGCTAAAGATTATGGTTTGGAAAGCTATAATGATAATGATGTTTCAGATCAAGGGTTTCAAAGCTATGGTAAGGATTAGTTGTAATGGAGTTATCAGTTCTAATCATGGGTTTCTTTGAAATCTTAATCATAATGCTCAGCACGTTGCAACTTCAAAATTCACCTTTCCATTGTATTGTTCCTACTATTTTCTTTTCTCTTTATATTATATGAAAAATTACAAACACAAAATTAAATATATATATTTTTTTTGCATTGACAATTCATATAATCTTTCTCTCACAAAACAAATAAGAACAAAAAATGCTTTATATGAATGAAAATTGGTCGTGTGACATCAGTATTATTATAAGCATATAAACATTAAACATTTAATAAATATAACATCACATTCATTTTTTTAACATTTAAATATAAACTGTACCCAGCAGAAATAAATGCATGCATTTCCATCTTCCATGCTCACATCACCACTAATATTTAAATTTCATCACATACTGGTAGTGACCTACTCTTATCAGTGATACAGTAGCTGTACAACTGTTTTCCAGCATTTCATTTACCAGTTTGGGTAAGGGAAAGAAATGGCAACTTAACCGTTCTTTTGCTTGCAAGACACAAGCTATGTCCAAATATTTCCTTAAAGAGATTAATCAATAACAGTCTTCCTCCCACCCCACCCACCAATGTGTATTTTCACTAAGGTGTCCTCTGCTGTGAGCTATTATTATTTGTGCATTCACAAAACAAATTTTCTTTCTCATGCAAAAAACAAAAAAAACAACGTGTAATGTCATACGATTGAAATAAATTGTATAGCAATTACCTGAATACACCTTGTCAACATAACAGAATACCTCTTTTTAATCATTTAAACACTATAAAAAAATTTACCAAGCAAAATTAAATACACTTATACTATATTCCTCACTATTAATATTTAAATTTTACCATGAAGCATTTGTGATTGCTCTTAGTGCTGTACTTTCCTTTATTTTTTATTTTATATAAATATATTTTTCCAGACCTATCTGTGTATAATGCTAAAGCATCCTTGATCTTAAAGCTGGCCATGTGAGATAAAATGACCTCCCATGTGCTCTATGTTGCATTGTCATGTTCACAGGAATGAGAGGAAAAAAAGGAATCAGTGAAGCGATGGGGAAGGAAGGAGAGGGAGGGAGGGAAGGAAGGAAGTTTTAACATGGCCAGCTTTTATGTTGCATGTCACATTCACAAAACTGAGACAACTTCAAAATAAGTACTCTCAAAACAACCAACAGTCAAGATGATTTGCTAAATTATTGCTCAAATTTTCACTTGCAATGTCACTTATAATCAAGCCTTCCAATAAAAAAATTCATTTATGTTCCTAGCAATGCATTCATTTTAATTTTCCACCCGTCATGTGATTGACATGTAATATACACATCATACTCTAGTTTTATATAATTCTGTTTGTTGGCATCAGGCTGCCAACTAACATTTTTATTTTCAGAGTTTCAAATTTATTTATCTGGATTCAAAATATATTTCTCGGAATTTAAGAATACATGTACCAGTGCATCTTTGAAGGGTATAAGGGATGGTGGATATAATGTACTAATAAATTTTTCATGCCAACTAAGAGTTAGTAAAAAAATAAAATTAGTATTTGTCATAAAATGTAACAAATAATTTTAATATAAATGCATAATGCATTGTCAATTATTAGTAACAAACATCAGTGACAAATACTGTCAGTTATTAGTAACAAACAGTTAAATTTAATATACTTAATTTTAGTTGGCAGGTAAAATTTATATCTTTACTTTCTGAGCAGATTCATAATAGAAAGTTTTTCATAGCATTGATAAATTTCTGTCACTTCAAAAACTAAATTAACATAGTACTTGTAAAACATTTTATATTGTTGACTTGTTTTTTGTCCTTATTTGTTAACTTGATACTTTAAACTGCTCAGAATTTTGTAAAGTGCAATATATGATCTAATTTAATTACTATGTCACTAATCTTATGTACAAAATCTTCCTATTATTTACAGACTACTATAACTATTTTATCGTCTTGCCAGTTTTATTTGTACAAGTTATAGGAATCAGTTAGTCATTCACATAAATATATAACAGTTCTATTAACATTTTCAAGTCCAAAAATTCCATGACTATATCTTCAGTATTTATGATTTAAC
This sequence comes from Sinotaia quadrata, assembly GCA_028829895.1. NCBI lineage: Eukaryota > Metazoa > Mollusca > Gastropoda > Architaenioglossa > Viviparidae > Sinotaia > Sinotaia quadrata. The sequence goes on along the minus strand of CM054177.1, from coordinate 57,926,431 downwards.
TTTTATAAGATTTTTCTCTCATTAAATTAATTTTTGTGAAGGTTCCAAATATGTAATTTAGTTTTCAAAGTATACTGACAATGGGAAAGCCAAGCAGCAAATCCTGAGTTGTACATAAAGTGACTCGTGAGAATGAAGAATCTTAAGGCTGCTTCAAGATTAAAGTTTTGTATCTTTAAGAAAACTTTAACACCTTATCAGTTGGGACAATACAAAAAAAAAACTTTTCACTGAATCAGAATGTGAATATTTATATGTTGTGATAGCACACAATTTACAATGTACTATGATATACTCAAATTATCAGAGATCCTGACAAAATTGACAGAACTTGACAGAACTTGACAGAAGCACTTAATAAAATGTCAGAGAAAAGAGATGATTTGTTTGATTACATTAACACACATCCAGTGAATGCTGAAGACAATACTGGAGTGATATGATGACATGATCATGTAGCCAGTGAATGCTGAAGACATTGTAGTGATATAACCTATGATCATGTAGCCAGTGAATGGTGAAGACAACAATGGGTGATATGATGATGAGCTCTGGATGCTCTAAGAATGGTCCTTGCTGTAACAGTCCAGTCATTCTGAAGTTTCTGCAAAAGATAGAGATAAATTAAGAAGAATACTTCTAGTACATTACAAAGTCAAGACACTAAATGTGCTCAAGTGTTGTGTAGGTGTCAAGTGTGATAACCACTAGTAAGTCGAGATACTAAATAAATGCTCAAGTATTGTGTTGGTATCAAGTGAGAATGATGTGAACAGTCAAATGTAAGGTGTCCTACAGCTATTCAGAAGTTCTTAATATGAAGGAAATTTTGATGTGTTGATAAACAAGTTTAAGTGATCCCTTAAATATAATGGAAATAATACTTACAGTAGCTTATTCAGGCAAAGGATGGATGCAGAACACCCCAAAGTTACACTCCTACATATTACACAGAACATCCCAATTGCAATCATACATATTAAGTAGAACATCCTAGTTACACCTTAAATATTATGTAAAACTTCCCAGTTACACTCCATTATGTAGAATATACCAAAGTTACACTCATATATATATTAAATAGAACATACCAGTTACACCACTAATTATTAACCTTTGATATGAACCTCTGTTACACTCATACACATTGTGTAGAACATAGCAGTTACATCCCTATATATTAAGGAGAACATTTTACTTACACTCATATACATAGTGTAGAATATCCCAGTTACATTCCTATACACTGAGTAGAACATCATAGTTATACACACTGTGTAGAACATACCAGTCACACTAGTACACTGTGTAGAAACATCCCAGTTACACTCATCTACATTATGTTGCTTATCCCCAAGTTACACTCATATACAGCACACTCCAAAGTATGTATACCATATATCAAATTAGTTATTTTTAGGTTTTACTATCTGTTATTCATCTCAAACAAAAAAAGGTTTATATATATATATATGGAAATAACTGAAACTCACACTCAGGCTACATTTAAGAGATATACATAAAATATCTTGATTACAGTGTAACAATTTAGATGTGCAAACGAAATAAGTTGATGACTACTACAGTCCAGGTCAGCAAGTGAAATAAGTTGACGACAGTGCATTTTTGCATTAACAGTGTTGATGAATGTGTGGCATGAAGTAAAATCTATCATATTTTATATCTCCTCTTATACTTTAATCCAAATTACTCTTAGAATTATACTAAATATTTCCTGCAATGTTAGTGACAAGTTTATAATTTCTAAGTATGCAGAGAGAGAGAGCTAACGATCCAAATTCTCAAGAAGATAAAAGACATTTTAGTTTGTTCAGTCATGAGCAAGTTAGTTTGTTCATCATCAAATTTATTTTATAAATGCTCTAAGTGCTTTAATCATACACTAAATCATCCATTTGCAAACCATGTGTGAGTGTTTATACCTTTGTGTGTGCATGCATGTGTGTGAGTGAGTGTGTGTTATGTGTGTGAATGTATGTATGTATGAATATGAACAAATGAGAAGCATGAATAAAATGAATTTACAAATATACAGTTTTAACAAACAATGACAGAGACAGTGCTATTCTTGCTGATGAAAAATGTCATGAGAACCCTCTTGAAAATAACCGAACATCAAACATGCAAGGAAACAATTCTAGGCAGATGGACCCTGATAAGCAAAAAATTTTGAAACTATGACTTAATTTTACATTCATTATGTTGAAAAAGTGTCTGATGATGAGTGCAATCTTCTAACAGTTGTGTACAAATGTGTGTGAAGATAAGTGCAATCTTCTAACAGTTGTGTACAAATGAGTGTGAAGATAAGTGCAGTCTTCTAGCAGTTGTGTACAAATGTGTGTGAAGATAAGTGCAGGCTTCTAGCAGTTGTGTACAAATGTGTCTAAAGATGAGTGCAATTTTCTAAAGTTGGATATGCATACATGAGATCACATATGTACTTACAGCATATACCAAAAAGAAGACATCTCACTTCTACTGTGAAAAGGTGGTCAGTGAACAGTTCTTGAAATCCTAATACAAATAAAAATATGACTATATAGCAAGAAATTCAAGTACAAGAGTTTTGAAAAAAATGTAGTGTCTAACAGTTTCACTCTCTATTCTCTCTCATTTGGTCAAATATGCAAGTTATGGTCTTAAACCACACTCTCGACACAAGAATGTTGTTATGGTCTAAAAGTTAAACTAAATTCTGGATACAAGGAATGTTGTTATGGTCTAAAAGTTAAAGAACAATCTAGATACAAAGAATGATTTTGTGGTTGTGTAAAAGTTAACTACACTCTGGATACAAGAAATGTTGTTATGGTCCAAAACTACACTCTAGATACAAGGAATGCTGCTGTGATGATCTAAAAGTTAAAGTACAATCATAATACAAGGAATGTTGAGATGGTCTAAAAGTTAAACTGAACTTTTGATATAAAGGATGTTGTTGTTATGGTCAAAAAAGTTAAACTACAGTCTGGATACAAAGAATGTAATTGCAAATGTCCTGGGTGACATTGAACATACCTATATAAAGCCTCATGACAAATATTTGATCTCCCTCCTCTCCTCTTCCCACATTCAGGCTCTTGGAATTGAATTCTTTAAAGTAAAAATGGACTATGTATTCATTCAGTAAATTATTATTATTTATTCATGAGAAATTGACACTTAACAGTAAATTGGTAATATTTCTTAATCTTTTAGATCAGGAGCTAATATGACAATGTTTATTTGTTACAGCATTATAGGTTTGACATGTTTTGCAAATATTAAATCACTCAATTTCATATTTCTGATTTTAATCTGTTTTAAAGCAGTATAGGTTTCACATTTTTAGTATTATTAAACTCCATTTCATTCATCTGATTCTAATCTATTACAGCATTATAATTTTGACATATTTTGTATTATTAAATAACTCCATTTTGTATTAGTGATTAGAAGAATTTTAGATGAGTGAATAATGGAGAAAGAATCAACTCAGACAAAAATAGTTAAAATGAAAAAATAATTCAAATAAGGAATTTTTTGCCATTTCAGTGTGCCATTTATTGTGAAATTAATTTTTAATCAAATATTTACTTCAATATAAAATTTAAACATACAGATATATAACAGAATATAAAATTTTTAGATATAAACCTATATGATGTGATGGTTCTTGTAATTCTGGGTCTGAGTATCACTTCTCTCCGGCTCCAAAGCATGGTCAAATTAGATGGTAGGCAGTGTCACAGCTATGAAACCAAAATCATAGTACACCAAATGCATTATTTTTTTTTTACCAAACACAAGTCACATAATTATGGTGCTAAATCTAAATCACATTTTATGTAACACACTAATGAATAAATTTGTGTCTAGCTACTCTTCAATTAATTAATATTTTATCAGCAAACAGATAAGAACTGCAAGCTACCTTACCTCTTATATCTGTGTTTTCATTTACAGCAAACGACTTTGTTATTTAACGTGTGTATGTATGTCTATGCATGAGTGAATGTATGCATCCAAGTATATAAACAAATGAGAAAAGTGAATTTACAAAATATCTAGTTTTAACAATAACACAGAATGTCATGAATGACAATAACCATACATCCAACTTGCAAGAAAGCAAATTCCAGGCAAATGGACTCTGATGAACAAAAATTTTGACTGTATGACTTATAATTTGCTTTCAGAATGTTTAAAATGTATTTCTGATGAAAAGTGTAATCTTCCAGCAGTTGGGTAAACATGCATGAGATCAGATAAGTACTTAAGTTACAGCAAAAAGAAAAACAAAAAGAAGAGATCTTGATCCTGCCATTAACAGTTGGTCACTGATGACTGTAAAGAAGTGTGGTCACATGATCAGTTCTTGGAACTCTGAGAATAATTCAAATTATGACTACCAGTGTGAAGTTTTAAGTTCAAGCAAGTACAATAGTTGTGAAAAATTTTAGTGTTCTAACAGTTTCACTATCTATTCTCTCTCATCTAGCCAAAAATGCAAGTCACAGTCTGAAAGTTAAACTACACTCTTTCAGTGAATGAAAGAAAGAATGCTGTTGTGATGATCTGAAAGTTAAACTACACTCTGGATACAAGGAATGTTCTTATGATCTAAAAATTAAACTACACTCTAGATACAAGGAATGTTCTTATGATCTAAAAATTAAACTACACTCTAGATACAAGGAATGTACTTATGATCTAAAAGTTAAACTACACTCTGGATACAAGGAACTGTTGTTATGATCTTAAAGTTAAACTACAATCTGGATACAAGGAAAACTGTTGTTATGATCTTAAAGTTAAACTACAATCTGGATACAAGTAAAGCTGTTGTTATGATCTTAAAGTTAAACTACAATCTGGATACAAGCTGTTGTTATAATACAAGGAATGCTGCTGTGATGATCTAAAAGTTAAAGTACAATCATGATACAAGGAATGTTGTGATGGTCTAAAAGTTAAACTAAACTTTTGATATAAAGGATGTTGTTGTTATGGTCAAAAAGGTTAAACTACAGTCTGGATACAAAGAATGTAATTGCAAATGTCCTGGGTGACATTGAACATACCTATATAAAGCCACATGACAAATATTTGATCTCCCTCCTCTCCTCTTCCCACATTCAGGCTCTTGGAATTGAATTCTTTAAAGTAAAAATGGACTATGTATTCATTCAGTAAAATAATATTATTTATTCATGAGAAATTGACACTTAACAGTAAATTGGTAATATTTCTTAATCTTTTGGATCAGGAGCTAATATGACAATGTTTATTTGTTACAGCATTATAGGTTTGACATGTTTTGCAAATATTAAATCACTCAATTTCATATTTCTGATTTTAATCTGGTTAAAGCAGTATAGGTTTCACATTTTTAGTATTATTAAACTCCATTTCATTCATCTGATTTTAATCTATTACAGCATTATAATTTTGACATATTTTGTATTATTAAATAACTCCATTTTGTATTAGTGATTAGAAGAATTTTAGATGAGTGAATAATGGAGAAAGGATCAACTCAGACAAAAATAGTTAAAATGAAAAAATAATTCAAATAAGGATTTTTTTGCCATTTCAGTGTGCCATTTATTGTGAAATTAATTTTTAATCAAATATTTACTTCAATATAAAATTTAAACATACAGATATATAACAGAATATAAAATTTTTAGATATAAACCTATATGATGTGATGGTTCTTGTAATTCTGGGTCTGAGTATCACTTCTCTCCGGCTCCAATGCATGGTCAAATTAGATGGTAGGCAGTGTCACAGCTATGAAACCAAAATCATAGTAAACCAAATGCATTATTTTGTTTTTTTACCAAACACAAGTTGCATAATTATGGTGCTAAATCTAAATCACATTTTATGTAACACACTAATGAATAAATTTGTGTCTAGCTACTCTTCAATTCTAGCTACTTTTCAATTAATTAATGTTTTATCAGCAAACAGATAAGAACTGCAAGCTACCTTACCTCTTATATCTGTGTTTTCATTTACAGCAAACGACTTTGTTATTTAACGTGTGTATGTATGTCTATGCATGAGTGAATGTATGCATCCAAGTATATAAACAAATGAGAAAAGTGAATTTACAAAATATCTAGTTTTAACAATAACACAGAATGTCATGAATGACAATAACCATACATCCAACTTGCAAGAAAGCAAATTCCAGGCAAATGGACTCTGATGAACAAAAATTTTGACTGTATGACTTATAATTTGCTTTCAGAATGTTTAAAATGTATTTCTGATGAAAAGTGTAATCTTCCAGCAGTTGGGTAAACATGCATGAGATCAGATAAGTACTTAAGTTACAGCAAAAAGAAAAACAAAAAGAAGAGATCTTGATCCTGCCATTAACAGTTGGTCACTGATGACTGTGAAGAAGTGTGGTCACATGATCAGTTCTTGGAACTCTGAGAATAATTCAAATTATGACTACCAGTGTGAAGTTTTAAGTTCAAGCAAGTACAATAGTTGTGAAAAATTTTAGTGTTCTAACAGTTTCACTATCTATTCTCTCTCATCTAGCCAAACATGCAAGTCACAGTCTGAAAGTTAAACTACACTCTTTCAGTGAATGAAAGAAAGAATGCTGTTGTGATGATCTGAAAGTTAAACTACACTCTGGATACAAGGAATGTTCTTATGATCTAAAAATTAAACTACACTCTAGATACAAGGAATGTTCTTATGATCTAAAAATTAAACTACACTCTAGATACAAGGAATGTACTTATGATCTAAAAGTTAAACTACACTCTGGATACAAGGAACTGTTGTTATGATCTTAAAGTTAAACTACAATCTGGATACAAGGAAAACTGTTGTTATGATCTTAAAGTTAAACTACAATCTGGATACAAGTAAAGCTGTTGTTATGATCTTAAAGTTAAACTACAATCTGGATACAAGCTGTTGTTATAATACAAGGAATGCTGCTGTGATGATCTAAAAGTTAAAGTACAATCATGATACAAGGAATGTTGTGATGGTCTAAAAGTTAAACTAAACTTTTGATATAAAGGATGTTGTTGTTATGGTCAAAAAGGTTAAACTACAGTCTGGATACAAAGAATGTAATTGCAAATGTCCTGGGTGACATTGAACATACCTATATAAAGCCACATGACAAATATTTGATCTCCCTCCTCTCCTCTTCCCACATTCAGGCTCTTGGAATTGAATTCTTTAAAGTAAAAATGGACTATGTATTCATTCAGTAAAATAATATTATTTATTCATGAGAAATTGACACTTAACAGTAAATTGGTAATATTTCTTAATCTTTTGGATCAGGAGCTAATATGACAATGTTTATTTGTTACAGCATTATAGGTTTGACATGTTTTGCAAATATTAAATCACTCAATTTCATATTTCTGATTTTAATCTGGTTAAAGCAGTATAGGTTTCACATTTTTAGTATTATTAAACTCCATTTCATTCATCTGATTTTAATCTATTACAGCATTATAATTTTGACATATTTTGTATTATTAAATAACTCCATTTTGTATTAGTGATTAGAAGAATTTTAGACGAGTGAATAATGGAGAAAGGATCAACTCAGACAAAAATAGTTAAAATGAAAAAATAATTCAAATAAGGATTTTTTTGCCATTTCAGTGTGCCATTTATTGTGAAATTAATTTTTAATCAAATATTTACTTCAATATAAAATTTAAACATACAGATATATAACAGAATATAAAATTTTTAGATATAAACCTATATGATGTGATGGTTCTTGTAATTCTGGGTCTGAGTATCACTTCTCTCCGGCTCCAATGCATGGTCAAATTAGATGGTAGGCAGTGTCACAGCTATGAAACCAAAATCATAGTAAACCAAATGCATTATTTTGTTTTTTTACCAAACACAAGTTGCATAATTATGGTGCTAAATCTAAATCACATTTTATGTAACACACTAATGAATAAATTTGTGTCTAGCTACTCTTCAATTCTAGCTACTTTTCAATTAATTAATGTTTTATCAGCAAACAGATAAGAACTGCAAGCTACCTTACCTCTTATATCTGTGTTTTCATTTACAGCAAACGACTTTGTTATTTAACGTGTGTATGTATGTCTATGCATGAGTGAATGTATGCATCCAAGTATATAAACAAATGAGAAAAGTGAATTTACAAAATATCTAGTTTTAACAATAACACAGAATGTCATGAATGACAATAACCATACATCCAACTTGCAAGAAAGCAAATTCCAGGCAAATGGACTCTGATGAACAAAAATTTTGACTGTATGACTTATAATTTGCTTTCAGAATGTTTAAAATGTATTTCTGATGAAAAGTGTAATCTTCCAGCAGTTGGGTAAACATGCATGAGATCAGATAAGTACTTAAGTTACAGCAAAAAGAAAAACAAAAAGAAGAGATCTTGATCCTGCCATTAACAGTTGGTCACTGATGACTGTGAAGAAGTGTGGTCACATGATCAGTTCTTGGAACTCTGAGAATAATTCAAATTATGACTACCAGTGTGAAGTTTTAAGTTCAAGCAAGTACAATAGTTGTGAAAAATTTTAGTGTTCTAACAGTTTCACTATCTATTCTCTCTCATCTAGCCAAACATGCAAGTCACAGTCTGAAAGTTAAACTACACTCTTTCAGTGAATGAAAGAAAGAATGCTGTTGTGATGATCTGAAAGTTAAACTACACTCTGGATACAAGGAATGTTCTTATGATCTAAAAATTAAACTACACTCTAGATACAAGGAATGTTCTTATGATCTAAAAATTAAACTACACTCTAGATACAAGGAATGTACTTATGATCTAAAAGTTAAACTACACTCTGGATACAAGGAACTGTTGTTATGATCTTAAAGTTAAACTACAATCTGGATACAAGGAAAACTGTTGTTATGATCTTAAAGTTAAACTACAATCTGGATACAAGTAAAGCTGTTGTTATGATCTTAAAGTTAAACTACAATCTGGATACAAGCTGTTGTTATAATACAAGGAATGCTGCTGTGATGATCTAAAAGTTAAAGTACAATCATGATACAAGGAATGTTGTGATGGTCTAAAAGTTAAACTAAACTTTTGATATAAAGGATGTTGTTGTTATGGTCAAAAAGGTTAAACTACAGTCTGGATACAAAGAATGTAATTGCAAATGTCCTGGGTGACATTGAACATACCTATATAAAGCCACATGACAAATATTTGATCTCCCTCCTCTCCTCTTCCCACATTCAGGCTCTTGGAATTGAATTCTTTAAAGTAAAAATGGACTATGTATTCATTCAGTAAAATAATATTATTTATTCATGAGAAATTGACACTTAACAGTAAATTGGTAATATTTCTTAATCTTTTGGATCAGGAGCTAATATGACAATGTTTATTTGTTACAGCATTATAGGTTTGACATGTTTTGCAAATATTAAATCACTCAATTTCATATTTCTGATTTTAATCTGGTTAAAGCAGTATAGGTTTCACATTTTTAGTATTATTAAACTCCATTTCATTCATCTGATTTTAATCTATTACAGCATTATAATTTTGACATATTTTGTATTATTAAATAACTCCATTTTGTATTAGTGATTAGAAGAATTTTAGACGAGTGAATAATGGAGAAAGGATCAACTCAGACAAAAATAGTTAAAATGAAAAAATAATTCAAATAAGGATTTTTTTGCCATTTCAGTGTGCCATTTATTGTGAAATTAATTTTTAATCAAATATTTACTTCAATATAAAATTTAAACATACAGATATATAACAGAATATAAAATTTTTAGATATAAACCTATATGATGTGATGGTTCTTGTAATTCTGGGTCTGAGTATCACTTCTCTCCGGCTCCAATGCATGGTCAAATTAGATGGTAGGCAGTGTCACAGCAATGAAACTAAAATCATAGTAAACCAAATGCATTATTTTGTTTTTTTACCAAACACAAGTTGCATAATTATGGTGCTAAATCTAAATCACATTTTATGTAACACACTAATGAATAAATTTGTGTCTAGCTACTCTTCAATTCTAGCTACTTTTCAATTAATTAATGTTTTATCAGCAAACAGATAAGAACTGCAAGCTACCTTACCTCTTATATCTGTGTTTTCATTTACAGCAAACGACTTTGTTATTTAACGTGTGTATGTATGTCTATGCATGAGTGAATGTATGCATCCAAGTATATAAACAAATGAGAAAAGTGAATTTACAAAATATCTAGTTTTAACAATAACACAGAATGTCATGAATGACAATAACCATACATCCAACTTGCAAGAAAGCAAATTCCAGGCAAATGGACTCTGATGAACAAAAATTTTGACTGTATGACTTATAATTTGCTTTCAGAATGTTTAAAATGTATTTCTGATGAAAAGTGTAATCTTCCAGCAGTTGGGTAAACATGCATGAGATCAGATAAGTACTTAAGTTACAGCAAAAAGAAAAACAAAAAGAAGAGATCTTGATCCTGCCATTAACAGTTGGTCACTGATGACTGTGAAGAAGTGTGGTCACATGATCAGTTCTTGGAACTCTGAGAATAATTCAAATTATGACTACCAGTGTGAAGTTTTAAGTTCAAGCAAGTACAATAGTTGTGAAAAATTTTAGTGTTCTAACAGTTTCACTATCTATTCTCTCTCATCTAGCCAAACATGCAAGTCACAGTCTGAAAGTTAAACTACACTCTTTCAGTGAATGAAAGAAAGAATGCTGTTGTGATGATCTGAAAGTTAAACTACACTCTGGATACAAGGAATGTTCTTATGATCTAAAAATTAAACTACACTCTAGATACAAGGAATGTTCTTATGATCTAAAAATTAAACTACACTCTAGATACAAGGAATGTACTTATGATCTAAAAGTTAAACTACACTCTGGATACAAGGAACTGTTGTTATGATCTTAAAGTTAAACTACAATCTGGATACAAGGAAAACTGTTGTTATGATCTTAAAGTTAAACTACAATCTGGATACAAGTAAAGCTGTTGTTATGATCTTAAAGTTAAACTACAATCTGGATACAAGCTGTTGTTATAATACAAGGAATGCTGCTGTGATGATCTAAAAGTTAAAGTACAATCATGATACAAGGAATGTTGTGATGGTCTAAAAGTTAAACTAAACTTTTGATATAAAGGATGTTGTTGTTATGGTCAAAAAGGTTAAACTACAGTCTGGATACAAAGAATGTAATTGCAAATGTCCTGGGTGACATTGAACATACCTATATAAAGCCACATGACAAATATTTGATCTCCCTCCTCTCCTCTTCCCACATTCAGGCTCTTGGAATTGAATTCTTTAAAGTAAAAATGGACTATGTATTCATTCAGTAAAATAATATTATTTATTCATGAGAAATTGACACTTAACAGTAAATTGGTAATATTTCTTAATCTTTTGGATCAGGAGCTAATATGACAATGTTTATTTGTTACAGCATTATAGGTTTGACATGTTTTGCAAATATTAAATCACTCAATTTCATATTTCTGATTTTAATCTGGTTAAAGCAGTATAGGTTTCACATTTTTAGTATTATTAAACTCCATTTCATTCATCTGATTTTAATCTATTACAGCATTATAATTTTGACATATTTTGTATTATTAAATAACTCCATTTTGTATTAGTGATTAGAAGAATTTTAGATGAGTGAATAATGGAGAAAGGATCAACTCAGACAAAAATAGTTAAAATGAAAAAATAATTCAAATAAGGATTTTTTTGCCATTTCAGTGTGCCATTTATTGTGAAATTAATTTTTAATCAAATATTTACTTCAATATAAAATTTAAACATACAGATATATAACAGAATATAAAATTTTTAGATATAAACCTATATGATGTGATGGTTCTTGTAATTCTGGGTCTGAGTATCACTTCTCTCCGGCTCCAATGCATGGTCAAATTAGATGGTAGGCAGTGTCACAGCTATGAAACCAAAATCATAGTAAACCAAATGCATTATTTTGTTTTTTTACCAAACACAAGTTGCATAATTATGGTGCTAAATCTAAATCACATTTTATGTAACACACTAATGAATAAATTTGTGTCTAGCTACTCTTCAATTCTAGCTACTTTTCAATTAATTAATGTTTTATCAGCAAACAGATAAGAACTGCAAGCTACCTTACCTCTTATATCTGTGTTTTCATTTACAGCAAACGACTTTGTTATTTAACGTGTGTATGTATGTCTATGCATGGGTGAATGTATGCATCCAAGTATATATACAAATGAGAAAAGTGAATTTACAAAATATCTAGTTTTAACAATAACACAGAATGTCATGAATGACAATAACCATACATCCAACTTGCAAGAAAGCAAATTCCAGGCAAATGGACTCTGATGAACAAAAATTTTGACTGTATGACTTATAATTTGCTTTCAGAATGTTTAAAATGTATTTCTGATGAAAAGTGAAAAGTCTGCCATCATGATTGCTTGTCTGTATAATTATCAAGATGAAAAGGAAAATTACTTGAAATAAGCACCAAGTACAGACTCTCAGAAATCACTCCTTACAATAAAAATTTAAATATATGTAAAGAAATCAAATATTACTTTTCTGAATTTTTAAACATCTTTCTATTTTTTAAAGAACACATGAAATGACTAATTGCCCTGTACTTTTACACTAGATGTACACTACTTTTACAGTAGATATCAATAAGGTAAGATAATCTCTCATATTTACATGTATATAAATACTGATAACTATAAACATTTCTTTTAATAAAATGTATAACTGTAAGAAAGACTTTTATTTAAGAAAATGTTTATATCACTTTTTAAAGAGGTAATTGAAACTATATTTTAACACACATACTTGCATTAAATAAAGAAAGGATGAATTCTTACCAACCAATTCCATTTCCTCAAGTCCAGCAATCTTCAGCCATCATCAGTAAAGGATACATCTTTATTTACTTAAGGAAAATATTTTCAAATACCAACAAATATTGGTATACCAAAGTGTTAAATGTTCTTCCCTTAATTAAAAAATAATCACATCTTTACATTTTTATACAAAATATTTTATTGTCTTCTCTTTTACTAATACTCTTTTACTAATTTTAAAAATATGCTACAAATTAAAAAAAAACAACAAATATTTCTTTTCAAATGAGAAAAAATAATTATGCAAATAAAAATGCTTGTTTAAATAATCTAATAATTACAAACCAAAATGAAAAATAATTTCTTATTTGCATCTTTTTCAACAGCTGTATCCATAAGGATAGTGAGAACACAATTCTGGACACCATGGCAAAGTGGTACCATGAAAATATCAAGATGAAATTACTTTCAGTGAAATAAACCAACTATACAGATTAAAACATGAAAATGCAAACAAACCTTTCCCCACAGTAAATGAAACTACTTTACTGGCACAAAGCTAGTCTTGGTCTAGAGGGCAGAAAGCTAAGAACTATTTACTACCACATATACATAAATACTACTGATATAAAATGTGTACACACATGCACATATACACATACTACTGATACCAAACACATACACACATATTGCTACAGAGACACAAACTAATGATACAAAATACAAGCACATACATATACACAGTTGTCATCACAGAGACACACACACACAAATTATACACTTACTACCACATATACATATACTGCATGTTCCATATGCACTACACACACTCCTCAGTCACTCCATGCTCCACGTGCACTCCATGCTTGTCAAGCTTACTACTAAAAATTGTGCAGCATCATCCATCTGGGAAAATGCATAAATGCAACCATCATATGATGGCATACATTTTGCACAAGATTGAATCACTGCTTTGAGCTTAAATCTGCTCACCATATTTACAATTAAATGGCAGCATGTCCTATTTTCCTAGTTAGTATTTTTAGTACAAAGTTAGTAGTGGGAGTAAACAATGTTAGTGGCATGCTGATTAATACATTAACATTCTATTCTAGTTAGTATTTTTAGTACAAAGTTAGTAGTGGGAGTAAACAATGTTAGTGGCATGCTGATTAATACATTAACATTCTATTCTAGTTAGTATTTTTAGTACAAAGTTAGTAGTGGGAATAAACAATGTTAGTGGCATGCTGATTAATACATTAACATTCTATTCTAGTTAGTATTTTTAGTACAAAGTTAGTAGTGGGAGTAAACAATGTTAGTGGCATGCTGATTAATACATTAACATTCTATTCTAGTTAGTATTTTTAGTACAAAGTTAGTAGTGGGAGTAAACAATGTTAGTGGCATGCTGATTAATACATTAACATTCTATTCTAGTTAGTATTTTTAGTACAAAGTTAGTAGTGGGAATAAACAATGTTAGTGGGATGCTGATTAATATGTTAGCATACTATCCTATCATAGAATATCATACTGCTCCCTTCAGGGGGCCTTTCGTGCTGGGGCAGTATGTATTCCTTCTCGCTGCCGCTAGGTTCCAATCTGTGGGTGAGCCCACCATGACCTTGAGGATCATCTGGTGGAACTCCCAACATAATCCTGGTAGGGTCTTCCCCCTTTCTGTCTCCCAACTGAAATATATCACCCTAGGATAGGTGAAGAGATTCAGTAAAAAAAAAAAAAAAATACTGGGTTGCCGGCTCATTCACTAGAGCAGATTTCATCAGAATGCAATGTGTGCAGTATAACATACACAATCTTCAAGCAGAGGTGCTTGAAGATTATGTATGTTATATGTGTCTTTGCAACCATGAGAGAGAGACACACACACACAAGAAAAATTAAAAAAAAAATAATAGTTTATCTTAATTTTAAGGTATTATTGAGCTGTTAGATGTTGTACTCTAAATAAAATCTTTAAATAGCAGCAATATGCAAAACTGTAAATTTATTGTTTTAATAGGTCCATTCATATGATAATCTAGCTGAGTCCATAGATAGTAAAATGCAAGATAATTACTACTTCAAATTAAGAGTAATGTAATAGCATAAATCTGAAGATTTAAAAATAGGCAGAATTTTACTTAGTCAAGAATTATATAGAATTTATACAATTAATTTTGAATCAACATGAATAATCATTTTTGAGCCAATGTATTTGTTACATGATGCAAGGACTCTGTTATGAAAAAGCATGAATGCAAAGAAGAAATTTAGCTTTTAGTCAATGGTGCAAACATGTGTGTCCTTTAAAAAGTTGCATGGAAAATAAAATGATGTTTTAGATCAATCTCAATGCCTTCCAAAAATACATGAAGCAGTTCCTTTAATGCATTTTATAGAAGAAGAGCATGAGTCACAGATCTGTTTTGAGTAGTGGTGATGGCTGTTAAGGAGGTCAAGCTTAAATGCAATGTTCAATATAATTTTATAAAATTAAAATATCATTGATGATTAGCTGGACACAAACCAAATAGTGTTTAAAAAAAGAAAAGGAAATAGTGTGATGTCACAAAATTCAGAACTCTTTCTTCTCTTTACCATTTGTTCGCATTTCCCAATATCTTCCTCTGTTGTGTGACATGGCACACTTTATGGACAATAATAAAGAGAAAGTCATTGGTATTAAATGACACCAAAAATAAATCCTTTTGAAATTACTTTAGAAATGCAAATAATATTCCTAAGTAAAATCAATTTTAAAAACATGTATACTTATTACTTTTACAGTGAATCAGACTTCATTTCTGAATCTTCTTTGATTTTAAATTTGTTAATATGTTCTCAAAATGTGTCTGTTTATATACTTAATGAGGTGTTCACTTGCATAATTTTTTTTGCTTCTGACTTAAATATGCAAAAACAATTGGGATTTCACTGGAATACTATATAAGCTTTTAGTTCTAAATTTCTTCAATTGAACAAGGCTTTTTAAAAAACAATCATAAATATAATCATTAGTTGTTAGTTCTAAATTATTTTTAAAATGAATAAGCTCTTTGAAAAAAACCAATCATAAATATAATCATTAGCTTTTCGTTCTAAATTATTTTTCGAATGATGTGAAACCCTTTGGATACTAAGCAGACTTTTATTTTAACTTGATGAAGAATAGGTGAAGTATCAATGAAAAGAATCAACTTATTATTATTAAAGCCACTGATAAATGTCAGTAAATATTTCACAATACCTGACATACCTGACATAGAGTTTAATTAGGAACCATTGAAAACAAACATGAGAGATCTTGTCTTCAGAAATATTTATGGGATATATGTGCTGAGGAAATAGCAGATAAAGAGATCTAGAATATGTCAATGTTCTCCAAGTTTAAAATATAGCAGAAAAATTCTGTCTCTTGATAGAAGTTCAAAAAACATTAAGAAATCTAAAGCAGAACTGACAACAGCTCCCGACAGTTGTTCACAAGGTAAAAAGAAAACAGAACTGATGGACAGTCCCTGACAGTTGTTCTCAAAGTATAAAGAAAGCAGAATTGATGGACAGCTCCTGACAGTTGTTCTCAAGGTATAAAGAAAGCAGAACTGATAGACTGCTCCAGACACTTGTTCACAAGATATAAAGAAAGCAGAAAACAGAACAGTAGAACTTGTTTCTAGACACTGAGAGTATACAAATAGAAAGTAGCAAATGAAGATGTAGATCTTGTTTCCAGAGTATATATAAATAGATACTGGTTTCTAGATGGTGAGAGTATACAAATAGAAAATAGCAAATGTTTCCAGAATATATATAAATAGATATTGTTTCCATAAGTACATGAAGCAGTAAGAAAAAGTCAAATGAAACAGATTATATTTTCTTCCTTAGTATCAAATGACAAATAAAGTCTTCAGATATACATGAAGTATTATGAAAAGCATCAAATGACAAATAAAGTCTTCAGATGTACATGAAGTATTATGAAAAGTATCAGTATCACTAAAAATAGACAGATAGTGTTTCCAGTTGTTTGTGGATTACATGTGCTGATACAGTAGTAATGTCTTAATACAAAGATAGTATGAAAGTCTAAAAGAATGTATAGTTGGGTATATTCATGAAATACTAAAGAATACCATACTGAACAGATAAATCATGTCATTAGATAGCTTGAGAAATATCACATTCTAAGAGAACAAATAGGTCTTGTCATGAATTATATAGGCATGTTTATAGAACACTGAGAAATATCAAAGAAATACATCTTGTCATGAATTATT
This sequence comes from Sinotaia quadrata, assembly GCA_028829895.1. Classification (NCBI taxonomy): domain Eukaryota; kingdom Metazoa; phylum Mollusca; class Gastropoda; order Architaenioglossa; family Viviparidae; genus Sinotaia; species Sinotaia quadrata. The sequence continues at coordinate 57,909,239 of CM054177.1, read as the reverse complement.
ATGGGCATGTTTATAGAACACTGAGAAATATCAAACCAAACAAATATATCTTGTCATGAATTATATGGGCATGTTTATAGAACACAAAAAAAAACAACAGAAAAATAGTTTGACATGTTCTTAGTATCCACAAAATCAAACTGTTGGAAATTTGTTCATAATGCTTTTCTGTAATTTATAGTTAAAATACCAGTAGATGCTGTACTGCTGCCATTTCACTGTTACACTTCATAAATGTACTCTTCACAAACTTACCAATTGTGAATTGTACATTTTAAAATGTAAATGCACTGTTCACAAACTTACCAATTGTGAACTGTACATTTTAAATGTAAACAGAACATTTTAAAATGTAAATGTACTGTTTACAAACTTACCAGTTCTTTTATAATTACATAAATTAACTTTATATTCAATAAATTATTTTGTTTAGCTGTTTACAAGTAAACCCCAACTACAAATGGTGAGGCTTCAAGCATACTACAACTTAGATCTATTTTCTCACTTAGCAGGGTGCACAGTCTGCTTTACCAAATGAACTGTTGTAATTCATTGTAACCTAAGTTACACAAATATTATTTAGTACATGAGAATTTGCACATAAAGTAATTCAGATTTGTTGTCATATGGTCTAAACCGAAGTTACACAAATAATATTTAGTACATGAGAAAAATCTGAATTTGCACATAAAGTAATTCAGATTTGTTTTCATATGATCTAAACCGAAATTACACAAATATTATTTAGTACATGAGAATTTGCACATAAAGTAATTCAGATTTGTTGTCATATGGTCTAAACCGAAGTTACACAAATATTATTTAGTACATGAGAAAAATCTGAATTTGCACATAAAGTAATTCAGATTTGTTTTCATATGATCTAAACCGAAATTACACAAATATTATTTAGTACATGAGAATTTGCACATAAAGTAATTCAGATTTGTTGTGATATGGTCTAAACCAAAGTTACACAAATATTATTTAGTACATGAGAAAAATCTGAATTTGCACATAAAGTAATTCAGATTCGTTGTCATATGATCTAAACCTAAGTTACACAAATATTATTTAGTACATGAGAATTTGCACATAAAGTAATTCAGATTTGTTGTGATATGGTCTAAACTGAAGTTACACAAATATTATTTAGTACATGAGAAAAATCTGAATTTGCACATAAAGTAATTCAGATTTGTTGTGATATGGTCTAAACTGAAGTTACACAAATATTATTTAGTACATGAGAAAAATCTGAATTTGCACATAAAGTTATTCAGAGTTGTTGTCATATAGTCTGTTTTACCCTATTTTTCACAGTTTGAATTTTGTGGGAAAGTTTAATTATTTTAGGACTTGTATTGCATGATTTACTGTTAGTATTACTTTTATGAGAACATGGTAATATAATCCTAAAGCAAACAAAAATGAGAACGAAAGAGGAGGGAAGAAATAAAAAATTAAATGTTAAATGCAAACAAGCACAACACAAGATATGAAAGCTTGGTTTGTTTTTTTGATTAGTTTTTATATAGACATCAAGGAAGGAAAGCATTTCTTCATTTTATATAAAAAAAAATCTTATAGTGGCATAAAGATAATGAAAGTTTTACACTTTCTTTTTTCAGTTTCTTATATGTGCATAAAGGTATGAAAGCTTTTCCTTCTTTAACCTTTCATAAAGGTATAAAGATTTTCCTTTTATTAACCTTTCTGATACATAAAGGTATGAAAGATTTTGTTTAACCTTACTTACATACACATAAAGGTATGAAAAATTTTCCTTTTTTAAAAGAAACTTTTTCATACATGCATCAAGATATGAAAGCCAATTCTCCTCCTTAGCTCTCTTTAATAAGATTAAAGGCATGAAAGTATTTCCTCTTTCTTTTTCAAATTTTAATTTCTTATATATGCATAATGGTATTAAAACACTTCCTTTTCCTTATCCTAATTTGAGATGTTAACCATTTCTGGTTTTCACCAATTTTGTAGCCTGGTACAAGGGTTGATATTAAGGTACAGACAGAGCCCAGGCTATTACTACACCAAGTCTTTACCTGGTGAGTACACATGCCCAGGTTGTGGTACTGTTTCTGCTGAGTTCATGTCTCTTTCATTTCTTGAGGTGCCTTTAACTTTTATTTTGATCTGTGTTATTTGAATCGACACAGAGGCAGTAGTAGTGGTGAGAATGAAGACTTGGATAGAGGTGTCAGTTTAGATCATCTGACTCATCTTTGCCTTCTCATATTTGGTGGCTGGTGGAATTTTTCAATTTATGTAAGGGTTTTTTTTTGTGTGTGTGTAGTTCAAAGAAATCTTCTCAGGCAGGTCTTGTTCATCTGCTTGGAAGTACACATGGACATATGAGTCTCTTTGCAAGGTATAGTTGACCATTGAAAAGTTCAGTCAAAGAGTCTACAGCACTTTTCTTGTGGGAGACCACAGAGCTATCCATGTTTGAAGAATAAATGTGAGCATTTTACTGCTTCACACCTGACTCATTCTTTCTTGTGCTTCTGGCTTGAACAACATACGTGGCATGAGCTGGGCTGGTTGGCCCCCTCCCTCTCTTCGAACCATGGGTGCTGTTGATACTTGAAAGACAACAGGCAGGGGAAACGTGGGTTCCTGTTTTCACTCATGGTAATCCACTTGTTGGTCTGCCTGGTCCTAAAAAGGACAAAGGCTGGCTGATATTTCTTCCCCCTGACTGCCTGTCCATTTTCTTCTTGCATGGATGACCCAAGGGTAAGAGCAAGGATAAAAGGTGGCCTTTTAGTCAAAGGGCACACAATGAATCTGAATTAAAGTTTTTCTCATTCTTGTTTAACTTTCTTGTATATGTTTAATGGTACCAAAGCTTTCATTTTTTTTTAAATTAACACTTTCTTATATAGGCATAAGGAATGAAAGTGTTTCCTTTAGCTTTTCTTTTTGGCATAAGGGTATGAGAGCTTTTCCTTCTGAATTTTTCTTTAGCTTTTATTAACTGGCATAGTAAAGGTAAACAAACTTCTTTTATTTAGCTTTCATATATTGGCATAGTAAAGGTATGCAAGCATTTCCTTTTGATTTTATTTTAGCTTTCAAACATAGGCATAATAAAAATATGAAGCTTTCATTTTCATTTATCTTTTAGGTTTCATATATAAACATAACAATTTCATTTCGATGTCTTTTCTGAAATGTCATACATATGCAAAATAAGGGTATGAAAGTGTTTCCATTTTTTAAAAAGCTTTCATACATAGGCACAATAATGGATGAAAAACTTTTCCTTTGTTTTGTTTATTAAGCTTTCAAACATAGACACAATAATGGATGAAAGCTTTTCGTCTGATTTTTTTTTTAAGCTTTCATAAATAGACACAATAATGGATGAAAGCTTTTCCTTTGTTTTGTTTTTTAAGCTTTCATACATTGACAAAATAAATAAATGAAGCTTTTCCTTCTAAATTCCCCCCCCCCTAAAAAAAAAAAAAAGTTTCTTACATAATTTAGAAGGAAAAGCTTCATTTATTTATTTTGCAACATCCCATAGTAAGATCAGATATAGCACCATAATATCTAAGCAACAGCTACATGCATTTAACATTCTGTTTCCAAGACTACTTCTAATGAGTATTTACTAGACTGTACACCTTGCCAAGCTGATTAAGCGATTACTTTTGATGACTAAAAACATTTTATTATTTCAAGTGAAAATTAGCTGTGTTCAATCATGGTATCAAATTAAGGTATGAGAGAGCATTTCTATTTTTATTAGCATACATGGGCATAAAAACCATATGGAAACTTTTCCACTTTTTTAGCTTTCATAAAAAGGAATAATAATGGTATGAAAGCTTTTCTGATTTTTTTAAACTTTCATAAACAGGAATATTAAAGTTATGAAAGCTTTTACATTTTTTTTTAGCTTTCATACATAGGCATAACAAAAGTATGTTTCCTTTTTTTTTCTTAACTTTAAAACATAAGCATAATCAAGTGATTCTTTTGACTTTTTTCTTTAGTTTCAGACATAGGTATAATTAAGATATGAAAGCTTCTAAAATTTTAGCTTTTATATATAGTCATAATAAATTATGGCAGCTTTTCCTTTTGATTTTTATGAGTATTTACTAGACTGTACACCTTGCCAAGCTGATTAAGCAATTACTTTTGATGACTAAAAACAAGTGAAAATTAGCTGTGTTCAATCATGGTATCAAATGCAATTGAAACATATTTTTTCAAATTATGTAATTAGATTTATAAGTAACAGTGTTAAAGTAAAATAACAGTCAGTACAATGTAGAGTGAATGCCAATGGACATAGAAATATATTGAAGTAAAAACTAAGAAAAAGTATTTTAAGTACCAGGATACCAAAATATTCACAATTTAGTTAAATGCAATAATTACAATGTTTTCTTTGTATTGTGACAGCAGGGTACAAAATGGATATGCTTGGCATTATAAATTTATTTTTACTATTTAGATAAATATATATGCTTCAGTGAATGGTAGAAAATGCAAGGTTTTAAATGCTAGAAAAAAGAAACAAACAAAAGATGATGAAAATACTGAGCATGAAGTTCAAAGTTAGAAAGTAAAAGAGACCACAGGTAAAAGTAAACCAAAGTAAGGAAACAGAAAATACCACAGGTATACATACGACAAAGGTCAATTAGAAAAGACCAATGGTACTAGTATTCTTTGTGAAAAGACATGAAGGTCAATCAGGTTAACAGAAAAGACAATGGTATTAGTATTCTTTGTGAAAAGACATGAAGGTCAATTAACAGGGAAGACAATGGTAACATTATTATTCTTTGTGTAAAGGCCTGAAGTTCAGTGTTATAAAACAGAAAGATCACAAATTTCTGGTGTAAAGGCATGAAGTTAAATGGTGGAAAAAGAAATGACCATAAATTTCTTGGTGTAAAGGCATGAAGTTAAATGGTGGAAACAGAAAAGACCACAAATTTCTTGGTGTAAAGGCATGGAAACAGAAGAGAGCACAATTTTTTGTGGGGATGTGAGGCATGAAGTCCAATGATGGAAACAGAAAAAAAGACCACAAATTTCTTGGTGTAAAGGTATGAGGTCCACAGCTGGAAACAGAAAAAAAGACCACAATTTCTTGTTGTAAAGGCATGAAGTCCAAAGCTGGAAACAGAAAAGATCACAAATTTCTTGGTGTAAAGGCATGAAGTTCAATGCTGGAAACAGAAAAGACCACAAATAATCTTGGTGAAAAGGCATGGAAACAGAAAAGACCACAATTATTTTTTGCAGGGGATTTAAGACATGAAAAGACCACAATTTCTTTTTTGCAAGGTTTTAAGGCATGAAATTCAAATGATGGAAAGAGAAAAGAACACAAATTTCTTGGTGTAAAGGCATAAGTTCAATGCTGGAAACAAAAAAAAAGACCACAATTTTTAAAATTTAATTTAATTTTTATTTTATTATTTTTTTTGGGGGGGAGGGAATTAAAGGCATGAAGTTCAATGCTGGATACAGAAAAGATCACAAGGGTTTTTGGGGGGGATTAAAGGCATGAAGTCCAATGCTGGAAACAGAATGAAAGTTTTTTGATGTAAAGTTCAGTTCCAAAAAAGATGAAACTTTTAACTCAAGGATCTATTAATGTTTTCAAACCAAACTTTCCAAATCATATAAACAATGGTTTATTTAAAATATTTCCATAAAAAAAAATTAAAAAAATCTCCCATAAGTAAATCACCATGTTTTTGAATTTTAAAAATTTTATTCTCTTTTCTTTTAATTTTTGCACATAAATAATTGAAAGAAAAGACTAAAAAAAAAAGAGTAGAAATGTAATGCACTAGCATAAATATAAAAACCGATCTTAATAATAAAAAAAATCCCCCATAAGTAAATCACCCTGTTTTTGAATTTTAAAAATTGTATTTTCTTTTTTTTTTAATTTTTGTACATATATAATTGAAAGAAAAGACTCAAAAAACCCAGTAGAAATGATGGGTTTTATATTTATGCTAGTACATTACATCTTAATAATAAAAAAAATCCCCCATAAGTAAATCACCCTGTTTTTGAATTTTAAAAATTTTATTCTCTTTTTTTTAATTTTTGTACATATATAATTGAAAGAAAAGACTCAAAAAAAACAGTAGAAATGTAAGACACTAGCATAAATATAAAACCCATCTTAATAATAAAAAAAAATCTCCCAGAAGTAAATAACCATGTTTTTGAATTTTAAAAATTTTATTCTTTTTTTTTTTTAATTTTTACACATTTATAATTGAAAGAAAAGACTCAAAAAACAGTAGAAATGATGGGTTTTATATTTATGCTAGTATATTACATCTTAATAATAAAAAAATCCCCGATAAGTAAATCACCCTGTTTTTGAATTTTAAAAATTTTATTCTCTTTTTTTTTTTTAAATTTAATTTTTACACATATATAATTGAAAGAAAAGACTTAAAAAAACAGTAGAAATGATGGTTTTTTATTTATGCTAGTACATTACATCTTAATAATAAAAAAAAAAAAACCCCATAAGTAAATCACCCTGTTTTTGAATTTTAAAAATTATATTCTTTTTTTTAATTTTTACACATATATAATTGAAAGAAAACACTCAAAAAAACCAGTAGAATTGATGGGTTTTATATTTATGCTAGTACATTACATCTTAATAATTAAAAAAATCCCCCATAAGTAAATCACCCTGTTTTTGAATTTTAAAAATATTATTCTCTCTTTTTTTTAATTTTTGTACATATATAATTGAAAGAAAAGACTCAAAAAAACAGTAGAAATGTAAGACACTAGCATAAATATAAACCCATCTTAATAAAAAAATATCTCCCAGAAGTAAATCACCTGTTTTTGAATTTTAAAAATTTTATTCTCTTTTTTTAAAATTTTTACACATATATAATTAAAAGAAAAAACTCAAAAAACAGTAGAAATGATGGGTTTTATATTTATGCTAGTACATAACATCTTAATAATAAAAAAAATCCCCCATAAGTAAATCACCCTGTTTATGAATTTTTAAAATGTTATTCTCTTTTTTTTTAATTTTTACACATATATAATTGAAAGAAAAGACTCAAAAAAGAGTAGAAATGTAATGCACTAGCATAAATATAAAACCCATCTTAATAATAAAAAAAATCCCCCATATGTAAATCACCCTGTTTTTCAATTTTTTAAATTTTATTCTCTTTTTTTTTTTAAATTTAATTTTTACACATATATAATTGAAAGAAAAGACTAAAAAACAGTAGAAATGATGGTTTTTTATTTATGCTAGTACATTACATCTTAATAATAAAAAAAATCCACCATAAGTAAATCACCCTGTTTATGAATTTTTTAAATTTTATTCTCTTTTTTTTTAATTTTTACATATAAATAATTGAAAGAAAAGACTCAAAAAAGAGTAGAAATGTAATGCACTAGCATAAATATAAAACCCATCTTAATAATAAAAAAAATCCCCCATATGTAAATCACCCTGTTTTTGAATTTTTAAAATTTTATTCTTTTTTTTTTTTTAATTTAATTTTTACACATATATAATTGAAAGAAAAGACTAAAAAAAACAGTAGAAATGATGGTTTTTTATTTATGCTAGTACATTACATCTTAATAATAAAAAAAATCCAACATAAGTAAATCACCCTGTTTTTGAATTTTAAAAATTTTATTCTCTTTATTTTTTTAATTTTTGCACATAAATAATTGAAAGAAAAGACTCAAAAAAGAGTAGAAATGTAATGCACTAGCATAAATATAAAACCGATCTTAATAATAAAAAAATCCCCCATAAGTAAATCACCCTGTTTTTGAATTTTAAAAATTTTATTCTCTCTTTTTTTTAATTTTTACACATATATAATTGAAAGAAAAGACTCAAAAAAACAGTACAAATGATGGGTTTTATATTTATGCTACTATATTACATCTTAATAATAAAAAAAAAACCCCATAAATAAATCACCCTGTTTATGAATTTTTAAAATTTTATTATCTTTTTTTTTAATTTTTACACATAAATAATTGAAAGAAAAGACTCAAAAAAGAGTAGAAATGTAATGCACTAGCATAAATATAAAACCCATCTTAATAATAAAAAAAATCCCCCATATGTAAATCACCCTGTTTTTGAATTTTTAAAATTTTATTATCTTTTTTTTTAATTTTTACACATAAATAATTGAAAGAAAAGAGTAGAAATGTAATGCACTAGCATAAATATAAAACCCATCTTAATAATAAAAAAAATCCCCCATATGTAAATCACCCTGTTTTTGAATTTTTAAAATTTTATTCTCTTTTTTTTTTTTAAATTTAATTTTTACACATATATAATTGAAAGAAAAGACTAAAAAAAACAGTAGAAATGTTTGGTTTTTTATTTATGCTAGTACATTACATCTTAATAATAAAAAAAATCCCCCATAAGTAAATCACCCTGTTTTTGAATTTTAAAAATTTTATTCTTTTTTTTAATTTTTACACATATATAATTGAAAGAAAACACTCAAAAAAACCAGTAGAATTGATGGGTTTTATATTTATGCTAGTACATTACATCTTAATAATAAAAAAAATCCAACATAAGTAAATCACCCTGTTTTTGAATTTTAAAAATATTATTCTCTCTTTTTTTTAATTTTTGCACATAAATAATTGAAAGAAAAGACTCAAAAACAGCAGAAATGATGGGTTTTATATTTATGCTAGTACATTACATCTTAATAATAAAAAAAAATCCCCCATAAGTAAATCACCCTGTTTATGAATTTTTTAAATTTTATTATCTTTTTTTTTAATTTTTACACATATATAATTGAAAGAAAAGACTCACAAAAGAGTAGAAATGTAATGCACTAGCATAAATATAAAACTCATCTTAATAATAAAAAAAATCCCCCATATGTAAATCACCCTGTTTTTGAATTTTTAAAATTTTATTCTTTTTTTTTTTTAATTTAATTTTTACACATATATAATTGAAAGAAAAGACTAAAAACCAGTAGAAATGATGGTTTTTTATTTATGCTAGTACATTACATCTTAATAATAAAAAAAATCCCCCATAAGTAAATCACCCTGTTTTTGAATTTTAAAAATTTAATTCTCTTTATTTTTTTAATTTTTGCACATAAATAATTGAAAGAAAAGACTCAAAAAAGAGTAGAAATGTAATGCACTAGCATAAATATAAAACCCATCTTAATAATAAAAAAATCCCCCATAAGTAAATCACCCTGTTTTTGAATTTTAAAAATTTTATTCTCTTTTTTTTTTTTAAATTTAATTTTTACACATATATAATTGAAAGAAAAGACTAAAAAAAACAGTAGAAATGTTTGGTTTTTTAATTTATGCTAGTACATTACATCTTAATAATAAAAAAAATCCCCCATAAGTAAATCACCCTGTTTTTGAATTTTAAAAATTTTATTCTTTTTTTTAATTTTTACACATATATAATTGAAAGAAAACACTCAAAAAAACCAGTAGAATTGATGGGTTTTATATTTATGCTAGTACATTACATCTTAATAATAAAAAAAATCCCCCATAAGTAAATCACCCTGTTTTTGAATTTTAAAAATATTATTCTCTCTTTTTTTTAATTTTTGCACATAAATAATTGAAAGAAAAGACTCAAAAAAACAGCAGAAATGATGGGTTTTATATTTATGCTAGTACATTACATCTTAATAATAAAAAAAATCCCCCATAAGTAAATCACCCTGTTTATGAATTTTTAAAATTTTATTATCTTTTTTTTTAATTTTTACACATATATAATTGAAAGAAAAGACTCACAAAAGAGTAGAAATGTAATGCACTAGCATAAATATAAAACCCATCTAAATAATAAAAAAAATCCCCCATAAGTAAATCACCCTGTTTTTGAATTTTTTAAATTTTATTCTCTCTTTTTTTTTTAAATTTAATTTTTACACATATATAATTGAAAGAAAAGACTCAAAAAACAGTAGAAAAGATGGGTTTTATATTTATGCTAGTAATTAAATCTTAATAATAAAAAAAAATCCCCCATAAGTAAATCACCCTGTTTTTGAATTTTAAAAATTTTATTCTCTCTTTTTTTTAAAATTTAATTTTTACACATATATAATTGAAAGAAAAGACTCAAAAAAAAAGTAGAAATGTAATGCACTAGCATAAATATAAAACCCATCTTAATAATAAAAATAATCTCCCATAAGTAAATCACCCTGTTTTTGAATTTTAAAAATTTGTACTATAAGAAAGTGCATTCTGATGAAATCTGTTCTAATAAATGAGTGATCAAACACAGGACATTTATCAAATGCCCTGTCCAGCCAATAGGCTAAAAGCCGCTTGACTGGAAAGTCGACAACCCCCAACTGTCTAGTTACTGAATCTCCCCACCCAGTTGCGTGAGACATTTCAGAAAGGAGACAGAAAAAAGAAGACAAATAAGAAAATCTCCTACCAAGTATATGTTGGGTGATCCACTAGATGATCCTCAGGTCATGTGGGTTCACCAACAGATTGGCCCAGCTGGCAGTGAGAGGGAATACACCTGCCCTTCAGCCTGTCCAGGCACCTTAGGGTAGTTATAATTACAATTAATGCACAACTACCCCCATCCACATGCACATAATTTACCAGCATGCACATATTCACCCACATGCATGCACACATTCTCTTACATGCAGTCAATAAACATGACATTACACCATACTACACAATACAAACATGACATTACACCATACTACGCAATCCCACACAAAACAAACATGACATTACACCATACTATACAATCCCACCAAATACATAAATGACACTACAAAATACTACATGACACCACACCATGCTATAAAATACCACACCTCCCATATTAACCAAACATGACAGTGTATATTACAAAAGACATCACATTACAATGCATCACATGACATGCCAACATTAAGAGCTCTCTAGAATTTTATGTATCATTCTCATCTCATGACAATATGCAAAATAAATTGTATACTTTGGTAAACTATCACAAGATTTTGTTTGTGATACTGATAGAAATTTATTTATAAAATCAAACTAACAAGTTTCATTAAAAAAAAAAAATGAAGTCACTATTAAAATAAAAAGTAATAACTTTAGACTCTTTCAATTAAGCTAACTTAAAATATATGCTATAACATGGCTGTATATTTGAAATTAATTAATACTACCAAATAATATAGTTTAATAATAAGACTGCATACAACTGTAAAGTATTTTGTTTAGTTAATTTTGACCTTGTTCTTCTTTTTGAATCTCCTTTCATGACCAGTCCATCAGCTCTGACATAAAGATTAAGTAGGCTGGATGTATTGTTTCATGTGGTCTCATGCAATGAAAAAAGTATGCACAAAGACATTATGAATAATTTTAAATACTAATTGCTCATGTCCTGATATATTGCTTTCTGCTTTCTACTACTTCTTCAACAACATGAAATGAGACAAACCATTTTTGCAAAAATAGCAGAGTTTCATTAGTACTGAAAGACTATTGTTTGCAATTTTTCAATCTAGTCTGTATAGTAGGAATCATAACTTTTCTACTGATGAAATTAATACTCAATCTGCTTGCCATGCTGTACAGAAATAAATTCTCTGTACCCTTAATGGCTTGGCTGAAGAATGGGATGGACACATTCTGTAAAAATACAGCCTTACAAATGCCTGAATGAACCTACACACTTCAATCAAACATCATTTACACTTCAATCAAACTATCATTCACATTTCACTCCATCATTCACACTTAATTCACTCCTGTGGACTGCCTGCCAAGCATGCTTCTATATCCAGTGCACAAAAAGCCAAAATGTTGTGCAATGTTATATAGTCCACAGGTACATAACAATGCACACTTTCAGGGGACAGTCTAACACTCGTGATCAAATGCACACTTTATACAAGCCTGACAACTGACCTTTTTGAATCAAATGTGCATGAAAATGTAGGTCCCAGCTACATGCATATCATATTTTTGAATTTTTTAACAAACAGCACAATAGGTGTGCTGGGTCAGATTGTCCCATGTTCTCTTACCATGAGGCTTGGTGCACATTTGGGTGCATTTCTCTTACATGCACCTGCTAGTTTTAGAATCTAGTGTGCACGCAGGCATGAATGCCAGTTATTCTGACTTAACCCTAAACAATAGCATGTTTCTCTTACACATGCTTGCAATTTGAACTAGCCTACTTTAAATGCCAATGACTGAGATATTTTCTGCAATAAAAAGTTTCCATTAAACATGTTGCTATTCTCAATCTGGCATTAAAAAATAACTAACTCAATCAAGACAATCTGCAACCAGAGTTGCTAACTGTCTTGTGCATGCAAGGTAGGTTATTTGATTTTGAATTCAACATTCTTTTGATTTGTCCTACACAATGAAAAGTGTTTAGTTTAATTTGGTGAGGAATGGCTGCCCCCTCAATTACATACACATACCCAGCCAACAACTCTTCAGACACAGTGTGGATGCTTTGCCGGCTCTCCCTATCCACCAGGGCTACAGGACCTTTGCACCTAGCATTCATAGCCACCTAGCTAGGAGTCCTAGCGTGAATTGAGGGCCGGTCACTCGGACTAGTCCGCCCCTTTGTCAGTGATCTTCCAAGCTGAAGGCTTTATGTGGGTATGGTAGAAACGTCACAGGTTCAAGGATGACGAGAGCCTGAACATAGTGAAGTTAAATTAAGATGCATTTTCATTTCTAACAAGAGCAAAATCGATAACAAATTAAAAATCAATCTACTTTTACAGTAACATTTCTCAGTATAACTAAAAAATGTATTTAATATTTTAAACTTCCTCAGAGCACCAAGAATATTGTTTATTAATTAGGAGAGAAAATCTACAGGTTACAATAACTGATTTTGCCAAAAAAATATGTTCTGAATCCACAACTACTCAAAAAAAATGTGATATCAATAGAATGTGCATTTAACTGAATAACTTTCAAATGTCATCATATTGAATGATAAATGTTTCTACTAGATTGAAGTCATATAGATGACAGAATTAGTTATTAATTCAAACCTTAGAAGACAAGATTCTTTGTTAACCTTTAGCACTGAATTGTTGCTTTTTTGTAATTCTACAATGAACAATCATATACCAACTTAAAAATGAAATAACTTAAAATAATATTCAAATCATTCATAAAAGTTTTAAGCTGATAACTAATATAAATATATAATTTTAATATTGGTGAAAATTACTTTGAAAATTTATAAAAATAAAATAAAATGTTGGAATACGAGTAATAATTAAGTGAATTTGTATGTATACAACATGCCCAAATAGGTTTACTGTGTGCATGTAATTTTGTACTTTATAAATGTGTTGTTATTGTGTTGTTACTGTGTAGTTATTGTGTTGTTAATGTGTTGTTATTGTGTTGTTATTGTGTAGAATTGTGCAGAATATGATTTAGTGAATTAGTAAATGCATTTGTATATGAGTTTAAATCTTGTGTACCTTAAAGTGGAATGGCCAACAGTATGAAACAATTATTATTACAGCCAGCCTATAATGAAAAAATCTGTGAATGCCAGAGAAGGGAGGAAATCCTCACAGGAGCGATACAAGACTGAGAACATCGAAAGAAAAGAAAATGTCTAATGTGGCTCCTACGAGGAAAGTAGTAAACAAGAACTAAAAACAAAAAGCTTTTGAACAAAGATCAATTATAATTTTGAGCTGCAACACAAACAGCAAATCCAATAACAAGTATTGTCAATAAAAGTCATTTAATGATTTATCTATTATAAATTGTTGAAAATTTAAGAATTTATAAAGACAAGATCTGCATACGATGCAAGGTGGAAAATCAGTGAATAAGTATAGTAACTCTTTCCTTTAGACTCTTCTACAATTTAAAAAATAAAATAATGTTCATTGTACATATTCCAATATTCTAAAATTCACTAAATCAATCTACTAATATGTTTTAACTCACCAGATACATTTTCAAAACTAAAAATGCTAATGCATGCATGTTGGATTTCTCATTTAATTGAGTGTGTACTTCATTATGATCAGAAATAATATATTAAAATATTATGATATATCTTGTGTTGAGATAATTTAAATGTGGTGCCCTCATCATTTTAAAAAAAGCAAACAAACAAGAAATATTTGAAAACTTTGGTTGTTTTTATATGATCTTTAGAGATCATAAACAGCCTAATATTTTCAGATTAATTCTGAATAGATCCAAAACTACCATTATCCAGACTTAATGAAATATATTCACCACCACATGGCTGTCTATTTCTCTAATTATTTACTTATAAATTCTTTAAGTCATCTTGTGCTACAGAATCTGAAAATACCTTCCATACCAGGTGAATAGCTATTTCTTCTGTATATGAGAGAACTAAAATATCTAGCTGTATAAAAAAATTCTTTCTGAACTGATCAAACAGCAAAATTCAAAATGGTTATGACCCATGAGAAAAAGACCCATTCTATTAAAAGAAAAGTAATATCTTAAAAATCCTTATAAACAATTTACTACAAACACTAAGCAAATAAATAACATTTTAAAAGTGGACACAAAATTATTATTGTAAAAGAACTTTGCATTGCAAATAAGTGCCTGTTTCTCTTGGTACTGAAATGCATTTTGACATTTATGTACTGTGTGACCACTCTCTTCACCACGAAACATCTGCTAGCACCTATTTTTTAAAAAAATGTATACACATTCCTAAGCATCATCCCTAATGCCTATCAAGCACATTGTTGCCAGGGTGCAGGTTTGTTTTCTACATTTTCTTCAAGAAAATGTATCTTGCAAAAATTAAGAATTTTGTCTTCCAGATTCTTTGCTTTTAATGGTGATTTCCATTTTGAATTAGTGAGTGGTTGAGATACAATATTTAGTTTTAGTAAATAAATGCTAGGCAGCAATATTGGATTTCAACTTGAATGTTTTGGTTGCTAAGGTAAGTAAAATTGAAAGACAAGAATAGTGGCAGTTCAAATGATGAAGCATATGACACAACACAATCACTCAGGGCCGGAAGCAAACTTGTATCTATTTATCTTAATCCTTCAGTGAAAATGTATGTGTATTATCTGTTTGTTGACTTGGACACATTTCATTAATTTCAATTATTCTTTTCTGAAAAAAATATTTGAAGATGTGTTAAAGAGAAATAAATTTAAAAGTCATTATATACAAGTCCATGGTCACATGTAAAGGTATCAAGAGTGTAAGTCAGAAGCAAAGCAGATGTTTGTATCCAAGAAAAAAAAATAATACAAAGAAAAATCACATTTAATCAGATATACACTATCACTCCTATTCACTGATAAACATGGTGTGTGTGTGTGTGTGTGCGTGTAATAAAAAATATGTAAAAGTTACTGCCTGCAATAACACTACTAAATAAATATGATAATGCATTTTCATAAGACTGGCAATACTTGTTTATATAAATATCCTAGATATGCAAATTACAATTTATTAACTTTTCAAATTTTTTACATTTTTTCCTTAAATTATTGTAAGAGTGTGTACAATCATTTCTTTATTATATAATTTTTCCTTTTATTGTATTAGTGTGTGTTTAACCATTTGTTGATAATGTAAACAAACCAATTGGTCAAGTGGTGAGCTGTATTATTGCCGAACTGTTTAATACAAAACATAAGAAATATAACTTTATAATTAAGATGTTGCACAAACTCAAACATCACAATTCTACTAAAATTATTCCAGTCTGTCAAACAGCAATAAAGCAATACAAATGTATATTGTGATAGTCTGGTCAATAAGCAATCAAGTTATATTTCAGCGGGGTCAATAAGCAATCAAGTTATACAAATGTACATTATGACAGTGTGGTCAATAAGCAATCAAGTTATATTTCAGTGTGGTCAATAAGCAATTAAGATATACAAATGTCCATTATTTCAGTCTGATCAAAAATCAATCAAGTTATCAAATGTGCAATATAACAGTCTGGGTCAATAAGCAACCAAGCTTTATAAATTTCCATTATTTCAGTCTTGTCAAGAACTTGAATAAGCAATCAAGTTATAGAAATGTACATTGTGACAGTCTGGTCAATAAAAAGTCAAGCTATACACATGTACATTATTTCAGACAGGACAATAAGAATTCAAATAATAATAGTGTCCATTATTTCTCTCTGGTTAATAAACAATCAAGTTAGACAAATACACATTGTGACAGTCTGGTCAATAAGCAGTGAAGCTTTACAAGTGTACATTGCAACAGTTTGGTGAATAAGCAATCCAGTGTATTAATAAATATACATTATTTCTGTCTAGTTAATAACTCAATAAAACAATACAAATGTACATTGTGCCCTGTTCTTTCAGCCAGGTTAATTAGCAATCAAGTTAAATGTACATTCTGACAGTCTGGTCAATAAGCAATCAATCTATACAAATGTGCATTATTTCAATGTGGTCAATAAGCAATCAAGTTTTACAAATGTACATTTCATCTTGATCAATAAGCAATCTTGCTATTCAAATATACACTGTGATAGTCAAGCTATAGTAATGTACATTATTTATGCCTACTAAGTACTAAATAAGCATCAAGCTATACAAATGTATATTGTGATAGTCTGGTCAATAAGTAATCAAGCTACACAAATATCTATTATTTCAGTCAAGTCAATAAGTAATTGTGCTTATCAAATGAACACAAATGAACATTGTGACAATCTGGTCAATAAGCAATCAAGCTATACAAATGTACATTATTTCAGTTAGGTCAATAAGCAATCAATGAATACAAATGTACATTGTGACATTCAAGTTGTATATTATAACAATGAGCAAAAAAGACTTTTCTCTTATGCCAATGTTTAGAAAAAAAGAAAACATAGGTTTCAGTGGCATTTTGTCATTTTCAGTAAAACTTCAAACTATATTTTTAATATTATTTAGGGAGGAAATTTTTTGTTACATTGACAGTTTGACAGATTTAGTGTATTGTCAGTCAAAACTTAAATATTTTAGTGAGTTACAACTGTAATGTTTGCTGCATGGAACATAAAACATGACAATATACAGCTTAGAATTACATTAGTATACTGAAACAAGGCTGCAGTGTTCATACAATTTCAGTTCAGTGAGAATCATATTTATAATACTATGTATGGTATTTAAAATGATTTAGTTTCTTTACAGCTAAGTGAGAATCATATTTATACTACTATGAACAGTATTTAAAATGATTTAGTTTCTTTACAGCTAAGTGAGAATCATATTTATACTACTATGTACGGTATTTAAAATGATTTAGTTTCTTTACAGCTAAGTGAGAATACTATGTACGATATTTAAAATGGTTTAATTTATACTACTATGTACGGTATTTAAAATTATTTTGTTTACTATGTACAGTATTCATAGTAATTTAGTTTCTTTACAGCTAAGTGTGTATGATATTTATACTACAATGATTAGTATTTTTATTTATTTAGTTTCCTTACACTAGTTACAGATTCGGGGCTCGTTTTGTATCTAGCATTTTAGCAATACTAGTAACGGTAAACTATGTTTTTAGTGTCGGTTATTATTAGAATAGTTATTAATAATAGATAAAGAGTAGTTAGTAAAAGAAACATTTACAAAAAGTACATTTTATTCATGATTGTCAGCCAAAGTGATTATCAAGTTCTTGAAAATGTTATCTCAATGGAAATTACTCCAATATACGAACTCATGTAAATATGAAGTAAATAACCCAAGACTGGTGCCGAATTGTCTCCCGTGCTGTGCAGCACAGACAAATAATAACCGACACTAAATCCTATTTTACCGCGGTAACAATTTAGGGTGTTGATGGATATAGACTTTGAGCATAATACAACATAGAAATAACGAAATTAAACACTTAAATGTAAGACTTAAGGGTTATGACGTTTTTATATATCAGTATTATTTGACTGAAAAATGTTCATATTCAGTTCAGTAGACGTTATCAATAATAATTATAAGAGATTTTCAATACAAAAAACTCACCATCCTCATGGGCAGCAAAAGACTTCCGGTCAAGATATGACTTATATAATAGGCTATTTTCTTGTATCTTTACCGAAACCGGTCATAATTCAGAAAACACTATTTCATACCACACGATCTTGATTGTGCGAAAATTTCAAAATGTTTAGAGTAAATAGTATATTGCCTTTATAAGCTTAACATTTATTTTTTTAATACTATTTTAAGTTAATTAAATTAGACTACTCTATGAAAATGTATAAACAGAATACTTCCGTAAATGAAATCAGAGTAAGGCCAGCCCCCAGTCCACCAGCACCCTGTGCAAGATTTTTTGTTGCGCCCCAAGACTTTACTAAAATGTTTTTAAAATATATTTTAAAAAATAATTTGGGTAGAATCAAATTTTACTACCCTGTTCAGCGTGTAAAACTCAGAATCACAAATTATATCATACAGTTAAAATTAAGAATGAAACAATACAAACATCTAATCAGTAAAAATTTTGATTGATATTTAATAAGTGAAGACTTTTTAGTAAATTTATACTTTTAAAAAGCATTAATTTTAAGTTTTTAAGAATGTAATGGTACAATTTATTAGAACACGTATTTTCACACTGACTTTAAAAAATAAAGCAGTCAATGTAAAATGAATAAATTAAAAAATATAATAATTTAAAATTCAAAATAAAGGATTCAGTTGAGAAAGTGGTCAGCCAGGAGACATTTGGGAGCACATTATTGGATGCAATATAGAAAGAGCCACCCCATATATTTTTTATCTATTAAAAGTGGATTAGCGCTTATAAAGTAACATTTTTTAGGGGTGTGGCATCTCTGGAAGTGTTGCAAAACAGAAAGTCTAGATGAGTAAATGATGAACAAGTATGCTGCAAAACAGAAGGTCTAGATGAGTAAATGAACAAGTACGCTGCAAAACAGAAAGTCTAGATGAGTAAATGATGAACAAATACGCTGAGGATATAAGGGCCAAATATTTGAGTGGGATCTAAATGTGCAGCAGAACAGAAAATCCAAATGCATCAGTAAGGGGCCATATGCATAATTTCTGGTTAAAAGTTTAATTTGAGACTAACTAGCCAATCCTCTTCTGAGTCAGCATTAAAGTTGTAATATATTGTTTATTTCTTAATTTATTTTTCTGTATTAAATTTGAATCCTCCCGTATCTCTAGCAAATCTTTTCATGTAATTAATATGATAAACTGTACTTTGTTAACAATTCATTTCTTCATCTAGAAGTTAGGTTTGGACATTTCACACAATCGTTTCAGATTCTGTTTTAATTTGGACCTTACAAAGACAAATAAATGGTCAAACATGATGAAAAATGGAATGGCAGTAAAGTGTTCAAATGCAAAACACATCATCCAAATTATTTTGAATGTTAGGTTTCCCTTTAGAAGTTCCAAATGATTAAGTGAAGAATATGATTCATTGCAACGAGACCATTTTATTATGAACTGTGTCCGGTTTTGCCAAAGATGGTACGTTTACAAGAAGAGCTCAGACCAGTCAGGGTTCCTATTCTGAATTATGATCTCTCTGACTAACGATACACTGGGTGCAAGTCCTGTCACGCGGCTAAGTTTGACACGTCTTTTCAAAGAGCGCTCTTCACGTGCAACACGACCTCGAGCAGAGGTCGAAACAATGACAATGCGTCACTGAGCTCTGCCAGACAGCTAACTAGGTGTAAATTTTTTACTATAAAAATAAAATTAAATGTTTAAGGACTCGTGAACAGAAAAATACAGCGACCTGATGCTCATATTTTGTGTGGTAAATGTATCATTAACAAAGTTTTAGTCCATGAAAAATAGTACGCAATAAATGTACGCGATATTTCACACAGAATTTTTTTTTAATGATTCCCTTGCACAACGTACATTTCGGCAGTTATATATTCTGAAGTTATATATTGCAAAGCATGCAACCAACAAGCAAATAATAATGTACTCGTAGTTTGACTCTCTCTCTCTCCCTCTCTCTCTCTCTCTCTCTCTCTCTCTCTCTCTCTCTCTCTCTCTCTCTCTCTCTCTCTCTCTCTCTCTCTCTCTCTCCTTGGTTGCATCTGTGTTTTATATGCCTTTGAGTCATGGACCCTCACAGGACCTTTCGAAAGGAGGATACAAGCTACTGAAATGAGATGCTTTCAAAAGTTGCTTGGCATTTCGCATAGAGATCATGTCACGAATGAGGAAATGGGAAAAAAAATTAGACAAGCATTTGGGCCCTATGAAGAGCTATTGACCATTGTGAAAAAACGCAAAATGAAATGGTATGGGCATGTCACACGATCAACAGAGCTTGCCAAGACAATCATGCAAGGTACTGTGCAAGGAGGGCGAAGGAGAGGAAGACAGAGGAAAAGATGGGAGGATAACATCTCAGAGACACATAAATGACACAGAGACAAGGACTCCGAGAGCAACACAGATAGAAAATGACACAGACAGGGACTCCGAGAGCAACATAGACAGAAGAGAGAGACACACAAATGACACAGACTGAGACTCCGAGAGCAACACAGAGAGACACACAAAAGACACAGAGAGACTCCGAGAGCAACACAGACAGAAGAGAAGCAAAGGAACATCCATGTAGACAGAAAAGGATTACTCTGCGTCACGGACCCCTTTGAGAATCTGGTGAAATCTATGGGTACCCTCCCTAGAAGAACTCACATAAGCAAAATATAAAAATATAGTGAATATGTTACTTTCACGGACCCCTTGAAGCCCATTCATGGACCCCAGTTATGAACCCCAGGTCTAGGTCTTAGGGCCTATAGTTAAGGTGGATAGTTTAGGTTAGGTTGTAAATGGACTTGAGTTTTAGTTGAAGCATAGTTTTGCAGCAAAATAAAAATACAGTGTAGAGGTTAGAAGTATAGTTTTGGAGTAAAATAAAAATACAGTGTAGAGGTTAGAAGTATAGTTTTGGAGTAAAATAAAACTACAGTGTAGAAGTTGACTTTCTTTTTACAACTTCGACTGGTATGTTTGCGTATGAATTTGCATCAGATGCGTTTTAACTGCCTTTCTTTCACTATTACGATATAACTCTGGTACAGGATTGCCAATGGTAGGATTTTTAACTACATTTCTTTTATATTAGCCAAGATGTGTGTCTGGTACAGGATTGCCAATGGTAGGATTTTTAGCAACATTTCTTTTATAGCCTTAGCCAAGATGTGTGTCTGGTACAGGATTGCCAATGGTAGGATTTTTAACTACATTTCTTTTATATTAGCCAAGATGTGTGTCTGGTACAGGATTGCCAATGGTAGGATTTTTAACTACATTTCTTTTATAGCCTTAGCCAAGATGTGTGTCTGGTACAGGATTGCCAATGGTAGGATTTTTAGCTACATTTCTTTTATAGCCTTAGCCAAGATGTGTGTCTGGTACAGGATTGCCAATGGTAGGATTTTTAACTACATTTCTTTTATAGCCGTAGCCAAGATGTATCTCTGGTTTAGGGTTGTCAGCGTTAGGATACAAGTGTACTTAAACACTCCATGTCTGGTCAATAAGCAGTGAAGCTTTACAAGTGTACATTGCAACAGTTTGGTGAATAAGCAATCCAGTGTATTAATAAATATACATTATTTCTGTCTAGTTAATAACTCAATAAAACAATACAAATGTACATTGTGCCCTGTTCTTTCAGCCAGGTTAATTAGCAATCAAGTTAAATGTACATTCTGACAGTCTGGTCAATAAGCAATCAATCTATACAAATGTGCATTATTTCAATGTGGTCAATAAGCAATCAAGTTTTACAAATGTACATTTCATCTTGATCAATAATTTCTAATAGTAGTAATAATACTGAAGTCCAAGAAACTGAAGAAAGATATGTCAATTGAAAAACTGAATATTTACTGTTTCCATTTAACAAAACTGTTTGAATAGTGATAATAATAGTTAACATGTTCATAATGTATAACTGAAAGTTACAGGGCAGTATTATAAACAGTTAATACAGCTTATATAGCTACAAAATGAGCATGGATTAGGAAAGTTGTTAAAAAATAATAGAACATACTATCACTGAAATAAGACAACTACCTTATATTCAGTTATTCAGTAAATACAGTAGTTAAATACACTAATAAAAAATAAAACATAAATAATAAGATTTTTGCATTGTATTAAGCAAATAAAGTAGCACTAAAGTGACAAACCCATTATGTTTTCAGCTTGTGTTGTATACAACACTTTAGAATCTCACTCACTGATCCACTATTAAAAATCAGTAATGTTGTGAATACATATGAAATATTTTCTTAATAATAGAACTGACACTGATTGGATTATAAGACTATTAATAATATGTAATGTTGCAAATACATATGAAATATTTTCTTAATAGTAGAACTGACACATATTGGATTATGAGACTATTATTAGGCTAGTGACTTTAATGAGGGATGAGGTACAGATATAATGTATTTTAATGTAAAGGATATCCAGCAATATACAAATAAGTAATAATTTAATTTGGAATATATTTCAGTGTTCCATACTGTCAGTTCTAAGATATGAATTGATTATAAGAAATTGGTAATAATAGAATATTACAAAATTTCACACTAAACAACAAAATTCACTAGCAAAAATGCCAAGTTCAGCATTTCAAATCTTACATATGCACATTGGATAAACTAAAAGATACATGAGAGCTAATAATAATATATGCCTACATGAGAAATTAAAACAATAATTATCATTTTAAAGTGGCTGTATCTCCACTAGTCACAAAGAAACTTTTTAAATCTTATATTTTTTTAATTTGTTCTATGGATCACTAGGCTATAATTGATTTATACATTTATGAAAGCTAAACGTTTTCTTTAAATTAGCTGCAAAAACTAGTACTGTATTAATATAACTTATGTATATACATATATATTTATTTCAAATTAATTTAGAGTAAGGGTGTGCAGCAAGTATTATTTCATCCAAAAGTAAAAAGAAAACTTTCAATTCAGTTCATGTTTAGGATGATTGGAAACACAACTGTGTGCAAAGATGCAATGAATATTTCTTTACTTCTTCAAATCCATTACAACTATGAACAATAACCGTATTAGTCTCAAGACTGTGTATTTACAGTAGCTGATGCAATAGAGTAACTTATGTGGAAACTATAGTTAGATTTAATTTCACTAAAAGAAATGACAATGTGTGCTATTTTTTGCAGTCCATAACGTTATACAAAAATATGTGGTAGTATTTAGGGTAATATTTATATTGGTAGTTTAAAAGTGAAATAGAAAAGATATAGAGCATTGTGAATTAAAAGAAAATTGATTTATTTTATAGAAAAATAAAATACTTCTCCTTATGGGTTTTGACTCGCACAAAAATGAAAGAAAAATAAAATACTCCTTTCTATCTTTTTTCTCTTAGCCAAATTATTTGACTATCAACATTTAGCACTGTCATATAGGTGCTACGAACTTTCTTGTGTCAGTTTTGCACGAATAGTAATTAAAAGTTTTCATTCGAATTGCACTGCCCCTTTTGTCACGTGGAGAGGCTAATTTCACCTCACCTCTGTCGTAGAGGAGATAATGGGCTTTCTTTTGTCAACTCAAAGAGACACTCCCTATTGTTCGTATCTTAACGGTTTATAGTGGGTTTTCCAAACACCCCGGACCCCTGTCGTCTTCCTAACAGCCAGGCGGCTTATATCAAAAGTTAATCCTTCCTCCTCGCCTACACTCGTACACGTGAGAACAACAGTACCTATCTTTACTACTGACTGGCGATTGTTGTGCAAACATTTTTTTCTTCTTAGCAGTGTTAGTGAATGGCTACGCATTCTTTCGTACTTCCATCAAATCAACACAGCACACATTTATGTACACAAAGGTGTGTACGGTAGACCCAACAGCTCCATACACAATTGTCGTGTTTAAAAACAAGGGGGTCATTATACGTAATATCGAAGGAGAGAAGTTATATGACATATATCTAGATGCAAAGTGTTACTCGATGCTATTTTTACTGCAATATTTAAGTCATTAAAACACAAAATTTAGCAGAAACAAAACCTAAATAAGGAATAAAAGATATATAAATAAAACAGTTTTAGAATATATTTATATTCGTTTTTTTATTTACAGCTAATCCTAACCCTAAATTTCTCTTTAAAAAAAAGCACCAAAACTATCTCTAAAATTCCCTAACCATATTTTTTCTCTAACCTAAAACAAGAGAGTTGTGTATTGAGCCGCTTCTAATCAACGGTGAGCAATGAGCGGGAAAATATCAGGAAAAAAGTAACTGAAAAAAAGTCACAGGAAAAAAGTCATAGGAAATAAAATCACAAGAAAAAAGTTACAGGAAATAAATTCACAATATAAAGTCAAAAGTGTCAGAGTGTATATGTTATAATACTTATTAACAGTAAGTGAAGCAGGAAAAGGCAAGGAGGTTAACTGCTCGCTCAAAATGTGCGTGATTCTAGTGTATTTTATATACCGTATAAAAGCTTTGTAATACATACATTTAGTTAATTAATTTTCAGTGTAAGTCGGTATGCTTGCTTATTATTGAGTGAATAACAGTAAATGGAAGTAAGCGACGGCTCATTAGGATCCTCGTTCGATTCTCGCTCGTTGAGGGTAAATGTGTGTGTGTGTGTGTGTGTGTGTGTGTGTGTGTGTGTGTGTGTGTGTGTGTGTGCGTGTGTGTGTGTGTGACTTGTATATCGTAACATTGTAACATATTATAATTCACGCATTTAATTATGTTACCTGTCCAATTTTTATTTAAAGACCCTGCTTAGAAATTTTACAGAACTTTAATTTAATTAGATAAATTAATTTCTCCTCTTTCCTTAAACAGACTGGTTGCTCAAATTATCTTTCGTCTCATATGAAAATGCGCCTTTGTAGTACAGACAAACAGATTCACGAACAGACAACTTGTGTACAATAGCCGGCTTGGAAACCGTTAACACTCTCTTAAATCTTTATGCATTCAAAATGTTACATTTAGCTCAGTCGATCCCCCATCCAAACCATAATTAGGTCTCTATATATATATATATATATTGTGTGTGTGTGTGTGTGTGTGTGTGTGTGTGTGTGTGTGTGTGTGTGTGTGTGTGTGTACGTACTTGCGATGTTTCAGGTCTGCGGTAAATTTATAAAGCAAGTTTGGCTCTGAAGACTGTAAAAGTTACTGGAGTCCTTTCAAGTCTTCTATAAATGTTTCAAACTTGTTCTACCAAAATTGATCAGAGGCTCCCACTTTATACAGTTTATCAGCTATTAATTATTCACTGTGTTAAATTTGTAACCAGAAAACATGTTAGTTTGCCTTCACTCGTGCTATAATCCAGCTAATCAAACGTAGGCATGACATTTTAAGGAGTGTGGCATCTTGGAAGAGCAAAGAGCACTTACTTCGCGATCAATCGATTCACCGCACTCCCTCAAAGGACTATGTGCTCTGTGTACATAGAAGCCTACATAACTTTTTCTTGTTTTCAGTGTTTCAAGCCGTAAGTAAGAAGGAAATACGCAATGTAATAACCAAACTGAAACTGAAACAAATAAGCAAACTGAAACTTACTTAAAATCATGTGTGAAATATTGAAACTCGATTTGACAGTTATTTCAAAACTTTAATTAAACTAGTTTATTTGATTTTAGGAAAAATATTAAAAGTTTAAACTAGTTTCATATATCATCAAATAATAAGAAAGCTTCAATTAATAAACATTTCTATATGTGCCTTTGTACTTAGTAAGAAGTGGCAGGAGAATGACCTGCTGTTTATTAGTCATATGCTTGAATCATGAATCTATTTTTATTAATGCTATCATCCTTTTAGTTCATTCATATGTAATGCTTGTCTGTAAATGAGGTCGTGTGGTTTGCGTGGAATGTGTACACTTTAATAAAACAAACAGATAGAGAGAAAGGAAAGAGAGTGAAATAGAGTAGTAATTTACTAGATTATATTGTAATAATTCAGTGAATACACAAATGCGTTCATTTTTAAAGACACAAATGTCATATTATCTTGCTAATCAGTATTGGCATACAGCTTATTTGTCGCCTAACATTTTTATCTATCTCTCTATTGATTTGATGTTAAATTGCTCGTAACATTGAGTAAGCAGATGCATTTCGATACGTGAAGAAAAAAATTTTAAAAATGTGTAGTTTGTTTGTTTCCATTCTATTGGTTATTTTTTCTTTTTTTTAAGGAAGATTAAATCAGCAAACATTTTTTTGTTTATAAAGTGAGTATGGAATTTCGTCTTTGTATTTAATAAAAAATGGCAAGAGAATGACCTTACAATAACTTTAGTATAATATTTTAACTTTATGCGCCCAATTATGAACAAAACTACATTGTCTTCTTCTGCTTTGGTTTACGGAGTGACCAATAATATTTTAAAGATATCAAACGTAATACTAATTTACACCATCTCTGTTTTAGAAAAATAAATATGGAAATACAGAATCTGAATACAGTGAAACATGACTAAAAAGAATAGAGTAAGCGATATCTTTTATTCAAATAAAAGTGATCATTCCTTAGAGAAACCTCTTAAAGGGTTCTAAAAGGAAATAAGCATTATTTAAACTTTTATTATGTTAATTAAGTAATTGATTTAATTAAAGAATATTAAGGCACTCTGACAGGTTAATTGTTTTCTTTTGTTGATTCTGATTCTGACAAATTGGAGCAATATTACAAATACCTCTTTGAACAAATAAACTGTTTCTGCGTGTGCTGAACCCGAATCTGAAGTTAGTTTTATTAAATTCCTCGTACTTTAAGAGATATGCACATAATTAAAAAAATAAAATTTTCACAAAAAATTCATAATTCGAGAAATATGAAATATTATCGTTTCAAAATAAGCCACGCGTATTTCTGCACCATCCTGCAAAGGCTGTCAAAATTTCAGCGACTTTAGTAGAAAACGCGATTTGGCGCCAAAATTTCATTGTCTCGAAAAATCGACTTTACTTACTAATGCAAGGCACTAGACTATTGAGAGAAGTGTTGACATTTTGACAAAAGGTGAATTTCTACAAAACTAATTGTCAGAAAAGGACTAAAATTGGTAGGCATGAAGCAAAATCATTTGTGACTCCGAATATAAAATAAAAAGTCGGATATTCGAAAAGACTCTAGAGAAAAACACGTTCATGCACCCCCTACTAAAAAAAATTGAGTTTTCTTGATTTTTCGAAGCGTTCGACTTTTTATCTGACGAACGCTTTACTCTACATGCATTGAATTCAGGTAACTAATGCACAACCACGGGTCCTATGACCTCTAATTATTGAGTATTTTTAGAGTAATCCATGTCGGAAATAATTAGGTTCAAACTGCTTAAATGCAGATGGAAGGTGTTTACTTACATACAAGTCTTCAAAAGTATAGCTAGACATACACACACACACACACACACACACACACACACACACACACACACACACACACACACACACACACACACACATATATATATATACACACACACATACATACACACACACACACACACACACACACACACACACACACACACACACACACACACATACATTTAATCCCAAGGGAAAATCGAACCGCGATCTAACTGAGCCGCCGCTTACTTCCTTTTACTGTTATTCAGTAAATAATGTACATATATATCGACTTACAAATAAAATTAATCCAAACAGAACTAAATATATGATTTAGAATGCATTTATAGGGTATATAAAATACACGCTCGTGCACACCAAAGACAAAAGCGGACATACACGCATACATTATTAACGTTTTTACACCCGGAAGGGTATTTAATAACTACGCACAGCGAGCTGTTAACCTCCGTGACATTTCGTGCTTCGCTTACACTAAGTTACAGTTAATAAACAGTATAACACATACACAGTGACTTACGACAAGAAGAACATCACGCCAACGTGAAAAACCAATAATCCCTAATCATACTCCCCCCAGGCATGCTTTTGCTGCACTTACAGTTAATAAACTGTATAACACATACACACTGACTTACGACTTAATATTATACATATATTGTGACTTTATTTCCGGTGACTTTTTTCCTTGTGACTTTATTTCCTAAGACTTCATTCTGTGACTCATTTTCTTGTGACTTTCAATGCAATAACACACTGGCCCTAGTTTTTTTCCTCTGTATAAAACTATCCTGTGAAAACGTGAATATGTTTCAAAATGGCAAGTTATGGGGTTATGGGGTGTGTGTGTGTGTGTGTGTGTGTGTGTGTATGTGTGTGTGTGTGTGTGTGTGTATGTGTGTGTGTGTGTGTGTGTGTGTGTGTGAGAGAGAGAGAGAGAGAGAGAGAGAGAGCGAACAAAAAGAAAGAGACAGAAAAGAAAGTAATAGAGACTCTAATCTTCCTTTGATCATCTAAGATATTGATGAACAATCAACATAAGGTTTGATTGATTGAGTGTAGGGGGCGCTTGCGGCTTCCGCCGCTTTCGCGCAAACATAAGGTATCAAGTCTCGCTGGCGGTACTTTGTATAACTTTGATGTACAGTTAGGCATCGCAGGCTTACAATAAAAATGTTAGACCAGAGCAGAAGGTAAGCCTTCTGTTCATGCTTCGCAGTTTGAAGAACAGCACGCCAACGCGAAAAACCAATAATCCCTAATCATACTCCCCCAGGCATGCTTTTGCTTCACTTACAGTTAATAAACAGTATAACACATACACACTGACTTACGTCTTAATATTATACATTTATTTCCTGTGACTTTTTTCATTGTGACTTTATTTCCTAAGACTTCATTCTGTGAAAAAGTGAATATGTTTCAAATGGGCAAGTTATGGTGTGTGTGTGTGTGTGTGTGTGTGTGTGTGAGAGAGAGAGAGAGAGAGAGAGAGAGAGAGAGAGAGAGAGAGAGAGAGAGAACAAAAAGACAGAGACAGAAAAGAAATTAACAGAGAAGAGAGAATCTAATCTCTTTGATTATCTAAGTTTCTATGTCAACAATCACCTAAGGTAGCAAGTCTAGCTGGCGGTACTGTGTATAACTTTGATGTAGAGTTAGGCACACTCAGGCCTACGCTCGCGAAAGCGGCGGAAGCCGGAAACGCCCCCTACACTCAATCAATCAATCAGTCCTACTCTCTGCTTTGTCCGAGTACCTTCTGTTCACGCTTCACAGCGTCTTGAACAGCACGCCAACGCGAAAGACCAATAATCTTAATCCCTAATCCCTAAAGGCATGCTTTACAGTTCACACCCTTATGCGTTCACTTGCTAACAGGAACTACGCGTCCGTTCATAAACAACACAGACAACTTAATATAACTAAGTCTATATTCGTATATATCTGCATTTTCAAGTTTCATCAATCAAATAAAATTATAATTCATTCATATTTTTAATAGTATAATTCAATAAAAATAATAAACTGTTTCCTGAGTGGTACCACTCACGCTGATGATCCCTTGATAGTTAAAAATCGGAAAGAGAAAACGACATACCAGAGTTTGGGCTTAAACTCAACAATTAAAGTCCATGCTATTATTTCTCTTCCTTTCAAACAATACATCTTTCTGTTATCCAGTCCGCAGTACCAAGCAATACCTACCAATAAAATTCACGCGTTTTCAGTCCTGGTGATTTGACATTGATTGATTGATGGTTGAATGCACAGTGAACCTTTGTACCATCCAAACCACACCTTTCTTTTTAATTGTTACCACGATCTATCTGTTCTCTCTCTCAAAGTATATTATATATATCATCTGAGTCTGTGGGAAAGGGTGAGATAAAGGAGTTTAAATTAGTCATCATGTTTCGCTCTGAATAGGGAGGGCATTAAATGAATGTAAAAAAAAGGGAAAGTGACTGAGTAGACCCAAACTTATCAGACTTTATTTCCAGTCTTTCGAAGATCAGCGGTTTTCATCATTCAGTTCTCACACTTTAAAAAAAAAAAAAAAGATAAAGGATCTGTGACTGTACTTATTTCCGAAACAGAAAGCATGTACACTGCAGATTGATGTTTTTCAGCTAATCTCTGCAGTACTCTCTACAAAATAACGTAAGAGATCATTTATTTTGATTACTTTATCATTTACATGTTAGCTTTCTTAATAGAGAGAAATATTCGGTGGCACTGATTCATGGCAAGAGCAAATACTTCTATTCTTTTCTTCATCTTTTACAAGGCGGAGGGGTATCAATTTTATGTGCAATTATGTCAGGCAGTGAGTAACCAACGGAGACATTCTTCGCTCTTTAATTGCCAGGCTTGCACGAGCTTTAGTAAACGTACTGTTTTAGTAAATTAACCATTTTGTTTGTCCTATTTGATGGACTAGATACAAAGCCTAGAACCTTATCTGGGAATGGGGTAAGAATCACACTATCCATCCTGGCATGAATCGAACTCAGCCCCCGAATTAAGCAAGAATTGCTGTTCCCTTGCGGTTGTTCTTCAGTTCAATAATATTGCTTCAGACACTAATTAAGTCCTTCAATTTATGACAGAGTATTTCTTAAATAGAAATTTTAATTCAAAATCCACTTCATTTTATGAGTTTTAACAGAATGGATCTTGAGGAGTGCATTCTACATTACTCAATTTTTATTTTAGACTTACGACTTTACTGTTTTATGGTGCAAGAGCACTGAACAGTTTCTATCTATGGACAGTATAATTTACGTGTTCATTCGGTCTTCACCCATAAACAAGTGTCGCCCCAAGCCTTATCGTTCTAAATTATAATCGTACTTAAAGACAGCTCTTTATAGTTATAATTTAATTCATCACCGCTGTTACATAAAATAAATCTAAATACAGTGAAATATCGCTATAACGCGATAATTGGGGTCCATAAAATCGGATTGCATTAATAGTGGGTTTTTTTTACAATATTTGACTTTTTTTTGTGACGTCTATTCATGTCTAATGTAAAAGGTTGGGTTATAATGGGACGAATATTAAATGGAATGCATTATTAAGATATATTCAAAATAATGGACGGATATAATATCTATAGGTTTTTACTTTGCGTTAAATAGTTTTACTAATTTTTATTTGTTGTTTGATGTTTATTAAATTGTGAAAATATTTTATCAACCACCGTATTGTCTGCTGCTTGGTTGTGTATGCATTTAAGGAGAAGCATATATGGACTATTGTTTGTGCAACAATTGTATAATAATTAATTAAATATAATCACTAAACAACTTACTGGCGTTACTCATGGATCAGTAATTAACATATCCGATAATGTTTATTTTGGAATAACACTTCAAGAACCTGGTGAAATTCTTACATTTCGGATCGTTTTATATTAAACGTAATATGCGAACTCTTCCCCAAAATGATATTACACTTTTTACACACTATGTTTCTTTAGTTTATTGAAAATAATTTTAAATAAAGAAACATGTACATTATTTATAATGTATAAATATATGTATAATATATGCTTATGTGCATAGCACTGGTTTTAAACAAATATTGTCCACGTACCTCTAGTTGCATTAAACATTAATTTTCCAAACTCATCACTAAATTACATTTACTGATTTAGTGTCTCATATAACATGAATTTGAATCTAAATCTTGTATTAAATAATGATAAAATAAAGAAGCATTACTTTATTTATTTGAGTGACATGTATGCGGTCTGCATGTTGCTGGTTTTTAAGCACTTAATGTCCACCAAAAGATGGTTTTAAAGCATAAACCTTTTACTTTCCAATTTTAATACCAAATTAAATTTGGGACTTTTCAACATACTTTAAAATTTGAACAATATATTAAATAGTGATACAATAATGTTAAATAAAGAAACTTAGCTTTATTTATTAGAATGACATATACATGTCTGCGTATTGCTGGTTTTTAAGCAAATAATGTCTGCGTATTGCTGGTTTTTAAGCAAATAATGTCTACGTAAGGCTGCTTTTTAGGCATACACTTATTTTTCACAAATTCAACACTAAATAGAAACTGTGTCCTTTAAAATGATTTTGCATTTGAATCCTGCATTAAATAGAAATAAATTTAAGAAACGTTGCTTTATTTATTACAATAATGTATAAGTTGCCTGCATATTGCTGCATTGCTGGTTTCAAAGTTTGCATTGTACACGTAAGGGTGTTTTATAAGCATAACACTTTTACTTTCCAACTTTAATACCAAATTAAATTTGGGGTCCTTAAACATGATTCTGAGTTTGAATCTTTTCTTAAATGGTGAGAAATTAATAGTAAATATAGAAAAATCAAGTTATTTCCAAGAGTCACTTACAGGTATGCTTACTTTTTAAATTTTTTAATAGCAAATTATGCTCACATAAGGTTGTTTTTAAAAGAAAAAAGCCTTTATTTTTGTAACTCAACACTATATTGATTTTGTGGTCCTTTAATTTAATTTTGACTTTAAACCCTGTATGAAATAGTGATAAATTAAGGAAACCTTGCATTCCTTTATTTATTTGAGTAACATATATATTGTCTGCATATTGCTGGTATGTAAGCATATAATGTCCACCTAAGGCTGTTTTTAAAGCATAAAACATTTTCTTTCCAATTTTAATACCAAATTAAATTTTGGACCTTTTAACATGCTTTTAAATTTGAACAATTTATTAAATAATGAGACAATGGCATTAAATAAAGAAATATAGTTTCATTTATTAGAATGACATATATGTCCACATATTGCTGGTTTTTAAGCAAATGATGTCTGCTTAAGGCTGGTTTTTAAGCAAATGATGTCTACTTAAGGCTGGTTTTTAAGCAAATGATGTCTACTTAAGGCTGGTTTTTAAGCAAATGATGTCTACTTAAGGCTGGTTTTTAAGTATAAACATATATTTTTCCAA
Organism: Sinotaia quadrata; assembly: GCA_028829895.1. Taxonomy (NCBI): domain Eukaryota; kingdom Metazoa; phylum Mollusca; class Gastropoda; order Architaenioglossa; family Viviparidae; genus Sinotaia; species Sinotaia quadrata. The sequence goes on along the minus strand of CM054177.1, from coordinate 57,876,282 downwards.
ACTCAAGATTTAATTGAGTTTGGAGTCCTTTAACATGATTCTAAATGTATATCCTGATTTAAATAGTAATAAATCAATATAAAAACTCAACAATATATTTTTATTCATACCAAATAGTGGACTTTTAGATTATAAAATGAGGTACATCTATATAAATATCTCTTAAAGCAAATTTATTCTTCTACTTTTGATTTATATTTATAACCTATACATTTATTTATGCAGAGTCATGGTTTTTTAAAAGATTCATTTGTTTACAACGATAAAATTGACCATTTTAACTAAGTGTCCACATAATGCTGGTTTTTAAGTATGAGTCCCATAATGCTGGTTTTTAAGTGTATGTGTTTGTCTACATAATGCTGGTTTTAGGGTTATAGGAATTAGGCAGACCACAAAACATGTATATTTTTTGTTATTTGATATTTTTTCTTCAAATTAAGTAGGTTTGCTATTAGTGATGTCTAAAAGCAGAATGTGAAAAAAAAATTTAATTTTATTATTATTATGGGATATACACTGTGTCCACCTAATGCTGGTTTTTAAGCATGGTCTACCTAACGCTGGAAATAGGGTTATATATATATACTGACAAATAATAAAAGATCTTAATGTAAATCACACTTAGAAAAGAGTGTTTAAGGTGATTTACACGGCATTTACAAAAAAAATATGAAAGAAACTAATGAGGTAGGAAATAAATTCTTTCAGTAGAGATTTTCATTTTTTTTTTTTTGGTCTTAAAGAGAACATAATTCTATAGCCGAATTTCTGTTTATATCGACTATATATCCATTTATTTAATTAATTTACACGTCTAAGAGTCCTGACATTTAACACCTACAAATTAGAAATTTAATGACATTGGGAGTGGACTTTACGCATTGCGATTAAAACTAATTTGAGCAGAAGACAGAAATAGCGCATAAGCTTAAGAGTGATTTCTCTTGGGTCCTTGACTAATCATTGCGTTTCTTATGGAATGCAGTCATTGACAGCAACAATTGTTTGGATATGGCGGCTAGCGATGTAACGACGGAGTCGCAGTCAGCTTGTATTACAATTTTATTACAATGAAAATTCGGAAAGAACTGCGCTTGTTAACATTATTGTATTTGAAAAATCCAGAAGCGTATAACAGTGTACTATTGTAACACGAAGAGGTAAAAAAAAATAATTAGTTTATACTTTTAGAAACATAAGCCTATATAATTATTTACTTTGTAAGTATATATTATACTTGTAATAAATAGTACAATTTCAATCGTCCTATAACTAGTTCGTACTGTTAGACATCCAAGTTAGATAACATTTCTTCAGAAGTGTGTAGTACTTCAAATGTTGTTAACCTTTTCCTTTCGATTATATTTATAAGCAGGAGAGTTACATATAGAAAGAAGTAGCTGTAAAATAAATATTTGCTCTGAAGTTAAAATCATTAATACTCGTTAGATTTTCATTCCTGATATAGTTTTATTATTGATAGATTACTTTTTGAATTATAAATAATTTGCATAAAAGTTTAATATTTCCATTTGATATTAATACAACTAATCATGCCAGTACATGAAAGCTTGTAGTTTTAACATAGTTATCTCATTACAAAATAGTGAGACATTTAAATGCAAATAATGATAAATAAGTCATTGTAATATTTTTTAAATAAGTAAATGAATTACTTAAATTAAAAGTATGTAGAGTATATATATCATTATATATATCATTATCAGTTTTTAAGTAAAGTTTATTCTTTTTCTGTATTGATTCTTTAGAAATATAAATGGAATTGTAAACAGGCAATTTTCAGGAAAAGTATTATAGAAACTTTTGTTTATTCATTTTATTCTTTTTGCTTCATTTAATTTATTTTTATACATAAGATGATTTTAATTAAAGATAATGCAGTGAACCTAATGACCATTAGAACTAAAATCTGAATTAGTATATGTCTGAATCACATCTAAATTTTCTTTAAAAAGTTAACTGTTGGAAAAAATGTGCCAGCCAGTCAGTGAATCATAATAGTAACTATATACTTACCTAGTAAAACTATTATTCACTGACAAAAAATTTAGTTAGTTTTTCTTAATTTGCAGTCATTATTCAATATCAAGTAATCAGTACAACAAATACATTCTGTGCAAAGAATCTCAGTTGTCTTTTCTGTTTGAATTCATATAATATTAAAAATCCATACAAAATAACAGGTAATTAGTTTAATATAAAGAATTTTTCATCCCTGTGCAATATTTTTGTTTACATTTCTTCTTCTTTTTGCTTTGTTGCATGAGAGGTGCATGATCATCATACCCTGAGTTTTTCTTTCAGGCACTCACAGACTTGGTTTATGAAAGTTCTGTGCAATACCTTTGATGTACTCTATTGACTTGTATTAATATGACAAGTAAACTAATTCAAGTCCAAAAGGACTGTCCATTAACCAAAATCATTTCCCAGAAGAAGAATGGAAGAAAAATATGCATTAATTTATGTGAACAAGTTTTCTAGAATTCTAGAAACCTAGAATTTTACACACATTGTATATGTGTGTTTGTATATGTATGTGTGCTTACCCACAGACAAACACACACTGAACTTAATATATATAGTTTTTAATTTTTAAGAAGCTCTTTTATTTTAAGACACTTTACAGTATCAACACAATGAAAAATCAGACAACATAAAACATATGACAAGGTTTAAAAATATTAATTGAAACAGGTGAAATATGAAATGGAAATAAGAATAGGTTTCATGATGCAAAACTGGGTTTTAAACATATATTTACAAGCCAAAAGTAATTTTAAAATAAAGTGGAAAGCTTTTTTCTTTTGAGCACCTAGCTTTATAAACAGATTATTTTAATAAATATGATTTTGCAGCATCTACATTTCCTATTAACTTCCCTCTTGAGAATGGGGGACATGTACTTAGAAATGCCTCTGGATAGAGAGATGATACAAGAGAAGAAGATAGCCAGGATGCAAAGGGAAATTGCAGAGCTTGAGAATAGAATACATGAAAATGTGAGATTGCGACACAAACTGGAAGACATCAATGATGCTGAGAAAGATCGAGCAGAGCGCATGATTGTATGAATACATTTTAATGATATATTAAATAATTTCTTCTTATGAATTTATTAGTAAATTTTTAATATTTTATTATTTTTAAAAAAGAGTAAGATACTTTTTAAATTATACATTTTATATATTACTGAAAGTGAAAATAGGTTGTTTGAATTAACTATTTTAAAATTTATAGTTATTTTATGTTTTCTATTAATAATATATTTAAATGTATTCACTTTGAATTGAATTTTGCATTTGTTGCTCATATTAGAAATACATGTGTATGTTTATTATGTTTATAAAAATTAGGTATCCAGAAGATATGTTCTTGTGAAGTATCTCATTTAATGATTTTAATATTTAAAATTTATTCAGGACAAAATGAAAGACCGTCACATGGTTTTAAAAGATGAAATTGATAGGATTTACAAGCACAGTAAAGGTAAGTCTGTTCATAATTGTTCTCTAAGTATTTCTAATGTTTTTAGACATTCATAGTATTCCTAATGTTCTTAGTCTTTCTCATAGTATTCCTAATGTTCTTAGTCTTTCTCATAGTATTCCTAATGTTCTTAGTCTTTCTCATAGTATTCCTAATGTTCTTAGTCTTTCTCATAGTACTCCTAATGTTCTTAATCTTAGTCTTTCTCATAGTATTCCTAATGTTCTTAGTCTTTCTCATAGTATTCCTAATGTTCTTAGTCTTTCTCATAATATTCCTAATGTCCTTAAGTATTTCTATTAACATTAAATCATCATCCATTCAGATAAGTATATCATTTATCAACAAGCTTACTTATTTCACTGTTCATATCAATTATCATAAGCCATTGTAATAAATGTATTGTCCTGATGAAGGCTGTTTACCTGAAACATTGGCATGTTGTTGATGTTTTTCTACTGTTTACCAATAAAGCATTCTGAATTTTCATGTTGCATTGATTTGTATTTAACTCTTACCAGTTGTGCTGTTTGTATTGCTAAAGTTGGCTTATGTAGTCTAGTTCAATTTAGAATTTTTATTTTTATTTTTAAAGTTGTAATTTAATAAAAGGACTTCAAGAATATATATATACTGAAGTCATAACAATTTTTGTTTGTGCACCAATTCTATCAAAACTCATTACTGTAACTCTCTCTTAGGTACTCTTAAAGATCATAGTTTGTTATCAAGTTTAGTAAAGCTTACAATAAATAATACATTCATTCTATTCTTAAATAACAACTAACAACCATTTACATGCTTCTTATCAAGCTTAGTAAAGCTTACAATAATGCCCTCCTGCTGTTCTTAAAGTACAGTATTACAAACTTGAAAAATCAACAGCAAAAACTACACCAGTTTTCTATAATTTAACAAATCAGTAACAAACTATGTACAATTTTAAAATTCACAATTCACTCCAGTCCACATGATAGATTTCTATACCTTACTAATCATTAACTATGTTCAAACAAAAGTCCACACGATAGATTTCTATACCTTACTAATCATTAACTATGTTCAAACAAAAGTCCACACGATAGATTTCTATACCTTACTAATCATTAACTATGTTCAAACAAAAGTCCACACGATAGATTTCTATACCTTACTAATCATTAACTATGTTCAAACAAAAGTCCACACGATAGATTTCTATACCTTACTAATCATTAACTATGTTCAAACAAAAGTCCACACGATAGATTTCTATACCTTACTAATCATTAACTATGTTCAAACAAAAGTCCACACGATAGATTTCTATACCTTACTAATCATTAACTATGTTCAAACAAAAATCCACACGATAGATATCTATAACTTACTAATCATTAACTATGTTCAAACAAAAGTCCACACGATAGATTTCTATACCTTACTAATCATTAACTATGTTCAAACAAAAGTCCACATGATAGATTTCTATACCTTACTAATCATTAACTATGTTCAAACAAAAGTCCACACGATAGATTTCTATACCTTACTAATCATTAACTATGTTCAAACAAAAGTCCACACGATAGATTTCTATACCTTACTAATCATTAACTATGTTCAAACAAAAGTCCACACGATAAATTTCTATACCTTACTAATCATTAACTATGTTCAAACAAAAGTCCACATGATAGATTTCTATACCTTACTAATCATTAACTATGTTCAAACAAAAGTCCACACGATAGATTTCTATACCTTACTAATCATTAACTATGTTCAAACAAAAGTCCACATGATAGATTTCTATCCCTTACTAATCATTAACTATGTTCAAACAAAAGTCCACATGATAGATTTCTATACCTTACTAATCATTAACTATGTTCAAACAAAAGTCCACAGGATAGATTTCTATACCTTACTAATCATTAACTATGTTCAAACAAAAGTCCACACGATAGATTTCTATACCTTACTAATCATTAACTATGTTCAAACAAAAGTCCACACGATAGATTTCTATACCTTACTAATCATTAACTATGTTCAAACAAAAGTCCACACGATAGATTTCTATACCTTACTAATCATTAACTATGTTCAAACAAAAGTCCACACGATAGATTTCTATACCTTACTAATCATTAACTATGTTCAAACAAAAGTCCACACGATAGATTTCTATACCTTACTAATCATTAACTATGTTCAAACAAAAGTCCACACGATAGATTTCTATACCTTACTAATCATTAACTATGTTCAAACAAAAGTCCACACGATAGATTTCTATACCTTACTAATCATTAACTATGTTCAAACAAAAGTCCACACGATAGATTTCTATACCTTACTAATCATTAACTATGTTCAAACAAAAGTCCACAGGATAGATTTCTATACCTTACTAATCATTAACTATGTTCAAACAAAAGTCCACACGATAGATTTCTATACCTTACTAATCATTAACTATGTTCAAACAAAAGTCCACACGATAGATTTCTATACCTTACTAATCATTAACTATGTTCAAACAAAAGTCCACACGATAGATTTCTATACCTTACTAATCATTAACTATGTTCAAACAAAAGTCCACACGATAGATTTCTATACCTTACTAATCATTAACTATGTTCAAACAAAAGTCCACACGATAGATTTCTATACCTTACTAATCATTAACTATGTTCAAACAAAAGTCCACACGATAGATTTCTATACCTTACTAATCATTAACTATGTTCAAACAAAAGTCCACACGATAGATTTCTATACCTTACTAATCATTAACTATGTTCAAACAAAAGTCCACACGATAGATTTCTATACCTTACTAATCATTAACTATGTTCAAACAAAAGTCCACACGATAGATTTCTATACCTTACTAATCATTAACTATGTTCAAACAAAAGTCCACACGATAGATTTCTATACCTTACTAATCATTAACTATGTTCAAACAAAAGTCCACACGATAGATTTCTATACCTTACTAATCATTAACTATGTTCAAACAAAAGTCCACACGATAGATTTCTATACCTTACTAATCATTAACTATGTTCAAACAAAAGCAAAGTTTAACATTCCACAACAATTCTCCTTTATTAACTCAGTGGCAAACTGTACTTAAGACATTCTGAACATTTCACAGTGCTCAAACACATTTTTTCTTTTTTCTTTTTTTTTCTTTCTTTGTGTGTGTGTGTGTGTGTGTGTGTGTGTGTGTGTGTGTGTGTGCTTTTTATACCTTTAGGAACTAATTACAAATTATATACACAAAAAGCTCATCTCTGAATATTCCACACAATTGATCCACTATCTATATCTATATCTTGACAAATCAATGACAAACTGTGTATAATCTGCTCTGTATCCCTCAATTAAAAATCACCAAGTTTCTCATGAATTTCATTTAATATCTCTCTTAATAAATGTACTTAGTCATTCTCATAATATTTCTAATGTTCTTAGTCTTTTTCATAGTATTTATAATGTTCTTAGGTTTATTCATATTTCTAATGTTCTTAGTATTTTTCATTGAATTTCTAATGTTCTTAGTATTTTTCATAGTATTTCTCATTTATTAGCTTTACTTATTATTATTTTATTATTATTATTTTATTATTATTTTACTTATTATCATTTATTAGCTTTACTTATTATGATAAAATATTAACAGTTATCTGATAATACAGTTAAATACTGGTTCTTACTGGATTAAAAATTCTTTTATTGCCTGTTACAATGCAAATAACTTAATAAGAGTGAAATTTTATGTAGCACATGAAACATAAAACATGTCAGACTAACACAGCGGGAGAAAAAAGAACTATTCTTCACAACTTGAGGCACAGAGGACAAAGAAATAAAATGATAGAATTGGAAACAAGCTTAGTGCTATCTATGTATCTATCTATCTGTCTATCTATCTATCTATCTATCTATCTATCTATCTATCTATCTATCTATCTATCTATCTATCTATCTATGTATCTATCTATCTATCTATCTATCTATCTATCTATCTATCTATCTATCTATCTATTTGTCTGTCTGTCTGTCTGTCTGTTGGTCTGTCCATCTGTCCATCCATCTGTTCGGACATCCGTCCATCCATCTCTCTCTCTCTCTCTCTCTCTCTCTCTCTCTCTCTCTCTCTCTCTCTCTCTCTCTCTCTCTCAGATAGGAGATGGAATTGCTGAACCAAGAAAAACTAATATATGAGATAAAATAAGAGGCATTTACAAGAGGTACATATACATTTTGAAATGTTTCATGATAATTTTTCCTTTTTGGTGCTAGTAAAATTGCCTAGAACTAAAAAAATGGCTTGGGAATTACTTGGGGTATGATATTTCTTTTGTTGTGGGTGCACATTTTGATTGATGGAAAATAAATGATTGAACATGATTATGTATTGAATAGGTCCAGTAGTAAGTCCATTTCCTAGTCAGCTGGTGGAAGATGTCATCTCACGCCGCACTAAAGAATTTTCAGAACTTCAGCAGCAGAAGACAATGCAAACCAAGTAAGTCCTCTAATATCAGATCTGTTTAATCTGTTCTGATTAGAAATTCATCTATGAGTGCTATTGTCTAAGTAATATTGTTTTCTGTTAGAACTGTTTGTTCTAAATGGAACTCTTCTGTCCTCGCAGTTGCATGCTATTTTATAAGAACTACAAACACTTACTAGATCTGTGTGGTTGTAAATAGAATTCTGCTGCCTATAATGCTATTGTCAAAGTAATATCAGATAATGCTAAATCTGTTATGAACAGAAATATGTGTAAACTTTTGTCAAACTAATATTAGCTAATGCTAGATTTATTAGGAACAGAAATATGTTGTCTGTCAGCAATTGTCAAACTAATGTCAACTAATGCTAGACTAATTTGATCTTTTCTGAATTCAAATTTGTTGTCTGTTATTGTCAAAATTGCATCATCTTGTGTTGAATATAATGTTCTGAAAAAAATGTGTTGTCTTTGTATACTGTTCTCAAAGTAATATAAACTATTGCTAGGTCTGTGTGATCAGATTTGAATAGAAATCTTGTTAAGATACTACTGGTATAATTTAATGCATGTTAGAAAATCTCCTATAAATAGGAAATTGTTGTCTTTGTGTTCTATTGTGTAGGTATTATCATTTAATGCTAGATCTCATTGACATCCTCTCTGTATAGAAATTTGTTAAAGTGTAAGTATTGTTTTCTTAAAATCTTTATCAATTCCTTTTAAACCATGTAATTAATGATAAACAAACAATTGAATAAATTCCACTTTTAAAATATCTGTACCTATTAAAAAGTTGAAAGAAACCAGCTATTCTGGCCATTTTGTTTGACAGCTTGAAAAAGCTTGAACCATGTGATCTTGGAGACAGTGAAAGTATGCATGGCAAACCAGAAGCAATTAGTAACAAACGTGGAGTTGATGCGCCAACGATTTAGGTTGTTAGTGGGGTATGTCATCAGGAAGTCACACTGGACTCAGTCATGGCAGGGCAGATATTTGTTTCTGACTGTAAGACTGTGGCTGAATCAGAGCAGCACAATTGACAGATGTGTCTCTAGAAAAATGTTGAGAGAAGACCAAGCTCTCAGGATCGTATGTGTCGAAATCTTCTGGCAAAGCTGTTGAGTTTCACTGGAAGGATGGTCTCTTTATTCATGAACACGAAGATACCCCTGAGCTTCAAGTGAACATGTTGTGTTTGACTCATGACCCACCCACTGCCAGTCATCTAGGACCAAGCAAAACTTTTGCTTATGTAGAGGCTGAATTTTATTGGCCAGGTATGACAGGTGATGTCACTCGGTATTGTCAGTCATGCGATATCTGTCAGCAAGTGATTAGAAAGATGAAATGCCCAGTTCCTCTCGGTGAAACACCAACAATTGATATTCCTTTTAATGTGTAGCTGTAGATCTCATTTGTGGCCTCATCAGGTCAAGGCCACTGATGGATTCTCACCATCATTGATGCTACATGATACCCTGAGTCGGTTGCTCTTAGTTCTATTAGTACCATGTCAGTAGCAAATGCACTATTTACTATTTTCTCACATGTAAGGTTACAAGAAGAAATTTTATCCGATAGGGGAGAACTCAGTTCATGAGTAAGTTAATGAAAGAGACTAATCAACTATTGAGAGTGAAGCAGTTTAAAACTACTCCTTACCACACTATGTGTAATGGTTTAGTTGAAAATCTGAATGCTACTCTTACCAAGTCCTTGAGAAAACTCTGTGTTGGAATATGTATTTGCTAGCACTTTTGTTCACGTTGCATGAAGTACCATGAGATTCAACTCATTTTTTGAATTCTTATACGGTAGAACCATTTAGGGGACCCATTATATTACAAGAATATTGGACAGAGATTGGGCTAGCAGAATCCTTAAAAAGTACATATCAACATGTGATCGAACTTGCAAACCATATTGATACTTCATGTTAGAGAGCGGCTAAGAATGTTCACAAAATTAAAGCTAGACAAGCATGTCTGTACAACCATAAAACAAAAGCATCTAACATTGAAGTCAGTACATGGGTGTTGTTGTTGTTACCTCTGCACCAAAACAAATTAGATGTATCATGTCAAGGGCCTATGAAGTTGTTGAGAAATTGAGTGGGTGCAATTTACAAATTCATATTGGATCTAAAGCAAAATAGTTTTGTGATTTTGGTTTTCATTTGTGATGGACATAGATTTACACTCTTTTTCTCATGCCTTTGTCTGTAGGTTTCAGATTTTCAGTTTGTAATTGATTTAGATTTTGAACACTTTTTCTCCTGCTTTTTGCCTGTAGATTTCTGATGGCAGAGAAACAACGTCTACAGATAGCCCAGGATCGTCTTCGTCAAAAGCGTTTGTCACTTCAGCGCTTGCCAACCCCTGATGGTAAGATGACTAGACGCTATTGGGGTCAAAAGTACGACATCTACACCCCTCTCACTTATGATACCTATTTTGATATCTACTCCCCTGTTTTCGAGGATGGCTATTACACATATTTTCCACAGGAATATTCCTGGCTAAGACAGAGGTATCCAGAAGAAGAATATATGAGGCACCAATATGCCAAGGCACAGAAAGGGAGGGGAAAAAAGAGAAAAGTTTTATATGTTCCACGACCATTGTATGAGTCTAGCAGCTGGTGATTTTAGTGAAGACTTTGACATATTACAAAATATCTGTTTGTTGGCTTGTTGGGAACCTGTTTAAGGAGTTGCAATTGTTTCAGACATATCTTTATATTTACAAATACAAAAGCAACCTCTTTAAAAACTGGGTTTCAAGTCAATGAAAACTAATTAAATAATAGTGGTATTCATATATATTTTGCATACCCAATATTATGAAAACTAATTAAATGACAGTGGTATTCACATATATTTTGCATACCCAATATTATGAAAACTAATTAAATGACAGTGGTATTCATATATATTTTGCATACCCAATATTATGAAAACTAATGGCAAGTTTGCTATGCTACAGGTGCCTAAGGATAAATATGAAGGCATTGCTAGCTGAAGATTAGTAAATTAGTCTTTTAAGTATTTATGTTCATGAAAAAATGTACATTTTTCAGTTTATTTAAAATCTTTTTTTTTGTGCTCTGTTCATTACTTGGAAAATCCTCTTCCTAATTATAACATAGAAAAACTTAGGGTATTCATTTGATGAAGTATGGTGGTAGACACTTAAAATCTTGAGTTAATAAGAATGGTTGCTACATTTGTATTTATCTCAAGTTATACAATTATAATATACATTATATACTAGTATGAAAATTCAAGACATCTTAATTATTTATTTTTGCAAAGTTATTACTGTAAATCACTGAGTGCCTAACTTATGTTAGTTGTAATGTTATGGAGCACACTTGTATTTTTTATTGTTTTGTTTTGTTCCTAGCTAGTTTGTTGTCCTTGTATATGTTTATTGTGCAAATACATCTTTTTTTTGTTTTGTTTTGATCCTAACTAGTACTTGTTGTCCTTTTATATGTTTATAGAACAAACATGTTTGTTTTAATTTTGTTTATAACACCCTCCTAAAAGAGAAAAGAAAGAATATTATTTTTATTATTGTCCATAAATTTGACTTTATCATTATCAAGTTAAATGGGATGCCATAATAGGTAGGGTTGGGTAGGGTATTGTGGGGGCGGGGGGGCAGGATTAAGGGCTAGTCATACAATACTCCTGATAATGGGTTTGTTTGATTTTTTTACTAATAGATTTATTTATTTTATAAATTTTATTTTAATTTTGTGTGAGGTGAAGATGTTATATCATTTTCTTTTACTTTGTACTTTTTATTATTATTATTTAATTATTTTCCTAATCATTAGTATTAATATTATTATTGTTACCATACTGTCACAATTACTATCATTAGTGTTGAGGATCTATTGTCGTATAATACATTTTCCATTTCCTATTGTTCAATTTTTTAAATCTTGACTTTATAGTGCTTATATTATTAAAAAACAATAATATTAATTTATTTATAATAAGTGTTATTGGTAAAAATTGCACTTTCTTTGTTGCAGTAGAGAGATAACCAATTGCCAAACATCACTTAATTGGATCTCCTTCTTTTGTCTAACAATGATTAATATTACAGTCTTTGGTGCAGTGGGTGTGCAATTATCAGCTTATTTAGCCTACTCAGTGATTCATATTAGTGCTGTCTGGGTGGTGTTGGCATGGGTTAAGTACCCCTGGTACTGTTGCCAAAATGTTGGTTTATTTAGAAAGTCAGTTAACTTTTTTCTTTCTGATTCTACTGTTCTACATTTTAATGTACATGTTTGACTGTTATGAGATCTCTACTGGTACAGGGTATTTGTTAGTATCATGTAAATTCACCCCCAAGTTGTAGTTTGGATATTCGGGATTGTTCTTGTCAAGTTCCATTGAAACAAGCAGGAGTATGTTTTACCCATTGATCTGTAAGTGGTCCTTTTGCTAGTTCTGAGTACTGGATATGCCAAATTTTATCTAATTTTTTTCTGAGGTGCAAACTTTCTTGTGGGCTTGGTGAGATGTATTTATATTTGTAATCTAAAGCAAGCCCTTTAAATTGTAGGTCCATGTTTATTGCAAAATTATTTTCCCCATTTGGTACTAGAATACATTTATAACTTGAACACATATGCAGAAACAGCAGACTGATAACAGATCATGTTTTTAAATTAACAAGGGATCTGAATGATCTCTTTTAGCAAAATAACAAGACATTCATTAATCTTAGTAATATACCTACATATCCAACAGTTAAGCATTTAACAAAATAACAAGACATTCATGAATCTGAAGGGATCATAGGTCATACCAAGAATATTGCACCAGTGGCAAATGACATAATATTAGCCTGCTACACTATTATATTGCTGTGCCTTTAATGGCTGTGATATCACCACTGAATAACTGAATGACATTCTTCACATTGCTGACTTGATAAGATCCATGCATTCAGTGTTAGTAATTCTAGATTAGTGCACAAGACTGAGTTTTATTTGAGTAATTTCTTTAGAAATTCCAAAGCATGCTATAGCACCATGCTTACCAATGCCTTCCCATCTTGGGCATTCAAGTCAGACTGGTGTTCACTTACAGTCTGAGTCTTACCATGCTTGCCAATGCCTTTCCATCTTGGACTGGGGCATTCAAGTCAGACTGGTGTTTACTTACGGTCAGAGTCTTACCATGCTTGCCAATGCCTTCCCATCTTGGACTGGGGCATTCAAGTCAGACTGGTGTTCACTTATGGTCTGAGTCTTACCATGCTTGCCAATACCTTCTTCTCATTGACTTATGGTGTCCAGAGACAGAGTGGTATTCAGTGAGGTCTGAGTCACACCATGCTTGCCAACACCTTGACTGTGGTGTCTGAGACAGACTGGTACTCAGTGAGGTCTGTGTCACACCGTGCTTGCCAACACCTTCTTTTCATTGACTGTGTTGTCTAGAGACAGACTGGTACTCAGTGAGGTCTGAGTCACACTATGCTTGCCAACACCTTCTCATTGACTGTGGTGTCCAGAGACAGACTGGTATTCAATGAGGTCTGAGCCTTACCAGAATTTGTAGAATCAAAATAGAACTTGAAGCCCTGACATACTGAAGCAAAATATGGTATTAAAGGTATTAAATGGTATTAAAGGAAGCTACTCCTGGGACCTGCTGCTATGAGCTCTATCATTAGTTTATTTCTGCCTTAAATTTAAGTTTAGGCCTGCATGATGTAAACAAGCAAAATTTACTAATAATGTATAATTTTTATATGACATGGGTGGTGGTATTTTGTATTTTTTATATGGCTAGCAGGCGTGATCAATTTACATATTCTAAAAGAACTGGGAGGTCAGGGGTCTTTCAAATTGTCTGCAGAATGACAATGTTTTTATTTCTTTTCAAATGTCTAGTGGATGAGTCTATTTTTCTTTTTTTCAAATAAGTAAGGGAGAGGCTGTTTTTATTTACTTTTAGATATCTAGTTAATGAATTTGTTTTTGTTTTCAGATGACTGGGAGTGATATTGTTTTTGAGTTTTAAATTGTCTAAACAAATAAAGCAATGAACTAATCATTTCAAACTAATAAAAACTGTTCCATCCACTAAAAGTTTCAGACTAATAAAAAACCCACTCCATCCACTAAACATTTCAAACTAATAAAAAACACTCCATCCACTAAACATTTTAAACTAATAAAAAACCACTTCATCCACTAAACATTTCAAACTAATAAAAACTGCTCCATCCACTAAACATTTCAAACTAATAAAAACTGCTCCAGTTACTAGACATTTCAAACTAATAAAAACAGCTCCATGCATTAGACACTGGATAAAAGTTATCTTTTATTATTCCTTTATTTGTTTTCAAATGTCCAATGCATGAGACTGCTGTTTATTTGTTATCAGATGTCTAATGGATGAGACTATTTTTATTTGCTATCAAATGACTGTAGATGATGCTATTTTAATTTATTTTTAAATGGCTTGGTTTGAAAATTTCATAGGACTAGTAGGTGAGAACCATTTTTCATAAGTTTTTAAATTCGTAGGGAGTGAATTAATTGATTGATTTGTTTGAAAAAAACTAGTGAATGATGCTATTGTTCTTAAATAACTGGAGACTGACAGTATATTTGTTTTTAAAAAATACAACTGTTCTCCTTAAATAACTGGAGACTGATAGTATATTTGTTTAATAAAAATACAGTGAATGATGCTATTGTTAGTTCTTAAATAACTGGACACTAAAAAGTGTATTGGTTTTTTAAAAAAAATCTAGTGAGTGAGTTTAATTTTCAAGTTATGAATTATGTAGTTAATATGTTATTTTTTATAGTCAAATAACTAGTTAGAATTAACTAGCTAGTGTTGTTTATTTTATTTAATAAGTAGTGAATGAAAGTACTTCTTAAATAAACTTGGAAATGTGTTGTTTTGGAAGTTATCAGAGAATTAGTGATAAGGTAATTTTTCAGTTTTTCATTGGACTAGATGGTAAATATGTTTTACATGTGTCCTACCTTTGAGTTTACATCTCACAGTATTTTTATTGTACAACTGTAGGTAATATATTTCTTTGACCAGTTAAATGTATGAAGCTTGGACAAACATACATTTAATATTTTTATTTATTGTGATTATATGCTAAATGTTATATTTATTTAGAATTTTACAAGTGCAATAGGCATAGAGTTTGTAAATACTTCTGTGTAAACATAATTTACGTACAAATAATAGCATTTATATGATGTCATATTATCTTAAATGCCCCATATCTTTGGGCTTGTGATGTAAAATAAATATTTATCTACAATTATTTATTTTTTACATTAACAACATTTTTGGCAATAAATTTTTAGTTTTTAATTTTTATATATATTCAAAAATCTTTCCTTAATGTGGTAATAAACTGGTTTATGATATTTAATTGGTTTTGGTGTTTTATATTAAATTATAATTAAGAGAATAAAATTGTCTGAAAGTGATACATAATGATCTCTAGGATATACAATTTTATTAGATTTAAGATACTTTTTCTTTTTTATCAGCATACTTTTAATTTAATAGAAAATACTAATTTTGAACAAGACAAAAACATGACTCTTAGCAGTTATTCTGTGAATCTTATATTTCTAATTTTTTAATTTGACTTTTGAAGACAATAAATTCCACCAAATTTGACAGGAGCTTATTTGCCTTTGTGCTGTTTAAAAGTTATTAAATAACCACTAATATAAATTTTTTCTATCTTTGCACTCTAATTATTACCACAATATCAATCTGAACATGTGTTGTCATTCATGTGTTGTCATTCATGTGTTGTCATTCACCTGTTGTCATTCTATAACTGGTACCTATTAACAATAGCAGTAGTATCACCATGTCATATATGACACAGTAGTTTGTGGCAACAACGAAATAAGAAATTCATTAAATGTATATTTAAACTTGTAAACATATATTTAAAGCAGAGCATTAATTTTTAATTATTATCATAACTTTATTAATCAGATATCAGTTACTGCCAAATTCCACTTATTTCATGTTGTAATTCCAGACTGAGTGCCTCTAACTGTGAACATTGTCATTATTTACTTTCATTAAGTTTAATTGTATGAATTTCATATACTTTTTCAAGAATCAATACATAACTTGTATAGCATTCATGTATGAAAACTAAAAATAGTAATCCCAGTCAATTGGAACTTATTTTATATTTCACTAGTTTATAGATAAGGTTTACAAAAAACAGTAAGCCAAGTGTAAAGATTAAAATCTGATAATAATAATATCTGTAAAATAAAAAAATGTAAAGAAATATTTACATATGGCAATCTTATTTATAATATAGATTTTTAAAAGACAATATTTAAAATTTTGATTACCACAAAGTACCTTTATATTGGCTCAAACTAGCCTCTTTAGTTCATCATTTGTTCTACTCACCTTACATCTCAGGAGATAAGTTTGAAAATGAATTTTTTTATTGATCATATTGTACATAGTGTAGAAAAGCCATTTTGATACTGACAATGCCTTCCTTCTTGCTGGCTCATACTAACATCTCTAGTTCAGCATTGGTTCTAGTTACTGTATATCTAGTTCAGCATTGGTTCTAGTTACTTTATATCTAGTTCAGCATTGGTTCTAGTTACTTTATATCTAGTTCAGCATTGGTTCTAGTTACTGTATATCTAGTTCATAATTGGTTCTAGTTACTGTATATCTAGTTCATCATTGGTTCTAGTTACTGTATATCTCAGGGGATTAATTTGACAGTCAATATTTCATCAGCCATAGTGTACATAGTTTGTGAAAAGACATTTGAAAGAAGGAATATGTTCAGGAGATAAATTTAACAGTAGATATTTTATTGGCCATATGGCTCATAATGTGTGAAAAGTTGTTTGAAAGAAGAAATATAATTCCAAATCAAAGTCTATAGAATTTCAAAGCAAAAAACATATTGCCACCAGAGGGGAAAGAGAGTAATATTTTAATTCTGTAGCAAATATTTAAAGTTCTAATTGATCTGTTTGTATAAAAAGTGCATCCATTTATTTGTCTATCAACTGATCTCTTGTTTGTATCAGGTCTTACATAGCTTGAAATAATATTAAAAAGTTAAAATAAAGCTTAAAGAAATAAATATTAATCTGAAAAATAATTTTAAAAATAAAATATCAGTTTGTTCTCAATATATTTGCTAGAGGGAAAAAAATATCACTATGCTGATATTAATTTTTGGGTTGTAGAAACTTAATACCCAGCGTTTAAATATAAAGGAGTGAAGAAAGGCACAGGCTAAGTCAGATCAATAACACTGCTTGTTCCATGCACAAAGCAGCTGTCTTCCTCTTTCAGAATATTTTATAAATGAGTTGAATGAATGCAGATACTCACCAGTTTGTTTACTGTTGCTAAGTACCATACAGAGTGCATTATGAATGATCAAACATTTTGTCAATATTTCTTCTTCTTTCCAAAGCCTATAATCAGAGGATTATTTATTTTTAATTTTACTGATAGTGTATGTAAATTATTTTAAAGTCCTTGTAAAAATTTAATTTAAAAAAAAAATTTTTAAATATAGTTTTATTTGCTAGTGTGCTGTACTTACTTGTGTACTTAGGGAGATTGCTTGAAGATAAAACAAAATTTGAAAGAAAAATAACATTTACTTAAATCACTTGCATATACTGTAAATGTAAATGTCCAAACACAAATAAGAAAAAAAGAGATGATATTTCAGTACAATTATGAAAGAAAGATATAATACTTCAGTACAAGTTAGAAAGACTTAATATATCAATACAAATAAGAAAAAAAGAGTATTTCAGTACAAATATTAAAGAAAGAATACTTTAGACAAATTAAAAGTTAGCTGACCACCCCAAAAATGTATTCCCTCCAAGCGTTCCCCCCCCAACACTTCAAATGCCCCCCTCCTCCCTAATGTATACATCTCAAATGTCCCCTCACAATTTAGACATTCCAAATACCTCTCCCCCCAAAAAATAAAAAATGTGTACACTCCAAATCCCCCCTCAAAAAAAAAAAAAAGAAAAGAAGAAATATATATAAAATAAATAAATAAATTAAAAAATGTTCCCCACAAAATACTGATTTGTTGCACACATTGTCAAGAATGCATTGTTGCTGGTGGTGGATATTTTGAACATTCAGGACATTAAAATAGATATTAATAAGTAATACATCTTTTCATAACACTCTCCTTATTTTACTTATTATTTATATATTGATTTGTAATGTTTACATTTTGGGAGACACTTTGTTACATTTTTTAATTTTTGTGATTACTTATTTTCTTATCACTGATATTTTTTCAAATAATTAATAAGTATATTCTTTGGTGTAATATTTTGGGAGAATTTATCTCTTGTATTTTGATATTTGAATTTCTCTATCCATTGTCTTCCCTGTCAAGTCATGATTCAGTATAACATGGTGTGGGACATCTAATTGCTATCATTTTAGTTCTGTATATGTCGAGTTACATGTTTTACCTTTTTCATGCCTAAAGCCATAAAGCACAAGAAGAGAGAATGTTGCACATGATAGCAACATTCAATGTTGTATTCTCCCACTAACATAACAGTAATAATAGTAGCAGTATTTGTACACACCCACAACAAATGGAGTATTATACAAAAGTCCCAAGTATATAATTTAAACAAAGATTTGTACTAGCAAAATAACTTTAGAAAGCTGATGTCAAGAGTAAAAGGATTTGGGCACGTTGATTGACAAGGATCTATAGTATTAGGTGTTATTTTTGTTTTAAATTCAAAATGAATAAAAATACTTTTTTTTCATACTAAACTAAAAATGCTTTCTAATTTAATTAAACATAGATTAAATATATTTAAAAAAAAAAATTGACCAGTCTCAAAGAAAAGATTAACTTCTTTTGATAAATGAGGTGTCAGTGCCAAGGCTGGTATAAAATAACTTTAATTAAGTCTGATAACATGTTGTTGCACAGGAGTGTTATAATGTCAGATTTCAATTATTTTTTTTCATAGTCATTTAATGACCACAATCTGGTGCTAAAGCACAGAGAAGGAAGCTACAGGTATAAAAGTGAGGGAAAGAGGCATTTATTAGTACTTTAAAATAAAATGCTGTAAAGAAACAGGTTGCTAACCAAGCTTTGCTGCAAAACACTCTTACTTTAATTGAAAGCCTACACAAAGTGCTTGCTTCCCTATATTTATCAGTAGAAACAAATCAACACATTTTCTTTCTTACATTCTTCAGACTGCTAGATCAAATTGCAATTTTTTTATTACAGCAAATAATTTCATATACAATCATATACAGTGACTCCTTTCTCAGCATTTCACTTTCATTCACTATGATGGAATGGTGACTCTTTTCTCAGCATTTCAGCTTCATTCACTATGATGGAATGGTGACTCTTTTCTCAGCATTTCACTTTCATTCACTATGATGGAACAGTGACTCCTTTCCCAGCATTTCAGCTTCATTGATACCCATGTTTGAAAGAAAGTAAAGACTTGATGCCATATATTTTCAGAAAAGGAAGATACATTTGACAAGAGGACTCCCAGCCTCTATAGTGCTCACTCAGCAGGCTCACTGCTTAACAGAACTATCCAACGGATGCCACAAACAGTTGATCATATTTGGAAGCTCAAGTAAACATTTACTGTTTTCTTCTGCATTCTTGATAGAAGATGTATCATTCACAAATTCAGAGTGCTGCTTCTTTTCTTTTAATCTTGCTCTTTCAAATCACTGAATCCATTGAAAATGTAAACATATTTGTAAGTGTTCATTCTGCTTTTGATGACATATCGTTTACACTTTCACATTGCTGTTGCTTTCCTATTTCATTTTGCTCTTTCATGCCATGACAGCCATTTTGAAAACCTGTAAAAAATTAGTAATATGTTATAATATTTAATACAAATAACAATAATCCTATATTAATATAATTGTCATCACTAACAAGAAGTATTTAAAACATTTATCTGAAGAGTTTATTTTATTATCATCATCAATTTCTCAATGTCATTATTATCCATCATATATATTTGTTGTAATTATTACTGCTCTATCAATCAATTGCTATTGTATTAAAGTGTATTTATCATTAATATAATAAGATTTTATTATGACAGAAGCATTTAGTGCAATTAAAAAAATCCTTAATTATACATGATCAGTTTTGCAAAGAATATTTTCTTTATATAATTTTGCAGTTCATTGGTAATGATTGCTAAAGCCATAACCTTGGTGAAATTTGGTAAACATAAATGACAAAAAATTCCACATATAATTTATAAATATTCTAGTAATTTAATAACATTAATTTGTTTAAGTTTGTTTTCTAAACTATTTGAATTAAGTACATTTTAATTTAAACTTGAATACAACATCATACATAACATTATTATCAATCTAATATTTTCCTTACAAATCCCACAAAAAAGCAACATGATTTTATTAGTTTTTCCATAGCTAATGCCAAAGTACATACAAATCCCACAAAAAAGCAGCATGATTTTATTAGTTTTTCCATAGCTAATGCCAAGGTACATACAAATCCCACAAAAAAACAACATGATTTTATTAGTTTTCCATAGCTAATGCTAAGGTACATATTTAAAATTACACGTACCGGTTCTAAATAAAGTGATTTTGACTGCTTATTGGACTTTCACTCTTGCTCAGAGCTCAAAGCCCACTACCAGACTGGCATTGACTAGTTTATAACTCTTGCACAGAGCTCAAAGCCCACTACCAGACTGGCATTGACTAGTTTATAACTCTTGCTCAGAGCTCAAAGCCCATTACCAGACTGGCATTGACTAGTTTATAACTCTTGCACAGAGCTCAAAGCCCACTACCAGACTGGCATTGACTAGTTTATAACTCTTGCACATAGCTCAAAGCCCACTACCAGACTGGCATTGATTGGTTTATAACTCTTGCACAGAGCTCAAAGCCCACTACCAGACTGGCATTGACTAGTTTATAACTCTTGCACAGAGCTCAAAGCCCACTACCAGACTGGCATTGACTGGTTTATAACTCTTGCACAGAGCTCAAAGCCCACTACCAGATTGGCATTGATTGGTTTATAACTCTTGCACAGAGCTCAAAGCCCATTACCAGACTGGCATTGATTGGTTTATAACTCTGCTTAGGAGAAGCAGACAAATTGAGAGTAGAAGGGTTGAAAATACATTATAGTTATTGTACTTTACTGTACAAGAATTGCCCACCCAATTTGTTGATACACTTTAATGTACTGGTATGCCAAATGTAATTATTTTGGATTTTTATTATTTAGAAAATAATATGTTTTTATCAGAGAAGATTTGTATCATGACTATGAGTCCAAGAGAAAGCCTTACAATGGTGAGCTTGGTTTGCAGACCTACCAGCCCTGGCAGAGAGAAGACTATATATTGGTTTGTATTTATTTGACAAATTGTTAGGTGTACATCAGCTTAATAAATTAAAAAGTAAGTTTTAAACAGAAACTACAAATACCTTGATACTTTTCCAAGTGTAATTTATGTTGATATCTAGTGTTAGTGTATTTGACAAAGTGCATCAGTTGTTAATTACTTGAAAATCAACGTTTCTCTGTATGATTTATGTTCATATCTAGTTAGCATGTTTGATCAAGTACATAACTTAATAACTTGAAAGTCAGTGTTTCTCTTTATGATTTATTTTCATAATAAATTAGATAAGTTAGCATGTTTGATCAAGTACATAACTTAATAACTTGAAAGTCAGTGTTTCTCTTTATGATTTATTTTCATAATAAATTAGATAAGTTAGCATGTTTGATCAAGTACATAACTTAATAACTTGAAAGACCATGTTTCTTGTATGATTGATATCAAATTAGCATGTTTGATAAGTACATAACTTAATAACTTCAAAGATGTTTTCTCCAAGTAATTTAGAAATATTTCTAGTTAACATTCTTGAAAAAGCAATTGATCTCTTCAGGAAAAACAACCCAATAAGGTATGTCTCCATTGTGTGTACATTTTTCATATTTATTCTCAATTTGTTAAAAAATAAATAATTAAATAATTAAAACAGTATCATGAAGGATAACTAATAAGTGCTAAACAGAATAAAAATAAATATCTATATTATATTTATCAGTTGTTAGAGCTTCATTAGTGTTGTTTCTTGTTTAGGTACGGAGGCTTGTTGAAGATATAGCAGATGACTTTATTGAGAAGTACATCCCCCCAGACTATTCATACATGGAGAGAGATATTCGTCGGTAAAAATAAAAATAATTTTTATTAGAAATCAAATCTGTAAAAGATTAAAAATAATTTTAATACATTTTATCTTCAAGAGACTTTTTCATTTTAATAAAACAAAAGACCAGTGGCAAACAAGGTATGAAAAATCTATACTATTTAAAAATATTTTGTCCTGATATTTAGTATACAACATATTTTAAACAATTCTTTTTAAATGAGGGTTGCATAAGGCTTGTAAAATTTTGTACACCAAATTGAAATCAGCATCTAGCAAGTCCAGTCTAACCAATTTATCTGCTTTAATCTGGTTTTGTATACCAATTATAATTTATCGATATCCCAGGAAACCATATGCTAATATCAGCTAAATCTGTGCAAAAATACAGCTATCGAAAGTGTATACTTGTTACTTATACCAGTAGACCTGAAAACCAGATACTAACATTATTTATACTGTGTAAAGACAGCTTTTGAAAGTGTACACCTGTTACTTTTACCAGTGACCCAGAAAAATAGATGCTAGCACCTAAACAAGAGATAGCTGTTGAAAGTAAGATAGCTGTTGAAAGTAAGATAGCTGTTGAAAGTAAGATAGCTGTTGAAAGTAAGATAGCTGTTGAAAGTAAGATAGCTGTTGAAAGTAAGATAGCTGTTGAAAGTAAGATAGCTGTTGAAAGTAAGATAGCTGTTGAAAGTAAGATAGCTGTTGAAAGTAAGATAGCTGTTGAAAGTAAGATAGCTGTTGAAAGTAAGATAGCTGTTGAAAGTAAGATAGCTGTTGAAAGTAAGATAGCTGTTGAAAGTAAGATAGCTGTTGAAAGTAAGATAGCTGTTGAAAGTAAGATAGCTGTTGAAAGTAAGATAGCTGTTGAAAGTAAGATAGCTGTTGAAAGTAAGATAGCTGTTGAAAGTAAGATAGCTGTTGAAAGTAAGATAGCTGTTGAAAGTAAGATAGCTGTTGAAAGTAAGATAGCTGTTGAAAGTAAGATAGCTGTTGAAAGTAAGATAATTGAGGCCTTTAAGACAATATTCCATATCTATTTTCTGAGGACAAATCTAAAATGCATGTATTGCCAAATTCTCCTTCTGAAAATTTCCTACATATGTCAAGATACAGATCCAATACACTAATCAGTTTCCATACTTTTGACAAGTTTCCATATTTTTGACAAAATGCAGAAAATCATTGCACTAATCAGCTTCAAACATGACACTAATTAGTTTCCATACATAGGACAAGATAAAGAGAGCCAATGTACTGAAACATTTCCATACATATGATAAGCTACAGTAATTAAGAATAATAATATCAGTATTTCACTGAGAACATAGGACAAGATAAAGAGAGCCAATGTACTGAAAAACTTCCAATACATATGATAAGCTACAGTAATTAAGAATAATAATATCAGTATTTCACTGAAAACATAGGACAAGATAAAGAGAGCCAATGTACTGAAAAACTTCCACACATATGATAAGCTACAGTAATTAAGAATAATAATATCAGTATTTCACTGAGAACATATTTTGAAATATCATAGAGGAGGTATTATCTTATATTATTACTGCATAAAAGAGACATTGTCTTGATGTTATTACTCCAGGTATTATCTTGATGTTATTATTGCATGCAAGAGGTATTATCTTGATGTTATGACTGCATTATAAAATGGACATTACTACTATGACTGCTTTATAAAATGGACTCTAATGCTTTGACTGCATTATAAAATGGACACTAGTGCTATGACATTATTATAAAATGGACACTAATGCTATGATTGCAGTATAAAATAGACACCACTGATATGACTGCAGTATAAAATATGATATGACTGCAGTATAAAATGGACACTACTGCTATGACTGCAGTATAAATTAACACTACAGCTATGACTGCAGTATAAAATGGACACCACTGCTATGACTGCAATATAAAATGGACACTAGTGCTATGACATTATTATAAAATGGACACTAATGCTATGATTGCAGTATAAAATAGACACTACTGATATGACTGCAGTATAAAATATGATATGACTGCAGTATAAAATGGACACTACTGCTATGACTGCAGTATAAATGGACACTACAGCTATGACTGCAGTATAAAATGGACACTACTGCTATAACTGCAGTATAAAATAGACACTACTGATAGGACTGCAGTATAAAATATGATGACTGCAGTATAAAATGGACACTACTGCTATGACTGCAGTATAAAATGGACACCACTGCTATGACTGCAGTATAAAATGGACACTAGTGCTATGACTGCAGTATAAAATGGACACTACTGATATGACTACAGTATAAAATTGACACTACTGATATTTTCCTGTTTGTTACAGTGCTATGCAGCTGGCGCAGGACAAAGAGTGGGTTGCAACAGCTGAAGCTCTTTCTGAGAAAAAGGCTGTGCAGCTGGTTGCAGAAGAACTACTGTTGGAGGTGAGAAAAAGTGTTTTACAGTTTAATGAAAATTTAAATTAGAAGTATTAAGTGATTGTTTTTCTATTGTGTGATGTGTGTGCTAGAATAATTTTTTAGAATGATGTTGGCTTTTTATAAAAATGAGAAGAACCAAATGTAGGACTTAATATTTATTAAACCTTTGATAGTAATATTTATTATACCTTTGACACAAATAGATATCAACCCAACTTATCTCCATCACTACAAATAAAGGGAAAATTTAAGAAATTATCTAATTTCAATAAGATACAGACTAGGATTTGATATATTACTAAGAAGCATACTTCTGGGCACTAAATGACATTACTAAGGAGCATACTTCTGGACACTAATGACATTACTAAGAAGCATACTTCTGGGCACTAAATGACATTACTAAGAAGCATACTTCTGGGCACTAAATGACATTACTAAGGAGCATACTTCTGGGCACTAAATGACATTACTAAGAAGCATACTTCTGGGCACTAAATGACATTACTAAGAAGCATACTTCTGGGCACTAAATGACATTACTAAGAAGCATACTTCTGGGCACTAAATGACATTACTAAGAAGCATACTTCTGGGGGCACTAAATGACATTACTATTACTAAGAAGCTTGCTGCTTGGAGAGTTCTTAATCAGTTATCCCCCCACCTCACTTTACCTGGTAGGGTCAGTGGGCTCTAGAAGGTTGTCATCTACTAGTGTAGAACAGTATGACTTTGACTCCTTGTGGAGGTTTGTTTATCTGCTAAATATTCAAGACAAATTTATTTCGTTTAGAAAAAATAATTTTTTAAGGAAATTAGAGCTTTGATGGAGCAAGTATTATTTGTGCGACGAGATAGAAATAACATTTTTATATGCAAATAGAGCTGTGAAGAAAATACTATTTTTATAGAAAACTATAGTATATGATGAAGCAAGTGAAACTTATGACAGACGGAAATAACATTTGTATAGGTAACTAAGGCTGTGATGAAGCAGGTGTCAGCAGAGGTATTGCATGTTCATGGTACTTTCAAGAACAGAACAGACGTCATGCTAATGTCTGAAATAGAGGTAAGCACAAAGGTTGTCTGGAAATAAACTCTGATGTCCAAGGTCATATGTTATGACTGCATTATAAAATGGACATTACTACTATGACTGCTTTAAGAATTTTTATGATGCTGTTTGTATGAACATTAAAATTGCCCCATTTAACTGACTTTAGTATTCCCTTTATTTTTTGTGATAATATGTCACTGTAACTGTAAACAAATGACCTAGTTTGTAGCAAGAAATGTCATACTAGTCTGAGAAGTACATGGATAAGTCATATGAAATTGAGGTTTATGAATAAGTCATATGAAATTGAGGCTTACTAATCTTTGTTAAGAGAGTTGAAATTTATTGAAAAATGATTGTCTAAAAAGAGTTAATTAATTGTTTCTTTTTCATGGCTTTAGTGATTGCTACTTTGTAACCTCTTTTCCTTAAACTGTTGATATCAGTTATGTACTAATATTCAAAATTGAAATGAGCAGAAAAGTTGTGTTTTAGTAAGCTTTGGGCATGTCATTTATTGTTGGCATGTATATCATTGGTAATATTCTATCAGTCTTTGTATCAGTCTATCATCTATCTGTCTGTCTGCCTGCCTGTCCATCTGTTATGCTATTAGTGGAAAAGAATCAGAGTAATGATATCTAGCACTATATGGTAGTTTGCAATTCTTCAGTTTAAAATTAATTTTTTGTTTTGATTGCTTAGACTTAGTGCAATTTATGGCTTATTTTGTATAATATTAATTTATAGAGATAGTGATCACAGGTGTATATTGTTAATTTGTTTTAGGGATTGACCTCAGTTTTTATTTTGTACAATGTTAAATTTGTTTAAAAAGTTTCTACAAGTCTTATTTTTTATAATGCTAATTTGTTTAGAGAGTGGCCACAGTTCTTATTTTGTACAATGCTAATTTGTTTAGAAAGTTTCTACAAGTCTTATTTTTATAATGCTAATTTGTTTAGAGAATGACCACAGTTCTTATTTTGAAAGATGTTAATTTGTTTAGAGAGTGACCACAGGTCTGGAAAAAGGTAGAGACCAGACAGATCCAGCATACAATCTTGTTACTAAAACTTACTTCTCATTGCAACACAATCGAAATACAAACAGGTAAATGTCTAAATCAGATTATTTATCTAACACCCTATTTAGCATCAAATTAGATTAAAAAACAAATTTCCCTTTCCTAAAAGTATCAGTTTCGTTTAAATGTTATAAAATTAATAAAATATATGAAAAAGTTTTATAATTTTAACAAAATGTACAAATAGAAAAATATTTAAATTTCCATTTCCTACAAGTACCAGTTTCATTTTAGATGTTATAAAATTAATAAAATAAATTATAAGTTTTATAATTTTAATAAAATGTACAAATAGAAAAGTATTTGAAATTGCATTTTATTACTTTACAGGCGAGATGTATGGACTCATTCCCAATTCTTACACCGGCTACCAGAATCTCAACCAGTGGTTGCTACTGCTCTTCCTGTCACTGCTCCTGCTCCTGTTATGTAAGCATTGTCTTCATCAGATGTCAGTGTTGTGGTGGTGTAAATGTTGTCTTCATCAGATATTAGTGTTGTGGTTGTGTAAGTGTTGTCTTCATCAGAAGTCAATGAGTGGTGGTGTAAGTGTTGTCTTCATCAGATGTCAATGTTGTGATGTAAGTGTTGTCTTCATCAGATGTCAGAGTTGTGATGTAAGTGTTGTCTTCATCAGATGTCAATGTTGTGGTGGTGTAAGTGTTGTCTTCATCAGATGTCAGAGTTGTGGTGTAAGTGTTGTCTTCATCAGATGTCAGAGTTGTGATGTAAGTGTTGTCTTCATCAGATGTCAATGTTGTGGTGGTGTAAGTGTTGTCTTCATCAGATGTCAGAGTTGTGGTGTAAGTGTTGTCTTCATCAGATGTCAGTGTTGTGGTGGTGTAAGTGTTGTCTTCATCAGATGTCAATGATGTGGTGGTGTAAGTGTTATCTTCATCAGATGTCAATGTTATGGTGGTATAAGTGTTGTCTTTATCAGATGTCAATGTTGTGGAGGTGTAAGTGTTGTATTCGTCAGATGTCAATGTTGTGGTGTAAGTATTGGTGTTTGTTACACACACTGACTTTAAATACATGTAACAATCTCAGTTTAAAAGTTAGAAGTATTATTCTGCTACCAAATTAAAGAATACAGGTTGACAAATTCAAAAACTGTCAGTTACTTGGTGTGATGATTGGGACACGGGCAAATTATGCTCTTTGTTTTCCATTATTTCTTTCTCTAAATTAATATTTTGTAATTGATAGTTGCTAGTCACTGCTGACCTCTGAATGGCTGATTATGTAATCTGCACTACATGCAGTAAAGGATTGAGGTCAAGTTCATTGATCATGTGTGGGCAGCAGAAATATATAGAAGGGGGAAGGGTGACAGTAAGAGTGGGCTGGATGAATGTTGACAAGATACAGGACACCCTTATATGGACATTTGCATTCCTATCAATGACATGAGAGAATTTGTAGTTTGACCCAGAGTCATTCGTATATATGTTGCTGATAGCCCCACATATTCTTATGCACTGTTCCCGCACCATATAGAAATGTTGAAATCTGCATAGATGAGAAGAAGGCTTTTACATTTTCGAGAGTGGTAAATATATTATTGTTGTATATTATTGATTAGAATGTTGTGTAGAATGGTTGTATATTCTTATTAATGATTGTTGTGTGAAACTAATGCATACTCTTTCAGAAAGGTATTCTGTTTGTGATTATAGATGATGAAATTGAGATAAACATACATTGTGTGCTATGCTTTATGTATTATAAAACCGTTTGTATCAAGTGAAGCTAAATGGGAGACTGAGATAATCATTCAATGCAAATTTAGTGTAAACCATTCATTGATTATGCTTGTATCTGTTGAGATTCATGCAAATGTGGAAATGGAAATATTATTGTTACATTTGTAAATATTTCTCCATGATGAGAATTTTGTAAAGTATAAGTTAGCATGTAGTTAATGTTTAATGACAGAATTGTCAGAGTCATCTATTGCTGTCACCACAAAGCCTAACATTGTTCGTATTTATTGGCAGCTACAGAGATATACGATTGCCTATAGCAGCTGGCCTTTTTTCTTCATGATTTGCTGCTGAATTGATCCTCATGTGCACTCTTAAATGCACACCTTATTCCTGTTGTGAGCTGATGGTCATCGATGTGACATCATTGACAAGGGCGAGAGGCACTGCATGAGTAAACAACAACACAACAAGTTCACTTCTATCAACAACAACAAGTTAAGTCATCTAAGTTACACAATCCATAATCGACCAGCTGAACAATAATCTGATAAATAAACAAATGCTAATTTGGAACAGTAAATAGGCGGTCTCAGTTAACCAGTGTTTACAGAAATTGAATTCTATTGTTCTCTTTTTATTGTTATTATTAAATCTTCTTTGTTCTTGTTATCTTAAACCTACATTTTGGTTATTTTGTTAGTGTGACTGAGAAGAGTTGGCTGGGGGTTCTGAGCCAGAAATATGTAAATGCTATATAAGTCGTAGTTAATCAAAGGGAGAGATAACGTTGCCAACTCAAGGCACATCAGCTAATTTGTCTGTTGCTAAGTTAAATTATTGAAAAGTCCCAAAGAATGAATCTAATAATGAGATTGAAAGGCAGATTAGGTCATGTGGGCTGTTGTCAGTATTAGATCTAATATAATAAATTTCATGATTAATAATTCTAATACAGTGACAGGGTCATTAAATAAACTCAGATGTAAAATCTCATATACGATTCATTTTGCCAGAACATGTCACACACACACACACACACATATATATTCATATAGGTATTGTCTTGTCTAATGTGAATGGGGTTCTTTTAAAGTTAGGCATTGTCTTCATCAAATGTGTTTTGGTAGATTAAGTATTTTTTTTTGTCATTTGTATATGAATATTATGGTGGTTAAGAATTGTCTTCATCATATATCAATGTTATTTTTGTATAAATATTGTTTTCATCGGATCTCAATGCTATTTTGGTGTAAGTATTGTTTTCATCAGAAGTCAGTGTTATTTTGGTGTAGGTATTGTTTTTAATAAAAGAAAAGTTTTATTTGGTGTAAGTATTGCTTATATAAATATCAGTGTTACTTTGGTGTAAGTATTGTTTTTATAAAAAATCAATGTTACTTTGGTGTAAGCATTATCTTTATCAGTTGCAAATATGCTGTAAATGTTTTCTTTATTCTTTGTAATTATTATGGCTGTGTAAGTAATGAATCAGCTGTAAATATTTATGGTAAGTATTATCTTCATAATTGTTATGGCTGTATAAGTAAGTAATGACCTCACCAGCTGTAAAACTTATGTACTATAAATATTATCTTCATCTACATTTTTTAATCTGAGAATGACCTGTCTTAATCACATTTGTAAAACCATTACATTCTTTGTATCTATATCTTATGTATTCATTTATCGTTTTTCCTTGTTTGCTGGACTTAGGGATGAAATTGATCGTGATGCTGAATTGATCACTTTCAACCATTTACATCCCACTAATCTGAAAATGTTTGAAGAAAATCCACTTGACACTCCTGAAGTAAAGCTTAGAAAGCAGTGTGCTGTAAGGTACCGAAAACGTGAAGTTGAATTTTGGATTGTGAGTAACATTTTTTTTTTATAGTTAAAAGTGATTTAGCATTTGTGTTTGTGTATATCTGTACCTCCGTGTATATCTATATCTCTGTCTATCTATCTATCTGTTTTTCTGCCCCCTCTCTCTCTCTCTCTCTCTCTCTCTCTCTCTCTCTCTATATATATATATATATATATGTATGTATAACACAGCTGGGTGTTGGATTTTGATGAGTTCCATTCTTCAGGATTCCTAATCCAATTTTGTACATAAGTCAGAATTTGTATTAATAGGTCTATATATTGGTCCAGTAGTCTTGAACAGTGAAAGAGATCAGTAGATGAATTAAAATGGTGCTTGGTTCATGTTCCTTAGTAATAACATATTTTGCTAAGTAAGGCAGAAGTACCTGATGAGCTCATTTGTATTGGCATATTGCCGTAAGTTGAGACCCAAATATGTGTGTATTTGCAAATGCAGATGCATGCATACACATATTTAGAAATACATTCTCTGTGCTCTGACTTGTCACCACATACATGTACTTTACTAGCTTTTACCTGTGGCTTTGCTTGTGTAAATGTCAGTTTTCAGAATTTGATGCTTAAAGTAAATTATTTTATAGTATGAAGTTTTATTTTGCCAGGTATGAACCATAATACAGCATGCCAAAAAAATGAAAAGATAGAGATTGTTATTTTTGACTCAGAGATCATTGACTTCAGAGATTAGTACTGGTCATGTCAAGCCCCAAGATGTCTGGAAGATTTAAATTTATCTTGACAAGGAGCATCACTGGTTCAGCATCATCATATAAAATGAAACTGGTAGTAAATATAAATCTAATAGAATTGTATATAAAATCAGACTGGCATTAAATACAAATCTAATAGAATTTATCTTGAAATGCAAGATGATGTAAAATGTTCTATTACTGCTGCAGAGGAAATATGAACATACTCATTTTCCTTATTCTTCAGATTGTAACTGATGTTTAGTCACTGTTTAAAATAAGAAATATCAGGTAGTAAATATAATTTCTGATTCAGCTTGATTACAGATTCAACAGCACTATAAACACTCTAATTATGCAATAAATATATTTTCGATGCTTTTTAACTTCTGATGAAGCTGTGTTTTTGTTATTTCCCTTTGGCAGTAATGTTATCTCCAATCATCCAGCACACTTCACCAAAAGGTCTGATAAACAATTTCTATGACCTTTGTACCCATAACTCTTGGACATGCATGGCTCCATTTTCCTGCCTGACTTATTCTTTTCTTTCCATTCACATTCTTTAACTTCTGCTTGTGTATACAGCTTTGTATGTTGTTTTTCTAAAATAAAAACAGAGTTTACATTTTCCTTTAGAAGAATTCTTTGTTTGTGCTTTATTTTTCCAAAGGGTATCAAGCCAGGTCTTCTTAAAATTTCACTTCCCTCCATTTGTGTGGGTGTTAAGTGCCTGCAGCCATCCATTGATCACTCCTTCATGGCTGTAGGAACTGTGCATGGTAAGTATTCAAACCAGGCAGTTCATATTTCCTTTAACCATAATGCATTCAAGTAGTTTCTGAATAAAGAAAAGTGTAGCTCTAGAATAAAGAAAAGTGTAGCTCTAGAATAAAGA
Organism: Sinotaia quadrata; assembly: GCA_028829895.1. Taxonomy (NCBI): domain Eukaryota; kingdom Metazoa; phylum Mollusca; class Gastropoda; order Architaenioglossa; family Viviparidae; genus Sinotaia; species Sinotaia quadrata. The sequence continues at coordinate 57,844,150 of CM054177.1, read as the reverse complement.
AAAGTGTAGCTTTAGAATAAAGAAAAGTGTAGCTCTAGAATAAAGCAAATGTAGCTCTAGAATAAAGCAAATGTAGCTCTAGAATAAAGCAAATGTAGCTCTAGAATAAAGCAAATGTAGCTCTAGAATAAAGAAAGGAGTAGCTCTAGAATAAAGAAAAATGTAGCTCTAGAATAAAGCAAATGTAGCTCTAGAATAGAGCAAATGTAGCTCTAGAATAAAGCAAATGTAGCTCTAGAATAAAGAAAGGAGTAGCTCTGTACACATATTTTCCCACCTGTGTCATACTGATTTCCAAAATTCTGGTGATGCTCAGATAGTAGGGCACCACTCTGATTCTGATAGATCTTTTCGATTGGAGGAAATCATGGATAGACATATTGTTAGAACGTATTGAAAATTCCCAAAGGAACTTCCCAACTATACTGGTTCTACCAAGAAAGCATTGCACCTTGCCCTTCACTGAAATCCAGGATAGCTGGCATTACTCATGTAGATCTTATAAGTGAGCATTGCAAAGGAAATTGTTCAGTATGTTTTCACCAGCATGCATCATAGTCATTAGAAGACCAGCACTCTAGTACTGCATCAGGTGAAATAGATTTTTAAAAATATTTTAGTAACTGTGCAATATTTAAGGATTTGATCCCTTTGATATTTCTTTACCATTCTTATTCAATTTCTCTATTCGCCTGCTTGAGGTAAAAGCTGGCACTTTCCATGATTTAAGTGTTATAGACAGAACCATGCTTACAAACACATTAGAATATTTTATTAGATTAGATATCTCCAGAAATAGACTATTGACTAATATGCAGAGAGAAATGAGAATCTGTCAAATTTGTTGCTTTGGATTTGAGTCTTGAACTATTTTAATCTTTATGAATCCCTGAAATGAAAAGACTTGTAAGCATTATATTTTAAAACCCTTTCTTCGGTGGCCTTTGCTTTTTGCAGAATAAATGAAATACTTACTTTTTCTGGGGATCCATTGAATATGACCTCCCATAGGCATACCTGTGACACTTGTAAGTTCTTTATGTAAACAACAGATTCCATGCAAGTCCACACAGCTGTCCTACTTCTCCAGCCCATAGCACACTTTGGGGATACTAATAGACATCACTTTTACTATGTAGTATACTAATTGGTAATGTCTTTATTGCTTATCTTCCCCTTGGAATGTAATGGGCTCCTTATGGACTCTGGCATGTTGTGTGTAGAACCTTAGAAATGTAATTCTTCATGAATGCTCATTTTGTATGTGTTTATAATGCATTTATTTTATTTGCCTTTAGCTCTGAAGGCTTTAATGGTGTAAGTCTGTTTGAGCTTGTGCAAGTATATATTACAGTCTTTTATTATTTTCATATTAATGGACATTAAGAAAACAAAAAAAAATCTTGACAGTGACAATACGAACATATATTTGCATGACAATAAATACCATTAGTGCAAACATAAATACAAATTAAAATACTAAGTTCATTTAGATTTTTTAATTATTTGAACTAGTTAGTGTTTTTCTGTTGAAGGCTCATATTTATATGAAATGAAGTAATGTGTTTAATACTATATTAGCACTCTTTAGAATGTTCCTGTATAGTTTATGCATTTTCATTGTTATTTTATTTTTATTGTGTAGGGGACATTTTAATTTATAACGTGCAATTAGAAGTGTGGAGCCTGATAAGGCTTGCTCACAATTCAGGGGGAGGAAATGACAGCATACTTCATATGTCTTGGAGTTTGGACAGAACCAGACTAACTGCTGTAAACCAAAGTGTAAGTACGCTTTATTATTTCATTTGTTCTTTCTTTTCACTCAGTTTGGCACATACAAGTATGCTTTATTATTTCATTTGTTCTTTCTCTTCACTCAGTTTGGCATGTACAAGTGCACTTTGTTATATTTTTTTGACTTTATTCCTTTATTCAGTTGATCTGAAAGGAGCACATAACTAAAATATACTATTTTAATTTCCCCACACACACACATATGGAAAACAGTATTGCAAAGATTGATGAATGTACATGTATTTGTGGCTTTTGTATATATAAATACACATATATCTTATTTCTGTATTAATTCAGTAATTGACATAGGCATACATTTCTCCTGTGGTTGTTAAGTTGTACATAATATTGTTTCACTTACTTTCTTTCCCAGAACTGTTAAACATTCATCAAAAAAGTGAAATCAATTGCTGTGTCATTGTTTTATGCACTTACATTTATCACACAAGTACGTACAATTATCAATTATAACCAGATGAAAATTAAAATCTCCTAAAATAGTGTTCAGGTCAGTAAACATTGATTATCCCCTTTATAAGCAAATAAAATGACTTTGTAAAGTTATGATATGCAGAAATTAAGTGTAGCACCCATGAGTCTAATGTATTAGTTTGTGTGTGTTCACTGCAGCCTGCATAGCCCATCCCTGAAATCTGACCTCTGGCATTGGCTAGTAGACTTGTAGCTTAGGGTCGGGAGTTCAGTTTGCTTTTCACACCACATGTTACCCTGTGCATTGTGCCCATGTTACTTGTTAGCTGATGTACAGTGCATGGATATACATACTTTTATCAGACTATGCTGTATGATGTACAGTGCATGGATATATACTTTTATCAGACCATGCTGTATGATGTACTTGTTAATTGTATTAGCAGTTTGTAGATTTAGAAAGGAAATTGTTTACATTTTTAATTGATATATTTTTATATGATGAATATTGTCATAGTATTTGTGTATTTTATGATTTTTGTGTGTGAGAATGCTTTTCCCTTTCTGTTAACACAGATTTTTATTTAGTATTAAATCATAATCAAGGTAGTGTCATTATATATTTAATTCATTATATAAATCTCAAGCATTTAGCTGTAATTGATATTCAAAAGCAAATAAAGAAACAAGTTATTTTTAGGAGTTTTTTTTACTATGGCTTCCTGCCTCAATGGGCTTTTCTGTGCATTTTCAAAATATATATATAATTGTTTGCTGCTCTGGTTCTATCAGTTCAGAGATGGTATTTTATAAAAATAAAATGATCACTATTACAAAGAACCTGTGTGTCGTGTCTTGTTTTGTGAATTTGTACAAATGGCAATGCATGCAGAAGACACATCATCATCATCTTCCTTGTTAAATTAAGTTTCCAAAATAAAATTTTGTGAAATAGTTCTGAGTCTGAAAGAGTTAAATTTAGATTAGTTTTCATTTTAATAATGAAATTTTATTAACCATAGGCCAGTTATTGTTTAGTAGTCTGCTATTGCTGAATTCACTTTTAGCTGGTTTTATTGTACTGGGTAGTATCTATATAATAGACTTCACTTTTGACCAGTTATTTAACTACAATAGTATCTATGTAATAGACTACAATTAGGCTGGTTATTATTTAATTACAGAAGTAATCTCTGTAGTTGACCACTTTTGACAGGTAGTTATTTGACTATAGTAGTAATATAGTTGACCCCTTTTGACAGGTAGTTATTTGACTATAGTAGTAATATATGTAGTTGACCCCTTTTGACAGGTAGTTATTTGACTATAGTAGTAATATATGTAGTTGACCACTTTTGACAGGTAGTTATTGGACTATAGCATTAATATATGTAGTTGACCACTTTTGACTGGCGGTTATATGACTATAGTAGTAATATATGTAGTTGACCCCTTTTGACAGGTAGTTATTTGACTATAGTAGTAATATATGTAGTTGACCCCTTTTGACAGGTAGTTATTTGACTATAGTAGTAATATATGTAGTTGACCCCTTTTGACAGGTAGTTATTTGACTATAGTAGTAATATATGTAGTTGACCCCTTTTGACAGGTAGTTATTGGACTATAGCATTAATATATGTAGTTGACCACTTTTGACAGGTAGTTATTGGACTATAGCATTAATATATGTAGTTGACCACTTTTGACTGGTGGTTATTATAATAGTAATATATGTGGTTGACCACTTTTAACTGGTAGTTATTTGACTATAGAAGTAATTTATGTGGTTGATCACTTTAGACTGGTAATTATTTGATTGTAAAGCTCCAGAGATTTTGTTTTGTGTACTTGGATGCATTATAACATTTTAAGTTACATGTAATAAAGAAAATGTATGCAGCTTAAGTTATTTCAAAGAACAAAATTAATATTAAAAATAATACTTCTCTTTAACCTGGGCAGTACAGTATATTTTTATCTCTAGTTAATAGAGCAGAATGCAAATATATTTCTCTCTCTTTTAATAGGGCACATTGCAAATATATTTTTTTCTCTCATTAATAAGGCACAGTACATATTTCTGTCTGTAATTAATAGGACACAATTTAAGTATAATTCTAACTTTTTTAACAGGGTACAATGCAAATCTGGGGATTCAATGGTCCAGCTGTTAACAAGAAAGAAGTGAGCACATTTAATCTTCAGTCTGATAGCCATGGCAACATGCCACAACAGCTGCAAGTTCTTGGCTCGATGGATGCAGACAGAGATGATTTTGCCTTGCAGCAGGGTATGCATGAGAATGATGCTAAATTTAAAATAAAAGGCACTCTTGCCTCAAAATTAATATATTAATCAAGTTCTGTAAACAATACATGCTTGTCATAAATATTGTCTGCCTAGTGTGTTTTTCTATTATCTTGATAAATTTGTTTTGTTTAGAATTTAAAATTTTTGAAACATCTGAATGTTGATCTATTTGATCCAATATGAATCATAGTGATATCTATTTATTTTGCAACAAAGTGATAATAGTTTTGTATTTCTGTTACTGTGGAGATAAACACACTCAAAGTGAGGCTGCATTATCTGCAGTCTTTTTTGTATAATAAATTATTTCTTTAAAAAAATAACACTTGATTTATTTTTTGTTATGTTTTGTTTATTTCTTCTAAAATAAAGTTTATTTAGTAAAGCACATCACCCTGCAAACTGTCAAATGGCTCTGTAATGTCAAAGTTAAAATAATTTTATAATTATATTATGAAAGAATGTATATACAATGAAATAACTTAAATATTAAGATTAAATTATAAAATGATGTCATCTAATTATAAAATTACAGATATTGTGGAAAGTAATGATTTTTTTATTTCATCTTTTAGGATCTCTTTCAGAAGCTGAGGTATTGACAGGCAGACACCTGCCAACTAAGGCCACATTCTTTCCAAGCTTTACATTTTTTGGATTTCAGGTATATTCTGGTCTTTGACTTGTTACTCTATGCCAGTGGTTTCCAACATGGCATGTGCACACACCCACAACAATGTGTGAAAAGTAGTGCAAACAAAGGTTGCTTCATTCAACCTCAATCACATATTTTATGTTCTGTAAAATCACTCAAAGCAGAACTGATCTTGTGGAAGTCACATATGAAGACAAGGCATCTTGTACATTTTCCAAGTATGAAAAAAATGGTATGTGTGGTGGAGTAAATTTGCCTGTCCCTTTTTCTAAATTTAATTGTTAAATGTCAATGTGACATGATCTTCGGGTACTGTGCATGATGAAATTTTTGTAATACCAGAGTTAAAATAACAACTCAGGTAAAAAATATGCTAGAACTTGCTGATGTAATCCAAACCAGTTCCATGTGGATGAGTAGTTTTTCCTACTAATAGTCTCACACTTGTTCATAACAATTTCACCCAATGGGAATAGACTGAAAGTTACTTTGTTGAAGAAAGTTCTATATTCTAATCACTCTGATTTTGATGTAACTGATCACAAAAGGTGATCATTAGCTTATGAAAGGAGCATGCCTTTTGATGCTTTTGATGTTTTATAACATTTTATCTGTTTCAGACTGCAGTGACTACTCTACTCTACCAGATCACATTGGTGCGTGTTTCCAGCATTGTTGTCAAACTTTTCAGTAAATGTGTTGCTGTAAGTTGATTCTTGTGAATGCTGTTCAAGAGCCACTATGATGGAATTTGAGACTTGAGTTTGGTCTTGAGAATTCATGAAGATTTTTGAACATTCCTTGTGGTGTGCTTTGTGAGTGCATCGAAGCTCAGGATGATTCCTATGATGTGTGATGTTCTTTGATAGTATATCGAAGTTCAGGATGATTCTCTGTGATGTATGATGTTCTTTGATAGTATATCGATGTTCAGGATGATTCTCTGTGATGTATGATGTTCTTTGATAGTACATCGAAGCTCAGGATGATCTCTATGATGTATGATGTGCTTTGTGATACATTGATGATTCTGGAACAGTTGTGTAATGTGCTTAGAAGGTGTACATTGGACCGTTGTCTTATAAGAAAGACATGACTTGTTGCAAACTGTGTGATTGTGAACATATGCCAGTGATAGTTGCCATAATTGAAAAGGTTATGTACATTGACTATAATTATCTCTCTGAAACTTCGCTCTCATTTCTATGATGAAACCATATCTATGAACTTGTTATATATATGTATTATTTTGACTGCTGATATCTATGCTAAAGTGGGAATGTGTCAAACATTTAATCAAACATTGTTGTGAAGTGATGAAAATGTCAATGCTCTTTTGATTATATTCATATGTTGTATATTTAATTGTTAATTTAATAAATTTATTTTAAATTTATTAACATTCCTGCATATATATTAAAACCTTATGTTTGAGTAATAGTGGGTGGATGGGGGCTCATTAAATATAAATAAAAGATGGATTTTATTACTCCTTTAGTAAGAAGTTTCCACCTGCAGAAACATTATGTGACAGTAAAATGTATGTCATATTATCGTGTAAGGGTAGAATTTTATGACACGCTTATAATCTGCCAAGTGAGAGACATGTTGGTCTTGTGGGAGAATTATTAATAACTATAAATTCTTGATCACTTGTAATTAGTTATGTATTATTAATTAATAAATAATAATCATAATGAGTGAAGGATAACAAGAGGTGTCACAGTAGGTGATAGCGATTTTAACTCTTCACTATATTTAAAGACCCCAGCTGCAGTTTGAAAAGATATTTCAACAGTTCAGCATCATTGAGTCTGTAATTGCATTACTTGGGAATCCTTATACTTGCCAACTAGAGGTAAGAAACAGTTCATCATCACTGAGTCTGTAATTGCCTTACTTGGGAATCCTTTTACTTGCCAATTAGAGGTAATAAAATGGCTACATCGACTGCAAGTCTCATTCAAGTAAGTGTGTTTTGGGGATTAGCCATGATATCTTTTGTGGCTTTTGACTTATTGCTGGTGTCTGTTTTGGCCTTTCTATTGTGTTTGTTCTGGCCTTTGACTTGTAGCGTTGAAATTATGATGGCAGTTATTATGCTAATGATAACTGTGGTTTTAAACAGCAGTGTGCTGAAACAAAATGTTAAATAATGTGCATGGTTATGGATATATTGATGATGATTGTGATAATATTGCTGATGTGATTGTAAATATGAATTCTTTGATACTGAACATTTTAAATGTAAAAATTGGTTAGTTTACTGACATCTATTATTTAGTGTAAACTAGATCCTAAAAGTTAATAATTTTGATGATGATTGTAAAGTAGATCTTGTTGTGTATAATTGCTCTCTAACTGTTAGGAAAACAGTGCTTGCATCACTATCTAAACAATATCTTTAAATTGATACAGAAAATATAGGTTCCAGTATAAACATTTTAATTTGCATTTGTTTACATTTTTACTTACAGTAGATAATATTTTATTTGATAGAGCCTCATGGGCAGAAGATATTGTGATGTTTATTTAAAAAAAGTAATTTAATTTTTTGATGATACAGTCATCCATTAATGTTTAAGAAAACAATGAAAGAGAGTAATGATGAGAGATTAATTTTTCTTTTTTTTTTTTAAATTGTTAGCACTCTGTATGTGCTGTGCTGGATAATGGAGACATGTTGAAGATAAATTTGGAGCCACTCGCATCATCAGAGAGTGCTGGTGATCAAGTTATAAATCCTGATGCTCCTCGCATTTTTCATCCAAACATCTATGTACGTAAATGTTTTGGATTATAGCAAAATATGCACACATCATTTGATGCTAGATGAACATTTAGTAAAATTAAAAATAACTTGTGCGCACACTTGATCACACACACACTCACCTAAGCAAGAGAATATGCATGCACAAGTATATACATAAGTACACATAACATGCATGCACACACAATTTCTTAAAAATGATTATTTTATTGAAAGAGATTTACAGATTTGAATCTATTTATATACTAATTTTAAGCTATTACGTGACAAAACACAAATATCAGACAACATAAACTCATTGAAATCTTTGTGCTAGAACTTGTCCATATCATACTATGATATTAGAGTGGATTTATACATTAATATAATTATTTATTATAATTATTACATATTAAATTTTCTTTCAAAATCATACCTATTATTATTACTATTATTATTTGTGTAAGAGAGAGAGTTTAGAATATACTACTTTAATTTAGAATGTATCAATTGTATCACTTGAAATAGGATGAAAATCATGGAGTCAATCTGGTAGGTCAAAACCTGGAAGCAGAACTTTTCCGTCAACATCGTCATCCTATAGTTCACCTTGGTTTTGTTGACAATATCAGCAGCATGGTTAGTGTGGACCAGGAAGGATACATCAACATCTGGAAATATGATTTGTATGTTCATATTTTATTGAAAAGTGTATATGATTATAATAAATTTACACATATATTTCAACATTCAAAGATTGTTTTTCTGTAAATAAATATGTTGCCAGAAGACTCGTGTGTGTGTGTGTGTGTGTGTGTGTAAACTTCTCAAATAGCACTGTTTTAGACAATAAAATATTTGTAATAATTACTTTACAAAAATCATAACCACAAACCCAATTATTGAAGCCCATTTCTCACAATACTTATTTTTTTTATGGTAAGCACTTTTGCAGAACCAGTGTTGATACATTATATTCTCCAACTCCAATACTACAAATATTGAATTACTTTTTTAAATGTGTTTTTTAAAACACAGAATCAAAAAAATACTTTTAGTTTAGCTGTTATTAAAGTGCTATGAACTTTCATATTGAACTGATAATAAATATCTGTGATTTTTAACAGAGAAAGTGGAAGAAAAGTAAATATTTTGAATTTAAAATGGCATTATAAAACTTGATGAGCCATGTGAATTTTAAGCACTGATAGTGAGTTGTTTAAAATGGCATTATAAAGCTTGAATCATATAAATCTTAAGCACTGATAGTGATTTGTTTATCTTAATTGTTTGATGGTGGCTGTAGTTTATTAGCAGGAAAAGTACTTGACCATGTTTACAATGATGGAGATTTAATTGTAAAAGTTGTTATAGAAATTGAGCATTGTGATCGACACAATTAAATAGAATTATCTTAATTTTCTTTACTATTAAATATTTAAAATGTTGGATTTGATACCGTTTAACTGGTAGCACTCTGAGGTTGTTCAACTAGTAATTTATTGTGTAAATATTGATCAGAAATAGGTTTTTTATGCCAAGGATTGGAATTCTTATTAAAGCATATTAACTGATGCATTCCTCTTCGACCTGTTTGATTAATTTTATATTTTTTTATGAATTCTTTATAAAACTTTGATGCTTATCTCCCCTAAGGTAAAGATAATCACAGAACTTGAGTTACCCCATGACTTTTTTTCCCCAGGACAAAAATTGCTGACTTTGGCTACTTTGTTCCAGCCAAAAAATACAAACTGGACTTCAACAAGATTGTTTATGTTCCAGAAAGTACAGAGAAATCTAAAGTAAGAACTAATAGCATGCATATACTCAAGTATACTATTGCTAATTTTGTTTTGCAACTGAGTCCATGTACACTGTCATTCATCTGTTAAAGAAAGAAAACAAGCATGCCCACTCTTGTCATATTTGTATGTTGCCAAATATTGATAAGTTTTATGTTTGTACCATTCAGTGTATATTAATGTTATAGAACATTGCATCCTTCATTGTATATTAATGTTATAGAACATTGCATCCTTCAGTGTATATTAATGTTATAGAACATTGCATCCTTCATTGTATAGTAATGTTATAGAACATTGCATCCTTCAATGTATATTAATGTTATGGAACATTGCATCCTTCAGTGTATATTAATGTTATAAAACATTGCATCCTTCAGTGTATATTAATGTTATAGAACATTGCATCCTTCAGTGTATATTAATGTTTAGAACATTGCATCCTTCAATGTATATTAATGTTATAGAACATTGCATCCTTCAGTGTATATTAATGTTATAGAACATTGCACAACATAAGCTAAAGAAACAAAATCTAATAATATTACAAAATGCCTATTTTATTATTGAAAATAAAATAGAAAAAAGCAGTGATATTAAACCTTAGAGGATAATTGTTTGGAAATAGGAAAACTTCCATACAGTCTTCCAAATTCTGTACATAGGCATTCATTGTGCTGTAACCTATTACATCTTTCTTGAATAGGAAGGAAATAAGTACCCTCTGGTTCCATCAGAGGTTGCCAGGGGGGCCCTGAGAGATCATGTTTAAGAAAAATAAGCCTCATAGATATAGTAATTTTTATGCAAGGATTCCCTGAGACCTGAAAATTATTTCAAGAGTTCTCTAAGATAAAATGGTTGAAAGACTGTTCTAGGTACATCTTGTTCATCAACAAGAATGCATTGTCTCTTTTGTGTCATTTATTTAAATTGTACATTGACAAACAATTCATTTTATTTATGTTTCATTAGTTTGTCATTTTGCTTTTGGGTTTATATTTTGTTTTGTTATATTTTTTTTAGTTTTGCTTACATGTGGAAGTTGTGTCAAGATCTTGTAGTGTATTGTATAATGTGTAACTGTTATAATGCATTTTGAGCTTTTAAGTGTTTCATCAATCATCACACTTATAACTAATCTGAATATACAAGTGAAATACATCATTATGAGCAGACATGCCCCTACATGCCAAAATGTCAGCGTTCTCTGTTGCAGATTATTTTTACTGATGCTGTGACATCCAAGGAAAGAACTCAAGCTGACATTGCTAAAGAGAGAGCTCAAGGTAACACTTGCCTTCAGATTGTTTATGATAAAAGTGTTGTGATGATATATGTATTATTAATGCCAGTCTAAAATTTGTGCTTGTCAAACACCACACAACATTTAGAAGTACCTCAGCTTGTAGCACCCGGTTTAGATGAAAAATCAGCTTATTCAATTGTCATGAAACTGACCCAATATGCCAGAGTAATCCCCACTCAAAATGATTCCCCTTGCTGAAGGAAAATTATCCTGTCATTTATTTGAATCAAGTTATCTGGGATTTAGGATAGTATCTGATCAGGTTTCATTGTTTGTGATTGCTAACTACTTTGGCTGTTGTTGTCCTATTTACATGCACAAAAAGAAAAAGACATTTCTAAATATACTAAATATACTAAATATACTAAATATAATGGATCTGATTGGATCTGATGTGTCCATCATACCACCACCCAATATGACAAATATAATGGGCAGGTCTCCCCTTCTCACAACAAAGCCACAACCCAAACAAAAACCATAACCTTCCCTTCTTGTACTAAAACCACAGGAGGTATTATGAGGAGGTTCTCAAACAATAAATATCTTCATGAGGCATAGTTCTGAGATGTATTATAATCTTCACCTTATTTTTCTGTAGTAGTTTGGGCTTGCAATGAAACCTCAATGGGTGCTGTGGTTCCAATGCAAAACCCACTCATAAGACAACCCAAGGCCTTGATTTGTAATTTATCCTCCCCTTCCCTATCCCCACCTAAATCAGTGCTGGCAGCCTACGATCTACTCAGCAACTCAACTGGGTTTGAATTGGAAGCTAGTGTCAGGTTATAAACTAATATTTTTTCAGTGGTATGTCATAACCTTTATTTCTTTCTGTGTGTGTGTATCCAAGTTGTGAATCTAAAGATTTAGTGGTTTGTGAACTATCATGATCTGATTATATATTTTTCATCCCTACCCTCATACACCCATGAGGTTTGTTCTTTTCTTACATTCAGTCTGTGCCCCTAGTGATGCCCATACTGCCCCATCACATTCAGGGCTTTTCCAAGTCCTAGGATTAGCCACCTAAAGTAATGATTGGAAGGTCTGCCTAAATACAAACACCAACTAATTAAAATAAAATAACACAGCAAAAATATTACAAATATAAACTTTAAAATTCCCCAGTTTATAACTGTAAAATAATTATAAATAAATAACCATTAGTAAGATAAGTGCTTGAGAGTCATGAGAGTACTCTTGAGTGCTGCTATAGGCATCACATATAAAATCTGTGATGACCCTTGCAAGATGAGATAAACAGTGTCAGCAAAATGTAAAGTCATGAATAGATAAACAGCATGGGCTAAGTGAAAATTAAGGAAAAGTACACTTTACTGTAATTCATGAATAGATAAACAGCATGGGCTAAGTGAAAAGTAAGGAAAAGTACACTTTACTGTAACTCATGAATAGATAACACAATGATTTAAACCAGCAGCAATAATTAAAACAGATACTGACACCCTTCAGGAGACCTCACTATACAGTCCTTGTAAGCTTACTGAGCAAGATGGCATTGAGACATATAACTTTCAGCTAAGGAGTAGGACCTCTGAATAAACTTTCTACTTTTTTTTTCTCTCATGGAGTCTCTTGGGACCAGTGTCCCTGAAAGCTGAAAAGCTCAAGAGATGTATGGTCTACTGTATGTGCGACTGGTTTGATAGAAGAATGTTACAGCTTTTGATCCATCATTAAAGTCATGTGACAGTTGTTCACTCAGATCCTGGGAGTTTGCAGAATTAGGCGGTTTCTCTGTGTGCACTGTACCTATAAGTAAACTTTTAGATGTATATAGGAAATTTCTTTATATTCATAATTCTCATACTGTATGAACACACATTTGAATGATGGTTGCAGGGATTTAGATTTATGTAATATAAATGAGGTGGAGAGCTGTGGGTTGGTGTGTTGCAGTTTGTCTTGGAATAGGTGATTCTTGAAACTGATGTCTGTTGTGTTATCTTCTGTGTTGGCATGGTTGGCTGGGTTGTGCTCTCTTCAGTGTAGGAATTTTCACAGTCCTCCATTTTGGTTCTGTCTTCTATCTGTTCATTCAGATTGAAGTTGTGAGTTTTCGAGGCTGAATTTTAGTGTCATTATATGCATTCTAGCTTCTTTGTGTATGACTGTTATTTATGTGTGGTCCTTTTAGTGTTCTGAGCATATCTTTCCCATAGGTGTAGAGTTGATTGGGTGGTATGAGAGGTGCATTGCTTTTCAGACTGGATGTGTTGTTTATGTCATGGCATGTATCAAGTCATTCTCTGGTGAAGTTGTATAAGTGGTATGAGAGGTGCGTAGCTTTTCAGATTGGATGTGTTGTTTATGTCATGGCAGATGTCACATCATCCTCTGGTGCAGTTATATAAGTGGTATGTGGAATTGGTTGCCATAATATTTTGCTAGTCAACTTTTCTTTCTACCGGGTGGTCTGTCATGAGCATGATATGCTTGCGGGTCAGAGTCAAACATAGGAATTGAAAGATACTGAGAAAAGTTGTGTGTCTTAGTTGTGTCTTTTACTGTGTCTTTTATTGTATCTATGTCTTTTGTTATATATATGTCTTTTGTCGTATGTATGTCTTTTATTATATTTATGTCTTTTGTTGTACGTGTGTATTTTGTTGTATGTATGTCTTTTGTTATATATATGTCTTTTGTCATATGTATGTCTTTGATTATATATATATCTTTTGTTGTATGTATGTATTTTGTTGTATGTATATCTTCTGTTGTGTATAGATCTGCTGCTCTCTGTAGGTCTCCTCCAGTAAATGTGTTCTGGAAAAAAAATGTATTTTACTTTAAAATAATCTTTATTTTAATTTTGTATGTTTCAGTTCAGATTACGATTAACAAATTGCTGCTGGAAGACCCTTGGCATGATCAGAAAATCCCTGAAAAAAATCTTATAGTAAGTGTCCTACATGTTCAGGCAGTAGATTGAAATAAAATAAATATTTGAAAAGTTTAATATAGATCATAAGCAAATTAAATGACAATTGATAATTAAACTGACTAAAATGTGCTTTGATACTCTATTCAAAATGACCATTTTGTTTGTGTAGATGTATGATATATTGCCAAGATGAGGTAAATGATTCTGGGTTATGTGACCTGTTATTTAATTTTCTGAAAAGCTGAATGATGGATTCTACAGTTATATTTCATGCCATATTGATATATTTGTTTTACAGACATAAGTTTAATGATGGATTCTACAATTATTTCAATCATTTGTGTTATTTTCACAGATTTTTATTTACTTATTGTAAGATAGAGAAGAAAACTATGATTTATATGTGTGTTATTTTCACATATTTTTATTTACTTATTGTAAGATAAGAAAACTATGATTTATATGTGTGTTATTTTCACATATTTTTATTTACTTATTGTAAGATAGAGAAGAAAACTATGATTTATATGTGTGTTATTTTCACATATTTTTATTTACCTATTCTAAGATAGAGAAGAACAGAACTATGATTTATATGTGTGTTATTTTCACATATTTTTATTTACTTATTGTAAGATAGAGAAGAAAACTATGATTTATATGTGTGTTATTTTCACATATTTTTATTTACCTATTCTAAGATAGAGAAGAAAAGAACTATGATTTATATTGTTTGTATTGTTGTTTGAAAACAGACTTGCATCTATGCACCCAAAGGTGGAGTGAAGGATTCTGGAGCTATGTTTCATGTTGTGACTCGCCATCTGAAAACACAGCAGCTTTCCTCATATATCCTGCGCATGTATAAACCTGTTAAGGTATTGAATTTTTATGTTCATTGTGTTGTTTAGTAGAGTTAATAATTCTTGTAAGTTTTAGTTTTGATTAATTTATTCTAAGTTACCCCCCAAACACACACACCCATGCATGTTCTCTCTCTCTCTCTCTCTCTCTCTCACACACACACACACACACACACACACACACACACACACACACACACACACACACACACACACACACTCACAGACACAAACACAATTTGTATTATTTTTGAAAAGACTATATTGTTTTTATATGATTTCAAATAAATTACCTTTTCAAACAAAATTGGTAAGATACTAAATAATAATTATAAATATTTGAATAATAAATGTATTATAAGTAACTTAACTTATTATTTGTGACTCTAATCAGAAAGTGCATTTGGACAATTTTAGATGTAGCATATCAGTACACAAGCAAAAAAGGTTTTGCAGAATATTGTAATACTGATGTACAAAAAGCATCATAAAATCTTGCTCTGGCAAGTACATTTATGTCAGGACTGATAGCCATAATTTTTGCAAAGATTTTTATTCCATCTCTTATCTTTGTATTGTCTGCATTTGCACCAACAACCAAACATTTTTGTTACTGGTTTACTGGAAACTTAATTTCTTGTACAGTACTACAGTCTCAACTATTATTAATATTTATTGTATTGTCTGTATATGCACCAACAACCAAACATTTTTGTTACTGGTTTACTGGAAACTTAATTTCTTGTACAGTGCTACAGTCTCAACTATTATTAATATTTATTGTATTGTCTGTATATGCACCAACAACCAAACATTTTTGTTACTGGTTTACTGGAAACTTAATTTCTTGTACAGTGCTACAGTCTCAACTATTATTAATATTGTATTGTCTGCATATGCACTAACAACCAAGCATTTTTGGCACTGGCTTACTGGAAACTTAATTTCTTGTAGTGTTACAGTCTCAACTATTATTAATATTGTATTGTCTGTATATGCACCAACAACCAAACATTTTTGTTACTGGTTTACTGGAAACTTAATTTCTTGTACAGTGCTACAGTCTCAACTATTATTAATATTGTATTGTCTGCATATGCACTAACAACCAAGCATTTTTGGCACTGGCTTACTGGAAACTTAATTTCTTGTACAGTGCTACAGTCTCAACTATTATTAATATTGCATTGTCAGCATTTGGTATACCATCACCTCTCATGACACTAGCAGTTTGCTCAAACTTATCAGATATTTCAATTCATGATCATAGACATGGGAAACCATCTTTGAATACACAAGTAGAAACTATTAGATTGCTAAACAAAAAACTTAAATCTAAGACAAAATTAACTGCAAAATCATAGCATAATTTTCACGAATGTATCCATTAGCATAGGAAAGGTAACCACCCGTTTATCAGCTTACTGTAACTCATAGTATGGTAAGTATTTGCTTTGTGTCAAACTCAATTTTTATGCATCAAAATGCATGTTTGAGGGCAACATTATTAATTTATGATTCTTATTTTATGTAACAACACAGAAGAATTTAGAAGTTAGTTTGTTTCTTAATTTTTGTTTTCACTTTTCTTGTCCTTGCTTCCTAGGTGAAAAGTACAAAATTGCTTGCTGTCTGTCAGAGTCCATCAGGGCATGAACTTGTATTCGTTCTCCTTTTTCCTGAGCACACACCCAAAGGTAGGCAACAACTGAGCACACACCCAAAGGTAGGCAACACCTGAGTACACACCCAAAGGTAGGCAACCCTGAGACCACACCCAAAGGTAGGCAACATCTGAGCACACACCCAAAGGTAGGCAACATCTGAGCACACACCCAAAGGTAGGCAACACCTGAGTACACACTCAAAGATAGGCAACATCTGAGCACACTCCCAAAGGTAGGCAACATCTGAGCACACACCCAAATGTAGGCAAAAGTCTGAGTATATACCCCAAAGTAGGCAACAATCTGTGTATATACCCAAAGGTAGGCAACAGTCTGAATATATACCCAAAGGTAAGCAAGAGTCTTAGTATATACCCAACTGTAGGAAGCAGTCTGAGTATATATACCCAATGTAGGCAACAGGTGTTCCTTGATTCCAATAACATTTTCTTTTCACTCAATATGCACTGAAAGATGGGTGTGGTGGAGTAAATTTGCCTATCCCTATTTCTAAACTTAGTTGTTATATAAATTGTAAAATATCAATGTGACCTGACCTTGGGCACTGCTTATGATGATAATTTTGTAAGTGCCAAAGTTAGAATAAACAACTCAGGTGGAGAATATGCTAGAATATGCTCATGCAATCCAGACCAGTTCCACTTGGATGAGTATTTTTTCTGATTAATAGTCTCACACTTGTTCTAACAAATTCATCCAATGGGGAAGGACTGAAAGTTATTTTGTTTTGAAGAAGATGTATATTTTAATCACTTTGATTGTGACATAACTCAAGTCCAGTTATAAAGGCAATCGATAGCTTATGGTAAGTTAACTGACTGATAAAGAAAGAATGGACTTAGAAATATTTCACATGTTTGCTATTGATCTATGATTTGAATTGGAGAATGTTTTATATAATTGAACCATTATTTCTATATCACTTGATACTAATAATTTGATTATGTTGTAGATTATACTTGTGAATTTTGATCGATACTATATTTCTTATGCTGCATGTGGGCTAATGAATAGTGTTGCAGACTTTGTAAGTTGAGACTGTGTGTAAGAGAGAAAAGAGTTAGAGATGAATATGTTTGAAATTTAGCACTGCCTTGACTTATGCAGAAAGGAGTGCACCTTTTTTCTTTGTTTTGCAAACTTGTATCCACTTCAGACTACAGTAATTACTGTACTCTACCAGATCATGTTGGTATGTGTATCCAACATTGTTGTCGAACTTATCAGTAAATGTTTGCTGTAAGTTGATTCCTGTGAATTCCGTTTGAGAGCCAATATGGCAAAAAAATTGAGGCATGAGTTTGGTCTCAAGAATTTATAAAAGTTTATTGAACATTCCTCATGGGGTGCTGAGTAGTGCACATGAATTTTCTAGAACATTCTGTGTGATATACTTTGATAGTGCATGTGAAGTTCTGGATGATTCTCCACGGTGTGCATTGTGAGTGCATCAAAGATTCTGAAACAGTTATGTAACATGCCTAGAAGGGGTACATTGGACCATCACCTAAACAAGAAAGACAGCGACATGAGGCAAACTGCATAATTGTGAACATGTGCCAGTGACAGCTGCCATCTTTGAAAAGGTTATGACATTGATGATAATTATCTCTCTGAAACTCCACTCTCATCTCTATGATGAATTATTTGTATGAACATGATTTATATATATATATATTTTGCAACAGTAAAATGTCTACCTTATTGTGTAAAAGTAGAGTTTTACAACAACCTTATAATCCACCAAGTGAGGGACATATTGATCTTGTGGGAGAATTATTAATAATTATAAATTAAGATCCTCAATCACTTGTAATCAGTTATGTGTTATCAATTAATAAATAATAATAAAAACAAGTGAAGGGTGCCCAGAGAAGCGTCACAATGGGACCTCAATATTTACTTATATTTTGTGGTTTTCATGGTTAAAGGGAAATAATTAATATAAAGTTTTATAAAATTATCTTTTTCTTAAATAAGCATTTCCTTTGCAGAAAAGTTTTCTTTGTATTGAAATAGAAATATTAGTAATAATGTAATAATAATAATATATTAATAATGTTTCCTTTACATTGAAATGTAGAAGTATTTTATAGCAATAATGTTTCCTTTACATTGAAATGTAGAAGTATTTCTATTGCAGGAAAAAGTAGAATTATTTTACAATGGTAATGGTTCCTTGGCATTGAAAAGTAGAAAATGTTTCAAAGTAGAAGTATTTTACAGTGATAATGTTTGCATTGACAAATTGAAATAGTATTTTCATTGCAGCAATTCTTTTTCTTTTTTTTTTTTGGGGGGGGGGGGGGGGGCACTGAAAAATGAATCTCTGGTTTTTATTGCAGTTTTTTCATATCTTTTTCTTGTGAGTGGACATCTGCATGTTAAAAATGCTGCAATCATATGTTTTTGTACTCAATTAATGACAGTATGTAACAACCAAAAACATTTTGTTTCAAATGTACAGAAAGATGTTATATTTTAATTGATAAATGTTTTATTTATATCTTCTTCTGTGTGTATATCAACAGATCCACATATAACAGTTTTAGTACTTGACCTAATGACTATGGCACTAAGGGAATATAGAAGAGATATTTATTTAAGTCAGGAAGAGTACACCCAGCTTCTGAAAGAAGATATCTTCTCCTGTGATGTAAGAATTGATTGTGTATAATATTGTTTTATAGTGTGGTGAGTCTTTTGAAATGGGTTGTTGTTTTCTTCTGTAATTAATTTGTGGATTGATTGCATTGTTACTAGTACTGTGCTACTGTCAAAACTCATGGAATTTGGGGAGGTTGGAAATTTATTAGTACATTGTGATCCCTTGGTTTAATGAACCCCAGATTATTTGTAGAGAACAGTGCACTTATACATTGTGATCCCTTGGTTTAATGGACCCCAGATTATTTGTAGAGAACAGTGCACTTATACACTTATATGAAATAAATGTACCACACATTATTTACATAACTTACAATTTTATTATTGATCATTACATTGTACAATGTTTGTATTATACACTATTCACTATATATAAAACTTTACTGTTATATTATTGTAGTATACAGTATTTATATACTATACAATGTATACATAATTTAACAGTTATATTTTTGTACAACATACTAAAAAAAAAAGAAGATATGCATAGTTTTTCAGTTTTGTTAAGATTTACACAAAATAGTACATTTATTTACTATTTAGTATTGTTATGATTAGGTGAATTAAAGCAGTTAATATTAATTCTTCCTAACACTATTCTAGTTCATTGAATTAGAATATTTCATTGTTTACTCATATATGTTAAATTAACAGTTCATTTCACCTTTTATCTTATCTGTATGATGGTGAATTTATAACCATTACTGTTGTATTCTGCTAGATGTTTTTCATTGATTTTCTTATATATATCTATATGGGTGTGGTTTTTTTTTTTTGTGTGTGTATGTGTATGTATGTGTTCTTGTACAATTGTGTGTGTGTGTGTGTGTGTGTGTATGTGTGTTTGTGTGTGTGTGTGTGTGTGTGTGTGTGTGTGTGTGTGTGTGTGTGTGTGTGTGTTTGGTCTACTCTCATTAGTAGTTTGTATTTATATATGCATGTCACTTACTATGATGTCAGTATGGGAAATTGTCTTCATGTTACTGTGGAAATTATTTGTAAAAATATTTTTAGTTCATCTTGTTGAGATGTAGAAGTATGGTAAGCTGTCCTCAGTTTACTGTAGAGTTGGACATGTAAAAAATGTTGTTCCATATGGTAAGAAGTAGAGGTCTGATAAACTACCCTCAGCGTTGCATAAAGTTGAATATGGAAGAAATAGTCATTCATTTCATTGAAATGTAGAAGTAAACTGACCTCACTATTCCATTAAGTTAAATATAAAATATTGTATATAATATTGTTGAGAAGTAGGAAGTCTGCTATACTGACCTCACAAGTGTTTTTCATGCAGTCAAACAGAATAAATATTCAGCGTGCAATTTTCATTCCCGGTAACAATTTTCATTCAAGTCCACAGAATAATTATCCAATCTTTGATTTTCATTCCAGATGACAAGAGTGTTAGGTCCGACCGGTGCAGAGTATTTGATTATTATATACAATGGTCGGGTGCGAGCAGTTTCTTTGACCACAGGAAACTTGGTGCTTCGAACTGAGAATCTGAAGAAACCAACAGGTGAGAACTATTATGATGTCGGAGTGATGTTTGAGTTTTATTAGTGAATAGAGTTCAAGTTTATTCAAGCGCATTCATAATCACCATAATGATAGTGTTGTGTGTTTGGGCTTTATTAGTGAACAGAGTTCAAGTTTATTCAAGTACATTCATAATCACCATAATGATAGTGTTGTGTGTTTGGGCTTTATTAGTGAACAGAGTTCAAGTTTATTCAAGCACATTCATAATCACCATAATGATAGTGTTGTGTGTTTGGGCTTTATTGGAAAGGAATTGAATGTTTGTATTTGTGTTTCAGGATTTATTGGCTGTGCTGTGGATGAAAGACAGTTGACACTTCCAAAAACATCACACGTCAAAGCTGTCTGTTACAATGGCAGAATTTGTACCACCATGTTTGATAGAGTATTACTTTTTCTACATAATTATTCTTTACTTTTAAAAATGTTATTTGTAATAATTATTCTGGATGTATCATCTAGAGTTATGAAACATAAATTTGTAATACAAAAAGTGCCTTAAAACAAAGAGTAAATTAGCAATGTAATCAGCATTATAACTAGTAACAAAACCTATTACTGTTTTGTATTAAAAGATAATATGTAAATTATTTTTATTTAATAATGCACTTTTTACTTATATTTTTGCATTATACATAAGTAAAAAAGTAGATGAGAAAATATAAGGTATAGAACAAAGTACATATATCATATATCAGATAATTCTTCACTGGGACACTGAAACACATGACAACTGTCACTCAAATACACCAACAGTTGGATATTTGAGACTGCCAGCATAGGTAGAACAATTCACCACCAATTACAGAACTTCAGAACCAAACTTTCTTAACCCAGCACTCTATATGTAAGTTTACTGACAGTGGACAGGCATACTTAGCCATGCTACATGTAAGTTTATTGGAAGTGGACAGACATACATAGCCATACTACATTAAGTTTATTGGAAGTGGACAGGCATACTTACCCATGCTACATGTAAAAGTTTATTGGAAGTTGGTACACATACATACCCATGCTACATGTAAGTTTATTGGAAGTAGACAGGCACAAATACCCATGCTACATGTAAAAGTTTATTGGAAGTTGGTACACATACTTACCCATGCTATATGTAAGTTTATTGGAAGTAGACAGGCATACTTACCCATGTTACATGTAAAAGTTTATTGGAAGTGGGAAGGCATACTTAGCGATTCTACATGTAAGTTTAATGACAGTGGACTGGCATATCAAATCATGCTGTATGTAAGTTTACAGAAAGTATACCGGCATATTTAATCATGTTACATGTTGGTTTATTGCAAGTACACAGTCATATTATTAGTCATATTACATGTAAGTTTACTGACATTATTCATGCATACTAGCCAGCTAGATGTTAGTTTACTGAAAGTGCACAGGCATATTTAGGCAGCCTAAATGTAAATTGACTGATGAAGTTGTCCTACCAGCAGTGGTAATCTACTGATGAAGTTGTCCTACCAACAAGAGTAGTCTAGTGTTGAAGTTGTCCTACCAACAATAGTAGTCTAGCGATGAAATTGTCCTACCAGAGTAGTCTAGTGTTGAAGTTGTCCTACCAGCAGTAATATAGCGTTGAAGTTGTCCTACCAGCAATAATATAGGGTTGAAGTTGTCCTACCAGCAGTAGTAGTCAGTGCTGAAGTTGTCCTACCAGCAAGAGTAGTCTAGTGTTGAAGTTGTCCTACCAGCAATAGTATAGTGTTGAATTTGTCCTACCAGCAATAGTATAGTGTTGAATTTGTCCTACCAGCAAGAGTAGTCTAGTGTTGAAGTTGTCCTACCAGCAATAGTATAGTGTTGAATTTGTCCTACCAGCAAGAGTAGTTTAGTGTTGAAGTTGTCCTACCAGCAATGGTAGTCTAATATTGAAGTTGTCCTAGTTCAGTGCTGACATTTCCAGGTAATGGTGTCTCCATGAGCTGAAGCATCTGAGAACAACATTGTAAGTGTCTGAGTGCTGAGTTATCTTGATGTGTGCCGAAGTGTCCTTGTGCTGAATGGTCTTGTGATGTAATGATGTGCATCAAAGTGTTTGAGTGATGAATTGTCTTGTGATGATGTGCACTGATGTGTTTGAGGTGCCTGTAAAATTCAGTATACTTGCACATATTTAGACCATGAGATGTATTTTAAAAACATTTTTTATTTCACAAAAACTATTTCTGATAATGCATGAGTAAATTTGACTCAAGATAAATATATATTTCATTCTTTGAAACAAAATTTAGAAAATACTTTTGTAATCATGTTTTTAAAATTATTGTTTAGAATTCAGTCACCATGCAAGTTTTACAACTGGCAGATACAAATGAGCATGAAACTCGACGTCTCATGTGGAAGTCATTTCAGATGTGGTAAGTAGAAAGGTATCACTGACTGTGATAAAGAAAACCCCTTTAGCATGGATTAAAATGTTATCAAAGTTCCCACAAGCCTCTTTCTTCTTCTTTGATTGGATTGACGGCAGCTTCTGGCTTGATCTAATTTCATTGAAATTCCCACAAGCATGGAATTAATTTTGTAAATTAGATCTGAAATATATATATTAAATATATTTAACATAATTTACCGTAAATGACTATATTACATTAGAAATGTACATTGGTATAAAACCAAAAATAATACTGATTGAAAACAGCATCACATTCTTCACAGGAATTAATACCTCAAAGGCTGATTTCTGTCGTTCATTCATTTCATCTTTGTTGAAAATTTGTGAAACAGTAAAATCCTTTTCATGAGGACTTGTTCTTGAGAGTAAAATAGTCTCCCTTTGAAAAGCACATGCTTAACACATGCAGGAGGAATGAACTGGAGACATGCATTGGAAAGATCTGTGTTATATGGGTAATACTGGATGAACATACTAAAGAGTTAAGGGTCATTCTATCAAATATTTTCAGTTTAAAATGTTGGGTACCTGTATATCAATTGAAGCCATTGTAGGAGCAGTGTTTCATTTTGTGAGCCTTAAGCAAGGTTAGCAGCATTTGTTGGAAAGCCATCTGAAGTGGCAGTGTTTCACGTTTTGATCACTTCAGAAAGATTTATTAACAGCATTTGTTGGTCAATGTCTATTTCTGATAAACTGAATAAACAATAGGAATTAGGAACCCTTTTAATATAAAGATTTCCAGTTATCTCAGACTGTCAAGAATTCAACATTTCCTTCTTATTACTGTTGAAAAATACTGAAAGAAATATGTTTGAGCTTCACTTATTTCTGGTCTTGTTTACTAATTACTAATCTGTGCAAACTTAATTAAAGAAATATGTTTGAGCTTCACTTATTTCATACTCTGGTCTTGTTTGTAGAAAAAAATTACTAATCTGTGCAAACTGTCATAAATATTTAAGGGAAGATCACTCTCTTTCTCCTTCACTGCAACTCTTGATTTTGATCATTCACTTAAGACACTATCAAAACTTATTAACATCAGTGACTTCCATAACTTTGGAAAATATTATCACAGTATGTCAAGTGCTATATTTGTAATGTCACCATGTGCCATTTGCTGAGCTGAGTACATTTTAATGTCACCATGTGCCATTTGCTAAGTATGTTTATAATGTCACCTTATGTCTTGTACTGAGTGTGATGTATACCCTGCAATGTTATGATTATTTTTTATTATTATTATTTAGTTATGAACTAAATACAAGTGACTGAAATCTTAATTCATATATTAATAATAGCTCTCAATAAGACACTCAACTTGTGGCCCACTTGGTGGATTGCCTGGTGCTGCAGAAACTCTTCCCCCTACTCACAACATTTAGGTAGCTGTTCTACTGACACTTACTTCTTTCCTGCAGTTGGAACTTCTTAATTAGGAGTAATTAGATCCATCTTTTAAGTTATTTTAATGAGCCCCCATCTACTCCCTATTACTCCAAACATATAATTTAGATAATATGTGTAAGAAGAGACAAATGAGAAACAATGATACATTTATTAAATCAACAATCAAAATGTACAAATGAAAAAGAATACAGACTTTCATACTTCTGCAACCTCTATCCTAACAATGAAAGAGTCAAGCTAGTAATCAATAATCAAATTGTGAGTGTATATTTCTCATCACAGAAATCAGAGTAGGAGTGAAAGAATAATAGTTTCATATGATGAAAGCTGTGCTGGTGCAGTTATCACAGCAATGTCAAAGGCTCACTTTGCATGCATTGGGTAATGGGTCTAACATGCACCTTTAGGCATGCTGAACTGTTCCAAGAATTCCATGTGTAATTTCTCCAGACCAAAGTTGGACCCAGCTTCTGCCCTATGGTTCTGGAATGGAGATTCATAACCAATTTTCTGTTGCCAGCAAGTGTAAAAAATTGTATCGGACACATAGCTCAGTAGAGTGCAGTAGTTTGCTGCAGTCTGAAGCAGATAACTATAAAACCAAGAAAGGCTTGCTCTTCTCTGAAAAAGTCAAATCAAGGGACAATGTGTAAGATTCAGGTCTAAAATGTTCTAAACTCCCAAATATCTCCATAAGCATTCTCAAACTTGCATTCCTGTAATAAAATTCATTAGCCTGATTCACATACATGGGCATAAAATATAACATAATCAAATTAATGAATAGCATTTCCACTAGGGACAATGTCATATGTTCAAAAATGCAATATACAAAATCTCTAATTACAAGTCATAGAACATCATTTCAAATACAGTGTACATGAAAAAATTCTAAATCTAATTGCAAAGTCATAAAAGTCAACATTCCAAATACATGAAATCATATCTGAGTCAAGTAACAAATCACAAATCAATAATTCAAAAATGTAAGAAAATATTTCTAAGCAACAAACCATAATCAGTAGTTCAAAATGCATCAGTCAAATAACTTACCAGCTAATGATCAGCCTTTTAGACTGGACTTGGCTATAGGCAAAATCAAAGTGATAAGAACAAGAGATTTTTCTAACAGATCACTTTCTGTTTGACTCATATTGGTTAGATTTGTTACTGACCAGTGTCAGATAATTAGATGTTATAACTAGCCAGCTGCCTAGAACTGGTTAGCATCACTCTGTGAGTTGTTTATTACTCAGCCTGGTTTGCTGACTTCAAGAAACTTTGACCATGTAAAGCTCCTTTCAGTAACCTTGCTTCTGGCTATCGTTTAGATATGGCTCTGGAGAATTCTGACTCCCTTACTTATTTCTTAAGGTGCAATGAATAGAGTTTGTTTACAGTTCTTAATACATTAAATATTAGCAGCATAAATATAATAATTATTAAATATTAGTAGCATAAATATGATAATTACATGTATTTCATAAATATGTGCAAGCAATTTTGTTCTGTCACAATGAGTACATTATAATGTCACCATATACCATGTGCTGAGTACAGTTATAATGTCACCTTATCCATGTGCTGAGCAGATTATTATATCACCATATGTCATGTGCTGAGTACAGTTATAATGTCACATTATGCCATGTGCTAAGTATATTTATAATGTCACCTTATGCCATGTGCTGAGTAGATTATTATATCACCATATGTCATGTGCTGAGTACAGTTATAATGTCACCATATTGTATGCTGAGTACATTTATGTCATCAAATATATATATATATATATATGTGCTGAAAACATTTATATTGCCACCTTATGCAATGTACTGAGTATTTTAATGTATTGCCAATTGTAATTTGCTGAATACATTTTTGCCACCAAATGCCAAGTACTGAAATAGCTTTGTTACAGTAAAATAACATCCTCTGTTTACTTTCATAAAATAATGAGTATTTTCTCACATGTAACTGCTTAAAATAAAATACAGGGAACTTCCCTACATCTCTTCTGTGCTTTTTTATTGATTGCTATCAGTGAGTGAAAAGTTTAGTTATTTCAAGTATCTGAAACCCGAAATGTTTTCTTAGAAACACAAAGAAAACATTTCGGGTTTCAGATACTTGAAATAACTAAACTTTTCACTCACTTAGAGATAGTCATATCAAGTATCTGAAACAAAAAATGTCCTTTCTAAATATTAGAGGTAGTCATTTTAGATAGCTAGGACTTGATCTAGTTTGTGTCTTATTTTGAAAAAAAAAAGCTAATTTCAGTAGCTGAGGTGTAATACAGTATTTTCAGAATGTTTGTTATGTTCCAAAAAACAGTTTATTCTATATAGCTTTGTCTGTTGTTTGGATGGAAACAGATGGAGAAAAAAGAGTTGGACAGAACATTTTAGTTGGGAATGTATTATATTAATTTATAATTTATTAAAGCTAGCAAGTTAATACATGTATAAAATTACGTACATGAAAGAAATATTTTACAGGGAAAAGTCAAGGCGAGTTGCTCCAGAGATGCGAGTGGATAGAGAAAGTTTGAGTTTGAGTGACTGGATTCATTCTGAGGTGGCTATGAGGCGTATCATACTTGATCTCATAGATGAGAGAATATTCAATCTTCATAAAGGAGAAAATAAAACAGAAGAAAATGCCAGAACTGTTAGAGACAACATAGAATTTTATTCTAAGCTTCAGACAAAGGTGAATGTTAAACAGAAGTGAGTTCTACAACACAATTATATATTATGAGACAAACAGAAGTGAGTTCTACAACACAATTATATATTATGTGAGAAACAGAAGTGAGTTGTGTAACACAATTATATATTTAAGTGACAAACAGAAGTGAGAATTTGTTTCATTATTTTAACACAAGCACAAATCTTTTCTCTACATATTTGTACTTGAAAAATTAAATTAATTTTTCCAGTCAACAACAGTAATGAAAGGGGAAAAAAGTATTGAAAGAATTTATATATCACACTTTAATAATTAATAAATTATGATATATTGACAATTAGAAAATTAAGAAATAATTTTGGATACACAGTTTTCAATGAAACAGTTTATTGCAGCAGTCACTGAATATGAAGACAAACGAAGCATTTGAACAGCACCATCAAAATTGCTGAATAAGGAGCCATTTATCTTTGTTGATTTGAAAAAAAAAGTGTTTATATATATATATATAAACTCCACTTGTTTAAATATGTATTTGGTTCTTGTTGATTATTTCATGATGACAGTTATGCATAATTATGAAATATTGATTTTATTTTGATGCATTTAATTAAGTTTATTATTTTTAATTTCTGTCATAAGGGTTGATGAAGAATCTTTACTGAAAGGACTAGTATTGATATATTTATACATCTTTTTATTGATATATATTTGTATATAATTTGTACAGTTTCCACTCATTGATTATTTTAGCACTGTTTTTATATTGGTTTCTTTGTGGTACATTTTATCGAAATGAATAATAATTATTGATTAATTGTTTATTACTCTATTAAAATAGTTGGAAATATTTTTGTTTTTAATAAAGAAACTGACCGGTAGAACAGGAGAGAGATATAGAGCTCACTTTTGTGTTGCTTTATTCTAAATAAGAGTCTGATCATTAAATATCTTCATAAAAAGTATTATTTATAAAGCATTTTTGAATCACATATAATTATTAAAATGATTATCATCTGCATAAAATTTAAACATATACTGTTATAATGCCATCTCCAGCATAATAATAGAAATAAGTTTATATTATTTTGTTTGCAACAGAAAGGATAATTATAATTCCAAGTTTGTGGAACTATAGATTTGACCATGGATTGCATTGTCTTTTTAAAACTTTGCTATAGATTAATTGTGTTTCTTTGCAATGATAATGTAATTTTTTTTTTTACTGAGTAATTATAATTGTGTTTCTTTGCAATGATAATGTTTTTTTTTTTTTTACTGAGTAATGATAATTGTGTTTCTTTGCAATCATAATGTATTGTTTCTTGCTGAGTAATGATAATTGTGTTTCTTTGCAATCATAATGTATTGTTTCTTACTGAGTAATGATAATTGTGTTTCTTTGCAATGGTATTGTATATGAGAGTAATGATAATTGTGTTTCTTTGCAATCATAATGTATTGTTTCTTACTGAAGTAATGATAATTGCGTTTCTTTGCAATGGTATTGTATATGAGTAATGATAATTATGTTTCTTTGCAATGATAATGTATTGTTTCTTACTGAGTAATGATAATCGTGTTTCTTCACGATAGTAATGTATTGTTTCCTAATGAATATACCGAATAATCCACTAGTTTTTGAACAAGCAAAAGATGTGAAGCTTATACTCCCCAAATTGTAAACAGCCAAAAGAGCACAAGGTAATGAGATAAAGACTCGTTCAAGTAAGTCTTAACTGAGAATCTGTGATAATGAAAATCGGATTTTAAATGTTATTCGGTGCACACACACTAGATCGTTTTCCCTTCTTTCATGTAAGCGTCAAGGGAGAGAATTCAATTCTGACAGAGAGAGATCTAATGCGAAGGATGGGAGTTTGGATAAGGTATTTATGAGTTCTTGCTGGGGAGGGGAGATACAATTTCGTTTATGGGGAGGGTGAATGCTTTGGCTGAAAGTAATTTCTAGCTACAGTTTTAGCCGGGCATCGGACTTCTCTTTCTGATATCTTTAACTGCCAAGAGATCTTGAACTTGGCTTTAACTGCCTAGATATTTTGAGCATACATGGCTTTTAACTGTCAAAAGCATACATGGGAGCAGTTTTATCGACAGACTAGTTATGATGCTCATCTCCTTAGGTTAGGAATGGGTTAAGTAACGCGTTTTACTACTTTTACCTGGCTAGGAATTGATTCCGGCATTTATGTGAAAACTTCTGATTCGCCACTTTCTGATGTCATTAATTCATTTAATAAGGTCATAAATTCATTTAATGATGTAAATTATGATATCATTAATTCATTTAACGATGT
Organism: Sinotaia quadrata; assembly: GCA_028829895.1. Lineage (NCBI taxonomy): Eukaryota > Metazoa > Mollusca > Gastropoda > Architaenioglossa > Viviparidae > Sinotaia > Sinotaia quadrata. The sequence goes on along the minus strand of CM054177.1, from coordinate 57,814,578 downwards.
AACTAATCATGATTTCAGTAATTCATTGGATGTCTCTTTAAATGACGTCATTAGTTCATTTAATGATATCGTCATTTCATGTTAGAATTCATTGTGCGAAGCCATTCATTCATTTTATGATGTCAAAAATTCATCTTAAAGAATGAATTCTTTCTGCAATGAAATAAACTTGAATTGGCATTTGCATATTACAATTTAAAGTTACAATCATCGTAAATAAACTTGAATTGGCATTTGCATATTACAATTTAAAGTTACAATCATCGTAAAAGAAATTAGTGAAATAATAAAATCGTGAATAAAAAGAAAAGGGTCCATAATTCGACATTTGGTGTATTTTAGGGTATATAATTAGATTTTGTCATATAAATTCGAATCTGTGGTGTGTTAAAATGCACTAAATAAGTTTTTATAAAAGATATTCAATTACTGAATTCAGTCGAGAACAAAAAGTAAAACGACAAACCGGAAAATGCACTTGGCATCGCTAAGGTCAGATGTACATCGTTGTTTGTAAAAATACTTCAACAGCTGGGAAAACAAATCAGATAATTTGGGAATTTAAAACAATAAACAAAACACTTCAACAGCTGGGAAAACAAATCAAATAATTTGGGAATTTAAAACAATAATCAAAATACTTCAACAGCTGGGGAAGCAAATCAGATAATTTATTAATTTATAACAATAATCAAAATACTTCAACAGCTGGGGAAGCAAATCAGATAATTTGGGAATTTAAAACAATAAACAAATCATTTTCACTTTCAAACCGCAGACGTCAATCGTTTTCGAAGGCAAACTTGACCAAATATAACTAACGCAAACTTGACCAAATATAACTAAAGCAAACTTGACCAAATATAAGTAAAGCAAACTTGACCAAATATAAGTAAAGCAAACTTGACCAAATATAACTAACGCCAGTGTACACAGATAAGTTTATTCATAGTAGTCGTATTAGCGAGTGTGACGCCAACGGCACATAGTTAATGGTTATGATTATTATTGTTAACTAATTACAAATGATGGTAATCTTAATTCTTCAGAAGACACCACTCGTCTCTCTCACTTGGTGGGATGTGGGCACTGTGAACGTTTTCTCTCTTCCACAACATCAAAGACAAACATTTACCGTCATACAATATTTCCACAGGAGGAAAACTTACCAAAGGAGAAGATAAATCCATCTTTAATCTATAGTTAGCAAGCCCCCATCCAACCACTTTCTTCTCCAACATAAGGTCATCAATATGTGTAAGAAGGTCAATAATTTTGTTAAATCAATAATCAAATATACATATAACAAATACAATGAAAAAGATTACTTGACATCAATATTTCCACAAAACCAAGTTTGAATAATTTTAACACACATGCAGTCTTACATCCTAAAATACAGTTTAACAGATTAGTGTCAATACAAATCACAGGATAGTGCTTATCAGATAACATAAATGGAGTTATTAGAGATAAGTGATAATAGTTTCTACAGAACCTTGTATAGACAGTGCAATCATCTTTTCTGTGGTTTTTGTAACAAAGTCACAAGTTTATTGCTCAATTATTTCTGTAAATTCCACGTGTTTCCCTTCTCACACTGTAGAACACTGATTAGCTGCTATTCTCTCATGGCTAATCTGGGCGCTCCTTTGCCATATTAGCTCCCTCAAGCAGAACAATTGTATATACCAGAAATTCCATGATGTAGTCAGCATACTTTGCCACCATACATCAATGAAGTGCAGTGTATTCCTTACATTAATCACTGTGGTATATACTCTTTACGTCCACCATGGTCATAGCGGTTTATAATCTGTATACCAGGAGATTCAGGTAAAAAAGGAAAGGCTGTTTTTTCATTGTAAAAATATAATAAGGGAACAAACGTTAAGTTTCCAGTTTTTTCATCTTTAACTCCATTCTCTCTTACATTCAAGTATCAATTTACAGTTTCCTGCAACAGTATTTATTAGCCCAATACACGCACACAGCTTAATAAATCAGTATAACAGTTTTATAAATTGGTTCACTAGAAATAATGTCAAGTGTTTAGCATATCAATATAAGCATCATAGTTCACAATTTGTAGAAATAATAGTCTACTTACAGAGTACTTCTCTACATAAAACGCAAGTATAATATATCAATAGCAAAATGTATGAAAGTCCCTTCTCTCTCAATGGGTCAGTTAACTCACCATTATGCTAACCTCCGCCTTTCATGACCAGACTTATTGCCATTCCAAAATCAAGAGATTAGACATTATATTTCTTTTTACATCGTAAGGAGTGTCCAAGGTCGGGTTACTTCAACTTTTTAACAATTAAGTCTAAAAAGGCAAATTTACTCTGCCAGAGGGAGTAACTTTATACTCCCGCAGGTCTGTCCATTTCAAGTGCTGTTTGCACGTAACTTGACTCCAGTGGAATCCTCGGGTTGCAGTCTTTGACCCTAAAGCTCAGCCCTCAAAAGGTTGGAAGAAATTGCAAACTTGAATGAAACACTTAGATCATGCTTTATATTGTTTGTTTTAATCTCTCTCTCTCACACACACACACGCTCTTCCCTCTATTTTGTTTGCATCATTCTGCTAAATAATGCGGCCTCACCAATTATATTAGTGTCAAGAGATAATTGACATCGTTCGATTCTTCCCCATTGTTCTTTCTCAATGCAGTTTTAATTTTTATAGGCGGAAGTGTATCGCATCATTTTGTAGTTTGTTTCACTTTCGACTGATGCCCCCATCCTTACACCGAACGCTGGGCGGCTAACATTTGCGCGCATTGACTTTGAGAGCCGAGTAGCAAGCAGGTCAGGTCAGGGTCAGATTGCACTGTGGTGAAAGCGTTGATCGCATGTGACTTACCAGTTTTACAGTCCAAGTAAGTTATTTATTTCGTGTAGATGGACCAATTATTAATATATAAACAAACGCGAGGAATTATAATTATAATTGAAAACATATAGCAATGATATATTTGACTTCAATGAGTTGGACTTCGATGTTTTGTAGGTCTACTTTCATTACAAATTTACAGTAGCCAGCCGGATTTATGGCGTCGGCTGCTGGCTGTACTCAGTGTACTGCCATCTTTGTTGCCGCAGACGCATAGAATTATTTGATGTGGTCACGTGTGTCAATCATTTGATGCACTACACTACAGCATGAGAAAGATATTCAGTAACTTAATATATATATAAAAAACAAAAAAACTGTTCAGTCACTTAGTAAACAAAACGTTCATTACTTTATTCAAAATTGTTAAAGTACTCGATATAAAGAAATGTTAGTTAATTTAATCATCACAATTTCAATAACTTAGTACATAGCATGCTCGATCTACATGCAAAACTGTTAGATAACTTACTCTTCACAAGTTCAATAACTTACACAATAAACATAATTCTACCACACAAAACTGTCCAATTCGTAGTACACAGAACTGTTCAGTACATATTTGGTGCGCAAACCTGTTCAATTCGTATTTAGTACGCAAAAGTGTTCAGTACATATTTGGTACGCAAAACTATTCAATTCATATTTAGTACGTAAAACTGTTCAATTCGTATTTAGTACGCAAAACTGTTCAATTCGTATTTAGAATAAGGAACTGTTCAATATGTATTTAGTACACAGTACTGTTTGTTTCTTACTGAGTAATGGTGTTTCTTTGCAGTGCTAATGCATTGTTTCTTACTGAGTAATTGTGTTTCTTTGCAGTGCTAATGCATTGTTTCTTACTGAGTAATGGTGTTTCTTTGCAGTGCTAATGCATTGTTTCTTACTGAGTAATTGTGTTTCTTTGCAGTGCTAATGCATTGTTTCTTACTGAGTAATTGTGTTTCTTTGCAGTGCTAATGCATTGTTTCTTACTGAGTAATTGTGTTTCTTTGCAGTGCTAATGCATTGTTTCTTACTGAGTAATTGTGTTTCTTTGCAGTGCTAATGCATTGTTTCTTACTGAGTAATGGTGTTTCTTTGCAGTGCTAATGCATTGTTTCTTACTGAGTAATTGTGTTTCTTTGCAGTGCTAATGCATTGTTTGTTACAGAGTAATGGTACTTGTGATTCTTTCCACTTCTTATATACATTCCTCTCGTGTATGTGACGAGTTAAATTTTTCTTTAGAAAATAACGCATTCACACGAATACGATTCTTTTACATAGTGCAAACAAGCAAAACATTTAACTTCAAAGTCACAAGATGTCAGTTGAGTTAACGAACAGTTAACATCAGTACGATCGCGTTACGAGATACAAGTGAAATTTGAAACGTGTATGCTGCAATAGAGTGACCAACTCTTAACACGTACATTTGAGTGTTTAGCTCTGGATAGTGAGTGATTGGTAGTCTGTTTGTAGTACGAACTCGCGACCATACAAATAGAGCTGAAATTTCTCTATGGACCATACAAATAGGGCTGAAATTTCTCTATGGACCATACAAATAGGGCTGAAATTTCTCTATGGACCATACAAATAGGGCTGAAATTTCTCTATGGACCATACAAATAGGGCTGAAATTTCTTATGGACCAAACAAATAGGACTGAAATTTCTCTATGGAACAAACAAATAGGGCTGACATTTCTCTATGGACCAAACAACTGCATAGCATTTGATTTCTGACGTGTTGTAGCACATTTCTGACGTGCTGTAGCACATTTCTGACGTGTTGTAGGACATTTCTGACGTGTTGTAGCACATTTCTGACGTGTTGTAGCACATTTCTGACGTGTTGTAGCACATTTCTGACGTGTTGTAGCACATTTCTGACGTGCTGTAGCACATTTTTGACGTGCTGTAGCACATTTCTGACGTGTTGTAGGACATTTCTGACGTGTTGTAGGACATTTCTGACGTGTTGTAGCACAATTCTGACGTGTTGTAGCACATTTCTGACGTGTTGTAGGACATTTCTGACGTGTTGTAGGACATTTCTGACGTGTTGTAGCACATTTCTGACGTGTTGTAGCACATTTCTGACGTGTTGTAGCACATTTCTGACGTGTTGTAGCATATTTCTGCATCCGAAAGTTACGGCTTGCGCACAGTATTGGTACTGGATTTATTTCACTGTCAGGGCGCTCCTGCAACAAAATTGCTGTGTCTACTCACGAATGATAATTGGTATGGTGACGCCGGGAAGATGTCGGACTGGTGACGAAGTGAGTGCATCCTTGAGCTTTTCAAATGTAGATTCACACTCTTCTGTCTGTAATAAATTTTTCAGGGGCGGCCTTATGAGTCAATGGGTTGCAACCTGATTAAAACCTGGAATAAACTTCTGATAATATACAGCCATTCCTAAGAAGGACCGTACGTCTTTCTTGGTTACAGGGTGTGGTGCTTCTCACTGCCTTCATTATAAAAAGTGGGTACCATCGGGTCATAGGTTGCATCCATAATGGTTTCATCTTTTATCGTCATACTGCGCGTGTGTACGATATTAGCCAAAACAAGTTTCTGTGGCTCTGCGAGGGGGACACATTTGCACCTTAGAATGAGACTTTGTGCTGGTTTGTCTTTAACCGTGGCCAAAATGTATCCTATGTAAGGACATGATACGTGTATGTACATTACCCGATGGGTAAGCGCTATTATGTCCCCTTGATTAGCATATGTAATGGTGACTGTCTAGTCTGTCTAGTTTCCTCTCTGACCAGGTCACTGTGGACTATGGACTCAAACTCAGTCCGTGTGTTGAAAAAACACTCAACTTCTATGCCATTTACCTTGGAAGTGCCAACATTAGAAGGAGGGTCCTTTTTCACCTTGACCACTATCTCCTCCTTGGCTTTTTGTACTGTGTTGGTACCAATATGTTTCCGCATACTACGGTAGTCCCATGTATTGAGTATGTCTACGGCAGTCCCATGTATTGAGTATGTCTACGGCAGTCCCAAGTATTGAGTATGTCTACGGCAGTCCCATGTATTGAGTATGTCTACGGCAGTCCCATGTATTGAGTATGTCTACGGTAGTCCCATGTATTGAGTATGTCTACGGTAGTCCCATGTATTGAGTATGTCTACGGCAGTCCCATGTATTGAGTATGTCTACGGCAGTCCCATGTATTGAGTATATCTACGGCACTTTGTACACTACATCGCATTATTGCAAACATTACGGTTCGCTTAGGAGAGGGAGGCCTGTGCAGGTTGAGTGTTGGAGGTGACTGATGGGCAGGGAATTTATTCCGTGGGCCCCTTGTCGCGGTTTTGTTTCAGCACGTGACTGGCCTCTACCAGATTAAGAGCTGTGGTGTACCTGTCAGCAATGTAAGCTAATTTGTATACATAAGTCTCGCCTCATTCATGCAGGTGTGTGCATAATTCAGGAGTACACATGTTGTGCAACTGCTCGATCATGAACATCTTAAGTACCCCTTCAGCTGTCCAACCGGTTCTTGATAACTTTACTCATTTCTCCACGAAACCTTCTAACCGGGATATGTATGTTTCATTTTTTTCCTTTCTGCGTGATGCGGACTTTTTAAAATTATGCATCTGTTATCAGTTGAAAATGCATTAAAAGTGTTCTATTCCAAGTGTTGTAGTCATGAGCTTGGTCTTTCTGCAGCTGCATTTGCACGGACAGCGCTCTACCCCTCAAACTTACTTACTGCTAATGCTCTAACCCAATCTTTTACAGGTAATTCATAATCTTCACACAACCTTTCAAACTGAGCTAGGTAAATATCTAATTCACTCTCCTTCCAGTTGTATGGCTCCATGCGGAATGGGCATAGCTGCAACACGCTATCATTACTGATAATGTAAAATAGAAGAGTGATAGGCCCTGCTACATGCAGACAGGATAGTAAGATGACAGACTACAACATATGACATTTGTAAGTGGTCTATGTATCAACAATAATTGTATTCAACAACAAACAACATAAGACAGCACTTTGGAAGACAGCTAAAATACAACTGAGAAAGGATGACAGCTAAAGTAACAATTGAGAAAGAAGGACAGAGAAAATATACAATTGAGAAAGAAAGACAGCTAAAATACAATTGAGAAAGAAAGACAGCTAAAGTACAAATGAGAAAGAAACACAGCTAAAATACAATTGAGAAAGAAACACAGCTAAAGTACAACTGAGAAAGAAACACAGCTAAAGTACAATTGAGAAAGAAAGACATCTAAAGTACAACTGAAAAAGAAAGACAGCTAAAGTACAATTGAGAAAGAAAGACATCTAAAGTACAACTGAGAAAGAAAGACAGCTAAAGTACAACTGAAAAAGAAAGACAGCTATTAAGAAGTGTTTACACTGAAAGAACGAGGATAGACTGAATTCTGCTAAAAGAGTGTGAACGCAGACAGAACGGGGACTGACTGAATTGCACTAAAGTAGCGTCTACACTGACAGAACGATAACTGACTCATTGTACTAAAGGAGTGTTTCCACTGACAGAAAGGGGACTGGCTCAGTCTAGTAAAGGAGCGTCTACACTGTCAGAACAATAACTGACTCATTCTACTAAAGGAACGCTCACACTGACAGAACGGGGACTGACCGAATTCCACTAAAGGAGCGTCTACACTGACATACGATAACCGACTCGTTCTACTAAAGGAGCGTTTAGACTGATAGAACGAGGACTGTTTGAATTCTACTAATGGAACATTTACACTGACAGAACGAAATTACTGCGTGTATAATTATTTGAAATATTTTCAGTGGAATAGCATAAATTGCTGCGTGTATACTAGCTTAGAGGTTTATTAAAAGTTATCTGTTTAATGTAAAAACATTCACATTAACCCATCCATACGTCATCAATAAGTAATCTTTCCTCGAGCATAATTATCAACCCTACTTGCTTGGATAAGAATCCCGTTCATTATTAATGACGTCATCTATGCGAATAATTTTTACCCCTTCATTATAAAGATATCAGTCGTGCACAAGTAATTATTAACTTACCCGCTCATAATAACTTTTTCTTCATCTCGTGCAGAATTAATGGTGTTAGCAAATCCATAATTAAAAACCTTACCTCGGTTGTAATTGCTGTTGTTTATCGCGTGCTTTCTGAGCATGTTATCATGTGATAACTCAACCCCAGGTCTTGTAGAGCCTTCAGTTTGTCCTCCGTACGCAGGCATGAAAACATCGACACCTTCTCCCACCTACAGGCAAATGCAAACGTTCACCCGCCCTCATCTGTAATAGGTACTGATTGGGTAACTCCATAATAATGTCATTCTAACGCATTTAGCATATTTGTTATTGTGAGTGTTTTAATGTAAATGTAACAGTCATTTTATAATAATAGCCTTTACTCATAATACTGCTTCATGTTTAATAATCAAGAAAGAAAAGCTACAAGTGTTTATAATGTTAAATAAACATATACATTAACAGACCATACAAAATTAACATTGTTATTCATTGTACAGTAACACAAAATAATAAACTGACAGTAATACATACAAACTACTACTTACTTCACACGCTCCTTCCATGTCTCTCCATCTTTCTCTCCCTCTCATCCCTGAATTTCTCGCTTTTCCTCATCTGCTATTTCGTCTTTCTCTCACTCATTCTTTATTTTATCTCTGATTTTTTTCTTCCTCTATCTTTCCAGCTTTCTCTCACTCTCTCTTTTTCTGACAGAGGTGAAGCTTTCGCTTCTGAATCTCTGAATCTCCTACTTCCCCTCTCTGTCTCTCCATCTTTCTCTCTCTGCGAACGTACATATCACTATCTATCTATCTATCTATCTATCTATCTATCTATCTATCTATCTATCTATCTATCTATCTATCTATCTATCTATCTATCTATCTATCTATCTATCTATCTATCTATCTATCTATCTATCTATCTATCTATCTATCTATCTATCTATCTATTCCTCCTCTTTCCTTCACTTCTATCCCATTCGATCTCACACTGTTGTGCGCGAAGTGATCGCTACCAACACAAACTCGCTCACTCGTACGGGTCGCGATCGATAGTGGAAACCTTCATGCGTCATGGCTGACAGTCTGCCAGTCAGTAACTACGCATGCGCCATCATTCAAGCTCTCTTAAGTTGCACCTCAGTCATTCACAGTGCTGCAGACCCAATGTTACGACATCAGCTTCGCCGGCCAGCGCTATGTAGAACTGGTGTTAACGTTGTCTTGGCTGTCTGCAGTCAGTACTAGAGACAGGTATTGTAGGCCTAATTAAGACACGCTACCGATAGTAACTTACTCAGGTTAAGTGATATCAACTACACTGACTGAGCTCTGGTGACTCACCCAGATCCACTGGCTGTCAGCATTCTGTAAGTACAATCAATCATTTAGTCATTTTCCGGATGGGCATCTTTGCACGCACGCACACGCACACATATACGCATATTCACAATGAACTTTCACAAAGTAGCTTTATTTGACCATTTGTATCATGGTTCAATGTCTGGAAGAAGTTTACCTGTTACGACACTCGTTTAGCTTGCTCTCACACCTGGTTCCGGCACAATGCCGTTCTGATAACTCGGTTCTGTATCTGCTGAAAGTTGAGGGCCGAACAATGACTAAGATGGGCATTATCTTAGGTCAGTGCTGTGACTAATACTCATCTGTCGAACTGATCGTTGCGCTGACGTCACTTGGTTTGCGTTGCGGCGAAGGCTTCCTGATAATCGTGTCGTGTATTTTTATTTTCAGACTTCCTTGAGTGGTCATTATTTTTCTAATTGAGTTGTGCCAGTGGTCTTTGTAATTGTACTGTACCAGTGGTCATTCTAATTGTACTGTGACATTGATCTTTCTATTTGTACTGTGCCAGTGATCTTTCTAATTGTACTGTGACAGTGGTCTTTAATTGTGTTGTGACATTGGTCTTTCTATTTGTACTGTGCCAGTGATCTTTCTAATTGTACTGTGACAGTGGTCTTTCTAATTGTGTTGAGCCAGTGGTCTTTCTATTTGTACTGTGCCAGTGATCTTTCTATTTGTACTGTGCCAGTGATCTTTCTATTTGTACTGTGACATTGGTCTTTCTATTTGTACTGTGCCAGTGATCTTTCTAATTGTACTGTGACAGTGGTCTTTCTAATTGTACTGTGACAGTGGTCTTTCTATTTGTACTGTGACAGTGGTCATTCTAATTGTACTGTGCTAGTGGTCTTGCACTGTTAGGGGTTATTCTAAATGCGCAATGTCAGGGTTCTAAACATACAGGGTTCTGTCTAACTGTACTTTTAAAGGTGTGCTTTATAGCAAGAGGTTTGACATCATGATCTGCCCTACCTAAGGCCAGTGGGAGAAAAAATGTCTGTTTGTAGCCAAAGTTGATTTCACGGACGAGCTTACATCTATCTGAGTCAGAGTCTGTCCATCAACATTTGCTTTCTGAAATCATTACAGATATAATGGGTAAAATTTTCTGTCTTGATTTTGGATTTGATTATTTTGATCTTGAAGTCGGTCGGCTTAAACTTTGGTGGTTGTCTTAAATTTGGTTTATCAGATTTAACTTTAGTAGTTAAGTTTTAAGTTTGGTTAAATCAGTTTTAACTTTGGTTATTAATCTTAAATATTAGCCAACCTTTATTTGCGTTATGCAGTCATATATTTATTCGACTTGATCAGACTTAACTGTAGGTTAGCTGGTCTTAAGTTTGCTTCAGTCTTCCCTTTGTGTTAGTCAGAATTAGCTTTCGGATAACCAGTCTTTACTTGAAGATTATCTTTCTTAGCTTTGTTAGTTGGTCTTTACTTTAGTCTTAGCTTTGATAGTTGGTCTTTACTTAAGTTAGTTTTAGCTTTGTTAGTTGGTCTTTACTTAAGTTAGTCTTATCTTTGTTAGTTGGTCTTTACTTAAATTAGTCTTACTTTGGTAGTTGGTCTTTACTTAAGTTAGTCTTAGCTTTGGTAGTTGGTCTTTACTTAAGCTAGTCATAGCTTTGGTAGTTGGTCTTTACTTAAGTTAGTCTTACGTTTGGTAGTTGGTCTTTACTTAAGTTAGTCTTAACTTTAGTAGGTGGTGTTTAATTTAAGTTAGTCTTAGCTCTGGTAGTTGGTCTTTACTTAAGTTAGTCAGTTTGGGCTTTGGTAACCACTCTTTAAGTTAGCCAGTCTTAGCTTTGGTAGCCGGACTTTAAATTAGACAGTTTTTTGGTCAGCAGGTTTTGATTGTAATATAAATCAGTTTTACCTGTAAGTAATCAGTTCTGGACGGGAAAATATCTTTTAAAAATATTGCTTTCGTCTACGTGCCTGTAGTGGTAAACAGATTCCTCGGAAAGAATTTTGCTAAAAAATTAGAAAGGTTGCCAGAGTCTTTACATTTTTTATTTATATTTTTTTAATAGTTTTTTTCATTAACTCACGTACTTGTTCAGGTAAATATATCGGAAAAAACACCTGAACTAAAAAAAAAAAAATATGCGAAGGATATAAACTGACAGGGCCGGCTGTGAGAGATGGTGCTCCTTTGAAATAGTTGTGTTCTGCTGCCATCCACTGAGTTTGCGACGTCATGTACACTGCCGTTTTCTTCGCTGCTATCGCGGGTAAGTGCCCAGTTCAATTCGTTTCACGTAATTAAAGGTCAAGTGTGCGTGTGTGTGTGTGTGTGTGTGTGTGTGTGTATTTGTGCGTGTGTGTGTGTGTGTGTATTTGTGCGTGTGTGTGTGTGTGTGTGTGTGTATATTTGTGCGTGTGTGTGTGTGTGTGTGTGTGTGTGTATTTGTGCGTGTGTGTGTGTGTGTGTGTGTTTGTGTATTTGTGTGTGCGTGTGTGTGTGTGAGAGAGAGAGAGGGAGAGAGAGGGGAGAGAATGAGAGGTGGGAAGGGAGAGATTTTTTTTATTCAACTCAACAGTTTACTTTTGGCTCATTAACATTTCGTGCTGTTGCTGCAACGCAGACTTAGGTATGATTGTGAATTTGCTTTGCTATAGTGGTTAAGTTACTATGGTTTCACTGAACATTACTCCTATACTTCTATGACAGCCATTAACATTCACTGAACGTCACTCCTATCGTTCTGAGAACCATTAACATTGCAATGTGTTTCACTCCCATACTTCTATGATAGCCATTAGCATTCACTGAATGTCACTCCTATTGTTATGAGAACTATTAACATTGCAATGTACTTCTCTCTTATACTTCATTGACAGTCATTAACATTGCAATGTACTTCTCTCTTATACTTCATTGACAGCCATTAACATTGCAATGTACTTCTCTCTTATACTTCATTGACAGCCATTAACATTGCAATGTACTTCTCTCTTAATCTTATACTTCATTGACAGCCATTAACATTGCAATGTACTTCTCTCTTAATCTTATACTTCATTGACAGCCATTAACATTGCAATGTACTTCTCTCTTATACTTCATTGACAGCCATTAACATTGCAATGTACTTCTCTCTTATACTTCATTGACAGCCATTAACATTGCAATGTACTTCTCTCTTATACTTCATTGACAGCCATTAACATTGCAATGTACTTCTCTCATACTTCATTGACAGCCATTAACATTGCAATGTACTTCTCTCTTATACTTCATTGACAGCCATTAACATTGCAATGTACTTCTCTCATACTTCATTGACAGCCATTAACATTGCAATGTACTTCTCTCTTATACTTCACTGGCAAAAGTTAACAATACATTGAAGTTCACTGCTACGTTTTTATGGTAAATTGTGCATGTTGGTCTATTTCACTCTTCATCTTGCACCAGTCAGTCACATTTCATTACTTCAGACATTTTATAATGACCAATCAGTCACATTTAAAACATTTTATGATATATCAGTTACATTAGTAAGAAATAGATTTCATTCATTTCAAACCTGCACTTTTATGGCAAACCATTCAGATTTTATGGCAATAAGGCAATAGATTTACAACATTTAAAACACCATTGACAATCCCAACAACTTATCAAAATAAAATCTTGAGATTAAATGCACTGTCATAACGGAATATAATCTTAGAAGTTACACACTGTCCAGTGTTACACAGATCCAGACACACACTATCCATTAAATCTAATTCTCTGTATGAACTACAAATCTCCCCTATCTGTTGAACTCACTAATCTCCACTGAAACCAACACTCTCGGTCTACCGAACTTTCAAATCTCCACTAACATTTATTTCCTCAATTTCCTGAATTCACACATCTCCCCTGTCACTAATCCCTCCTGTCTGCTGAACTCCACTGAAACTAATTTTATCTACTGAACTCAAATCTACACGGAAACCAACTAGCTCGCACTGTTCACTTAACCCAGGCGCACTTATATGAGAATCTCGTACATCATCAGCCTAAGATAAATTATAAATACTATAAATTAATGATTCCACCATTCATTTAATAAATTAGATATATTAGGAAACTTCACCATTTCAGTCACAAAGCTGATAGAGAAGTAGAACATTTTTTCCTTGGACGTATTATTATGTTGTATATTTGATTGTTGATTTAATAAATTTGTTGTTGAATTTATTAACCTTCTTGCACATATGTTAAAACCTTATTTTGGAGTAATAGTAGGTGGTTGGGAGCTAGTTAAATGGGAGCTAGTTTAATTTCTCCTTTAGAAAGAAGTTTCCACCTGCAGAAGCATTATGTGACAGTGATACGTCTGTCTTATTATTATGTAAAGAGTAGAGTTTTATTACACCCTAATAATCCGCCAAGTGAGAGACATGTTGGTCTTGTGGGAGAATTATTAATAACTATAAATTAATATTCTCGATCACTTGTAATTAGTAATGTGTTATTAATAAATAAATAATAATCATAACGAGTTGGAGAGTGCCCAGTAGTGTCACAGGTACTCAATGCCATTATACATGTTTCTTCTACTTTGACCTATATAAGATACCACTGCCATTATACATGTTTCTTCTACTTTGACCTATATAAGATACTACTGCCATTATACATGTTTCTTCTACTTTGACCTATATAAGATACCCACTGCCATTATATGTTTCTTCTACTTTGACCTATATAAGATACTACTGCCATTATACATGTTTCTTCTACTTTGACCTATATAAGATACCCACTGCCCTTATATATGTTTCTTCTACTTTGACCTATATAAGATACCCACTGCCATTATATGTTTCTTCTACTATGACCTATATAAGATACCCACTGCCATTATACACGTTTCTTCTACTTTGACCTATATAAGATACCCACTGCCATTATATATGTTTCTTCTACTTTGACCTAGTTGATCTAAATAAGATAGCCAGTGCCATTATACACGCTTCTTCTACTTTGACCTGCAATGACATAAATAAGATAGCGAGTTCCATATTATTTGTTTCTTCTTCTTTAATCAATTTTGACCGGAATACATTTCTCAATTACAGCCAGAATTTCGTTGGGCTTTTGAACGACCTAAATATTGAGTCTGTGACTGAATTCTTTTACTTGGTCCTGTATACACCATGATATTCACTCTTTGTTCTTTTACATAGCCCTATAGTATTTACATAATTAATCTAACCTATGACACCTTTGTTCTTTTACATAGCCCTATAGTATTTACATAATTAATCTACCCTATGACACCTTTGTTCTTTTACATAGCCCTATAGTATTTACATAATTAATCTATTCTATGACACTCATCCCTTGTTCTTATCATAGTCCTATAATATTTGCATAACTACACTATTCTCTGATTTCCAGAATTACTTTTATTTTATTCTTTATTGGTAATCTGTCAAGAGATTGTTATATATCGAATTGCTTAGTTTAAATCACATTTACTTAAACTTTAAGAGAACTTTTGGCTAATTACAGTTATTACTTGTATCTGTACGTGAATGCACTGAAAGATTTTCTTACCTGTGTTTTAAGACCCCGTTTATCTTCAGTCCCGTTGAATGACGTATTCCTTCATCATTTAAATATTCTTACAAATATTTCATTTATGTGAAGACCTCAGATCTTTCTTTGTCCTTCAGGACCCATGCTGTGTTTAGCACGCACGGTAAAGTCTGGCAAGAGTACGGCCTGTAAGTCCGCACTCTATGCAATGGACGTGCGTACATGCTTTAAACTCAAGGAAATCGACATCGTTGTGCACCAACAACCTGCCATTGTGGACATCGCCTTGAGCATTGAAGGCTTTCTTAATGACCCTCTTCAGGTTTGCAAGTAAGTGGTAATATAGAAGTATTTCATTTCCTTTTCACTATTCAAGAATAATAGTCGTTCTTCAAAAAAACAACGACAGCATTCCTCTTGCAAATGAACGATGAAAAAGAACGTCTTCTTTTTAATGAACTAAAATTATTTCCAAAACTGCTCGCTACTCGAAGGAAACTTCCTAAGTTAAACTTATTTGGAAACAGTTTACCTTTGAAAAAACACTTGTGTGTCTTTCACTTCTCAGTAAGCAATTGAAAAAGAAGGTCCTCCTTAATACAATCTAATTAAAACTACTTCAGAAGAATTAATCACTGAACATTTGTCTTTTCATTCCAAGCAGTTTATTTCTCAAAGGAATGAGTATTTCTTATGTCATAAATATTAATGTAATATAAATACTTAAATAATATTAATATAAACAAAACTAATATGAATGTGAACACACAGTTAATATGAAATATAAACATTCTTAAAATGAAGGCAAAAACATTTTTAAAAAAATGAATGGAATCACATAAGTAATACGGACATTTAACATACATAAATATCACGAAATATTTCCATACATGTCACGAATACATAGTATGGAATGTAAACAAATACACATAGTATAGTATGGAATGTAAACAAATACACATAGTATAGTATGGAATGTAAACAAATACACATAGTATAGTATGGAATGTAAACAAATACACATAGTATAGTATGGAATGTAAACAAATACACGTAGTATAGTATGGAATGTAAACAAATACACATAGTATAGTATGGAATGTAAATACATACACAGTGTGGAGTGTAAACATACCGCAGAAAGTAAACACATATAAATAGTTACAAAATGTAAATACATTTACATAGTATGTAGTGTCAGCAGACATACATAGTATCTCCAGTTCCAAAGATAATTTTGCTACTATTTAAGTCCTATTTGTATTAATCTGATATATTTCAGCTCCAAGAATAATTTTGCTACTTTTTAATTCCTGTGACGTATTTGCAGTTGGCAGCAAAAGTATGCAGACTTATTTCATTGCCTGGAGGGGACAACAGTAAAGTGCTTTCCGAATGACACCATAGACTTCGTGCCAAGTTCGAATTTAACACAAATCGGACTCAACTATTTCTGTCAGCACAAATCTGGTTGGTTGTCGTTTATTTATTACCATATAGCTGATTTTTTGTCAGCACGTATCTGCTTAGTTTGTACTTTAAAAAAAAATTATATTTAAACAACTCTTCTGAACCCATTATATCAACAATTATATTGGAAAATGTTGTTAACAACAGACTTACTAAGCTCTTCAAACAACAAATGTTGTTAACAACAGACTTACTAAGCTCTTCAAACAACAAATGTTGTTAACAACAGACTTACTAAGCTCTTCAAACAACAAATGTTGTTAACAACAGACTTACTAAGCTCTTCAAACAACAAATGATCGTTTTATTTTAAAACGTTTCTATGTGGATAAAAAGTCTTACCAAACCCTTTTTATCATCAGCTGTTTTAAAAATAAATTTATATAAATATTTTGTTGGGGTGGTGGTGTAGAAACAGCCAAATTAAGTCTTTTCTCTGCCAGCACGTGGTTTGTTTAGTTTTTAATGTTATCTTATTAACATCATTCATCTTAAATCTTTTTCGTAGCAATAAATGGGCTGGATAATATTTTATTTTTATGAACAATTATATAAATGATTATAATTGAAATGGTGTGGGAAAAGAACACAAAATTTTGTGTAGCACTATTTGCTAGCCAAAACTGTTTGCTCTTGCCTAGCAAGGCCGGCGCCAGACACAGGCAAAAGTCCGCAAATGTGGGGGGCCCAGCGGTCACAGGGGCCTATCCAAAGGATAATTTTTTTTTTAGTATTTCCAGCTACAGCTTAAAAAAGAAAATAATATCGTGCAATCCTAATCCCGTGGCTCCATTTTTGTGGAGTTTCATGACGTACTAGTTTATCTATGGCGCTACATAAATATGTTCTATTTTCTAATGTGAATTTCAATACGTTTCCTGTAGTCGTAATGAGTGTATGACACGTGATAGTTAATGAAGATTATTATTATTAATTAATCTTTCATAACTAATTTCAAGTGATGAGAATATTATTATTTTTTAAAAATTAATGATTCTCTAAAAGACACCACTCGTCTCTCACTTGGCGGGTATTTTGGCGTTGTAAACGTTTTCACAATTCCACAACATAAAACAACAGTTATAGTCACATAAGGTTTTTTTTGCAGGTGGAAAACCTCTTACTAAGGAAAAGAAGACAAATCCGACTTTAATCTATATTTATCGAGCCCCATCCACCCACTTTATGCGTAAGAAGGTCAATCAATTTAACAATAAAGAAAGAAAAATCAACTATACAAATACAATTACAATGAAACAGATATTTGCGAAATAAATGCACTGTGCAGATTACTAGAACTGATGCCACCGTACAAACAGCGAAATAAATGCACTGTACAGAAGACTAGAACTGATGTCAGCGTACAAACAGCGAAATAAATGCACTGTGCAGATTACTAGAACTAATGTCAGCGTACAAACAGCGAAATAAATGCACTGTGCAGATTACTAGAGCTGATATCAGCGTACAAACAGCGAAATAAATGCACTGTGCAGATTACTAGAACTGATGTCAGCGTACAAACAGCGAAATAAATGCACTGTGCAGATTACTAGAACTGATGTCAGCGTACAAACAGCGAAATAAATGCACTGTACAGATTACTAGAACTGATGTCAGCGTACAAACAGCGAAATAAATGCACTGTACAGATTACTAGAACTGATGTCAGCGTACAAACAGCGGAAGAGATCTATCAGTATGTTTGCGCTGGGATGAGAAGAGAAGCGTTCCCAAATTTGTTTGTTGCACAACAAATTGGCTCTCAGTACTGTTTACTTCGCTTATTTTCCTGACTCTCAATACTGTCTACTTATTTCTCTGGCTCTCAGTACTGTTTACTTCGCTTATTTTCCTGACTCTCAATACTGTCTACTTATTTCTCTGGCTCTCAACACTGTCTACTTCGCTTATTTCCCTGGCTCTCAATACTGTCTATTTATTTCTCTGATTCTCAACACTGTCTACTTCGCTTATTTCCCTGGCTTTCAATACTGTCTACTTATTTCCCTGGCTCTCAATACTGTCTACTTATTTCTCTGACTCTCAACACTGTCTACTTCGCTTATTTCCCTGGCTCTCAATACTGTCTACTTATTTCTCTGATTCTCAACACTGTCTACTTCGCTTATTTCCCTGGCTCTCAATACTGTCTACTTATTTCTCTGGCTCTCAATACTGTCTACTTCGCTTATTTTCCTGGCTCTCAATACTGTCTACTTCGCTTATTTTACTGGCTCTTACTGTCTACTTATTTCCCTGGCTCTCAATACTGTCTACTTCGCTTATTTTACTGGCTCTTACTGTCTACTTATTTCCCTGACTCAATACTGTCTACTTCACTTATTTTACTGGCTCTTACTGTCTACTTATTTCCATGACTCAATACTGTCTACTTCGCTTATTTTCCTGGCTCTTACTGTCTACTTATTTCCCTGACTCAATACTGTCTACTTCACTTATTTTACTGGCTCTTACTGTCTACTTATTTCCATGACTCAATACTGTCTACTTCACTTATTTTACTGGCTCTTACTGTCTACTTATTTCCATGACTCAATACTGTCTACTTCACTTATTTTACTGGCTCTTACTGTCTACTTATTTCCATGACTCAATACTGTCTACTTCACTTATTTTACTGGCTCTTACTGTCTACTTATTTCCATGACTCAATACTGTCTACTTCACTTATTTTACTGGCTCTTACTGTCTACTTATTTCCATGACTCAATACTGTCTACTTCGCTTATTTTCCTGGCTCTTACTGTCTACTTATTTCCATGACTCAATACTGTCTACTTCACTTATTTTACTGGCTCTTACTGTCTACTTATTTCCATGACTCAATACTGTCTACTTCACTTATTTTACTGGCTCTTACTGTCTACTTATTTCCTTGACTCAATACTGTCTACTTCGCTTATTTTCCTGGCTCTCAATACTGTCTACGTATTTCTAGGGCGTCTCATTTGTTTCTCATTTCTCTTATTTTTGTGGTACAAACACTAAACACTTTTTTATTCGCTTATTTGAACAGTACACGCATTTACCTATTAATTATAATTTTTTAATTTCCTTACTGGTATAATGAAAATAATGAATGCACATATTAACTATAATTATAACTCTTCTCAGTATATACATTATTTTTTATGTCGGGTATATTCGCTTTTTAAAAAAAAATTGTTACAGACATCGATCAGCGATGCTATAATGAAACCTATGGGGAAGTGTTTCAATGCGTCCATGACCTCATGTCAGATAAGTTGACAAAGGACGACAACTATTCTACAAAAGTATGCTCGTACGTTTACTTTACTACCTTTAAACAAGCAGTGACAATGAGAGAAAAGATGTGTGTTGGCTGTTCATTTGTTAGCTTTATAAAAGCAGTGACAATGAGAGAAAAGATGTGTGTTGTCTGTTTATTTGTTAGCTTTATAAAAGCAGTGACAATGAGAGTAAAGATGTGTGTTGTCTGTTTATTTGTTAGCTTTATAAAAGCAGTGACAATGAGAGAAAAGATGTGTGTTGGCTGTTTATTTGTTAGCTTTATAAAAGCAGTGACAATGAGAGAAAAGATGTGAGTTGTCTGTTTATTTGTTAGCTTTATAAAAGCAGTGACAATGAGAGAAAAGATGTGTGTTGTCTGTTTATTTGTTAGCTTTATAAAAGCAGTGACAATGAGAGAAAAGATGTGTGTTGTCTGTTTATTTGTTAGCTTTATAAAAGAAGTGACAATGAGAGAAAAAGATGTGTTGAATATTTATTTGTTAGCTTTATAAAAGAAGTGACAATGAGAGAAAAGATGTGTGTTGTCTGTTTATTTGTTAGCTTTATAACAGCAGTGTCGCTGCGGAAATATTTCTGTTTTGGAATGTGTATTTGCTCTTGCAGCATGACAACCTCAATGATAGATATCGTATTTGTTAACACAAAAAATGTAGACGGTACATGTACTAGGCTGGAAATCTTACTGTAGACAGTGCAAGTACTAAAAAAATCTTACTGTAGACAGTGCAAGTACTAAAAAAATCTTACTGTAGACAGTGCAAGTACTAAAAAAATCTTACTGTAGACAGTGCAAGTACTAAAAAATCTTACTGTAGACAGTACAAGTATTCAGGAAATCTTACACCTGAATGTAATTCGAAAACTACTTTCGGAATACTTAAAAGTAATTTTACCAAATAAATAAATATAATTTATTCTTTTACCAAATGAAAGAGAGGATCTATCTCTAAAAGACCCAAGAAGATAGAAGTGTATTACTTAGCCAACAATGGCAGTTGATCTTAAAAGAAGTAAATGCATTGCTCTGTTTATTGCTGTAAACCGTAAAATTTTATAATTGGATGATATTATCAATCATAAATGTAAAATATGATTGGTTTTAAATCGCTTTGTTAGTTTTGCTGAGTGAGCGTGACTCACAAAAAGCGCATTTTGGCAAAACTAAATCTCGCAGCAACGGCTCATAAAGAGCACAAGTTGGCAAAACTAAATCTCGCAGCAACGGCTCATAAAGAGCACAAGTTGGCAAAACTAAATCTCGCAACAACGGCTCATAAAGAGCACAATTTGGCAAAACTAATCTCGCAACAACGGCTCACAAACGCCACAAGCACTACACATGAAGGTTCACTGTTACGTTGTCCCAGACTATTTTGACTATAGGGTAATTTACTGAGTAAAATAAAAATCCGTTTATTTTTGTATTATGGGAGACATTTCTAAAGTATTTCATGCAGCATTTTGTTATTTTACAATTGCATGCACTTTTTTGTTTGCTGGTGTTGTCAGGATGGTGGACATGACTCACGACTGCATCAACGCCAAAGTTCAGTGCCATGAACAAACCCGACATGTCTTGCTCCAGTTCCAAGACACATACCGGAAACCTTCAGCTTGTCCAGAACCTGCGCGTAGCGGCCGAGAGAAGTATATCGGAAGTGCAGCAAAGTGCGTTCCGAAACATTTGGAGCATTGCCTTTTGATTCTTATTATTTTGTCTATCAGATATCAGTTTACAGGTGTGTAATAATTCTTTCAAAGACTTTACACTGACGACGACTCGCATTACACATCTTTGCAGATAAATAAAATTTCACGAGATTAAGATTTCAAGTACGTCGTCTAAAGGAAACTTGGTCTGCAATGTCGGATTTTAAATAATGTATACCAAGTACGAGATCGTTTTCATTTTTAAAATTGAATTCGAAAGCATTTTTTTTTTTTTTTTTTTTTTTACAGCATTCAAAAACGATAAATACTATTCGCTTTACTGTGTCCTTAGGGTTTGTCCTTACATTCAAACATTTCTAGTACTCTAATGTTTCCCTTGTACTGTGACTTTTATAAACTTGTTTGCATCATATTTGCAAGCAATAACGACACACATATGTGCAGTAAATGGGACAAACATATCTGTAAAATGCGACAACCACCATCTATATTAAATGGGACAAGCATCGGAACATGAACTGGGAAAGTATGATTATATGTAATAAGTGTGATTATATGTCACGAGAAAAGTGTGATTATATGTAATGAGACAAGTATGATTATATGTAATGAGACAAGTATGATTATTTGTAATGATATAATTGTGATTATATGTAATGAGACACATGTTCTTATGAAATGGGTCAAGGATGCTTACAGAAATGGGATTAGCATAAGCATAATAAGTAATGAGACAGGCACATAATATTAAATAAGACACTCATGTCTGTATGAAATAGGTGTATGAAATAGGACATGCATATGTATATGACATTAAAACCACACCTGCTATGACATTAACAAACATACCTAAATATGACATTAACAAACTAATCTATATATGACATTAACAAACGTATCTAAATATGACATTAACAAACATACTTAATATGGCTCTAACAAACATATCTAAATATGAGATTAACAAACAGATCTAAATATGACATTACAAACAGATCTAAATATGACATGCAATACCTTTCGGTATAAATCTGGATACGCATATCTAAATAGGAAGTGGAAGGGATACAAACGTACATGTGATCGAGATATATGTGTCTGCAAATACTTTTAATTGGCAGTAATGTCTGTATTACAACTGTATCTTGTTAAAATCTGCATAATTATATTAACACAAATCTACATTTTGAATGTTGACGTAGGAAGCCCACCTTACGAGATGTCGCTATATAAATACATAACAATTTAAAGTCAATGTTCAGAACGACTTTGATCAAAATAGAACTAGTTCTTGAATTACCATGTACTTGTTGACATACATTGTATCGAGATTTGTCTGGACTCACTGACCAGTACCTTATTATCAAGACAATAGGATAATATGCATGGAGAATTCTTTGAAATGAATGATCACTAAAACCTCTTTATTCTTGATATGAAAGATTCCCGAAATGTAGATATATAAGCAGGGCCGTCTGAACATCACTAATAGGCTCACGGGCAAAGCAATGCACTGGGCCCCTACCTACAAAGCCATTCACAGGAATAAGAATTGACAACAAGTCACAATATACTTAGATTAGTATGGGCTCTCGGGCACAACCAGAGTACCCATGCGTTAAGAAGGGTTTAGGTAGCATAAAGGACGTCATGATATTTAAGTCAGAGCAGTGGATTCTGTAATACTTATGGTACTAAAGGGTTTAGGTAGCGTAAAGGATGTCATGACATTTAAGTCAGAGCAGTGGATCCCGTAATATTCATAGTATTCGATGTTTAAAGTAGCATAAAGGATGTCACGACATTTAAGTAATGGCAACAGATTTTGTGTCGTTTATTTGGTAAAAAGCACTTTATTATTTAGGTAATGGTAATTAAAGGGTTCATTTTAGTTTATGTAGTGATAAAAGGTCCAATATCGTTTAGACAGTGATAAAGGCATCTTTTCGTTAAGTGAGATAGTGGTAAAGAGCCTCTTAAGGTTTTGGTAGTGGTAAAGGATGTCATGATGAGTTTGTTTAAAAGATGGAAATACATTCCAACATAAAATTCAAATATTTGTCAGCGATAAATAAATCCACGTTTCTTAAATGAGAGTTGAATACCTGTAAGTTCTGTATTTCAAAACTGCAGTATTTATTGAAATCAACATTGGTTTTGAAGTCTTTTATTGATGTAAGTTCTTGATGCTTTTTTTTAATGTGTTTATTTGGTGTAATTTGATACAAAACTGGCTGAGGTTTTGTTCCATTGTGAGCTGCCGGCAAAATAAGGATTACCAACGATAATTACTTACTGTACATAACACAAGTGTTTCATTTTCGTAAACAGAAGTCTACTGCAGAAAAATACGAACTTTTAAGTAGAAGTTCAAAGCACATAAGAGCATTGATTTGTTTTGTTACTGAAAACAATTTCACTGTACATATAACTGTTTTCTACGACTGAATGTGATTTCGCACACTGTATATAGTGTATTAAAGACTTGAGAGATGCTGATTAAATCGTAGGCAACTTGCCTGCGAGTGTTTATTTGTAAACTTGATGAAGCAGGTTAATTAATCAAAAAATGTATTTTTACGTGTACTATTGTCTTTAAAATTTCAGGTTTTATATCTGTCTAGTTGAATTTAGTAGTATATATAATCAAACATCATATATTATCTTTATCTGTGCACGTGTACATATTATACATTTGTCAATATCATCAGGCCATGTCTCCAATACATCAGCAGGCCACACCTCCATTATATCTGCAGATCACACCTCCATCTGAAGGCCACATCTCCAATGCATCAGCAGGCCACACCTCCAACATATCTGCAGGCCACACCTCTAATATATCTGCAGGCCTCACCTCCAATACTTATGTAGGCTACGCCTCCAATACATCTGCAGGCCACACTTTCAACACATCTGCAGGCCACACCTCTAATAAATCTGCAGGCCACACCTCCAATACATCTGATCACACATGAAATACATCATCAAGCCACAAATTCAGTGCATCAGGCCACACCTCAAATACGCTATTTTGTTGGTATGTTTGTTTTTAATCGCTGTGCACGTCTCTCCAGTACCTTGCTTGCTGCGGGCCGTCTTTCTCGTTAATCTTTGCAAGCTGTTCCAGAGTCAGTAAGTGTGTATGATATTGTTTGATATTGTTCTACAAATAATATTCTCCCAACCCTCAACATGCGTACTGATCTAGAAATCAGGGCGCTGCGTAATTTGCTTTGTATGACTCTAAGCTGATAGAACCATTCTCCAAGTTTACATTTGTGGCACAGATTGCTAATATGGTGAGAATTAAGGATTTGTAAATGTTTAGCATTCATTGTCAATCATTTCAGCACCAGGAATGATTCGAGAAATTACAGATGAAACTTCTCTCTTAACCCACTCAGACTGACTCGAGAAATGACATTAAAATTCTGTCTCACCCCACTTAGACTGACTCGAGAAAAGACATTAAACTTCTGTCTCACCCCACTCAGACTGACTCGAGAAAAGACATTAAACTTCTGTCTCACCCCACTCAGACTGACTCGAGAAAAGACATTAAACTTCTGTCTCACCCCACTCGAGAAGCATTTGAATCAGATGTCCAAATAATTAATACTAAAATTCTTGTCAGTAATGCGATGCTGTGAAACTTTGGCAAACGCTATATATTTGGATATTACGAAACGTTGTTTAAACAACCATTTCACGTTTTGTTGTAAATGAGTTCTCTGTGTAATACAACTGCCTAACGTTCTGTTGTAAATAGTGTACTGTTTAATGCAGTTGTCTAACGTTTTTCCTACCCGTACGTTTGTTTGATTGGCAGTGTACATTTGAAAGTTCTCCTGCTCTGAATCAGACTTTGTGGATGACCTACCTCCTCCCCCCCCCCCCGACCACCGCAAGCACTATTTCTGTAACGAACCTTAGCGCTTGTTATTCAGGTATAGGTATTGACACTCTTTTGTATTCAGGTAGTTAAGAACACCCTCTTCAGGATTCGGGTACAAATATCTGACAATCGTTCGTGTTCTAGAAGACAGTGTGTTGATACAAGTATTCACATATACGATTTGACAATGGTTTGTGTGTTGGATGATATATTGGTTATATATTGTGTATTCATGTTCACGTTTTGACAATTTTGTTCACGTTTTGACAATTCTGTACTCGAATAATAAAGTGTTTCTTTGTTTAATATGGATTTGCTTTCATTGAAAGTGTAATTCATTTGAATAATTCTGGTAATGTTTAGAAATGAAATTATTATTGTTAGGGTTGTATGCAAAAACATTTTAACAGTTTACAAATCTTACACACTGATTCCTTAAAGTCGTGTGTGTGTGTGTGTGTGTGTGTGTGTGTGTGTGTGTGTGTGTGTGTGTGTGAAATATGGATAAATTGAACAACAGTGATTTAAATTTTTTTCATCTCATTACTCACAAACACTGAAATCAAGAGCAGCACACGCTACAACACAAACACTTCAACAAATGCTTTGTTTTCGAATCTTATTTTTTTTATATTAAAAAACATTGACATTTTTAAGACCAGGATTTTAATATAAACTTTAAATAATTGTATAATGGTGCATGATTTGTTACATTAATACGTATATTTTACTATCAATCCACTAAATAAAATAAAGATTTGTTAAATTAATACGTATATTTTACTATCAATCCACTAAATAAAATAAAGATTTGTTAAATTAATACGTATATTTTACTATCAATCCACTAAATAAAATAAAGAGCAACTTTAAACGAGTTGTTGTGAAACACTTCCATGTGTTTTGTATATAAACACATTATCATAATAATGAATGTATAAAAGTATATTATCAGACACTTACTGGTTCACAGTAATGATGTGACAATACCAACAAATAATAATATTAACACATACGTATGAATAATAATTATATAACAATAATAATAATAATAATAGATTCTGAAAAATCAACGATGTTTCAATGGAAAGGGGATATCAATACCTGGGAATACTAAAATGTCAAGAAATATGCAGAATGAAGTCCAAAGTAAAGAGTATGAAATATTAATTAGACAAGTGCTCAAGTCCAGTCAAAGCTAAATGTGTCTCAATACACTCAAGTCCAGTCTAAATGTGTCTCAATACACTCAAGTCCAGTCTAAATGTGTCTCAATACACTCAAGTCCAGTCTAAATGTGTCTCAATACACTCAAGTCCAGTCTAAATGTGTCTCAATACACTCAAGTCCAGTCTAAATGTGTCTCAATACACTCAAGTCCAGTCTAAATGTGTCTCAGTATACTCAGGTCCAGTCTAAATGTGTCTCAATACACTCAAGTCCAGTCTAAATGTGTCTCAATACAAGCCCCTAATGCTTACGCAATACCTGTAATCAGCTCTACCGGCGGTATCAAAGATTGGATGACAAATAAAATAAATGATTTGGACAGAAAAACAAGAAAACTTCTCACAACGCATAAAGCCTTACACCCCAAAGCAGACGTAGACAGTCTCTACTTATGTACCTCTGAAAATGTGAGGCCAAGGTCTAAAAAAAATCAAAGATATAATTGAAGGAGAAGTTATAGGACTGGTGGACTACATCTGGAATAACAGCCAAGACAACCAAGTGATAGAAGCAGTAAAGATGAGTGGATTAAACCAACTCCCACAAGCAGACAAAGAAACGTGGAAGAAAACAACGAAACAGACACAAGAAACGTGGAAGAAAACAACGAAACAGACACAAGCAAATACTTGGAGCCCAAAACAATCTCCTTGGCCAGGATGAGTGACAAATTGATGAGACATCGACAAAACAATCAACATACAGGTAGTTGAAAGAGGCAGGTTTGAAAGCAGAAACATAAACACTCATAAAAGCTGCACAAGATCAAGCACTAAACACGAAATTACACAAAACCAAAATCATGAAAATCTCAAATTACTCCAAATGCAGACTCTGCAAAACCAATGATGAAACAACAGACCATATACTATCTGGACGACAGTTTATGGCTGGAACAGAATACACAAAAAGACAAAGTGGCAAAACTCATAGAAATCTATGTGAGAACTATGGAGTACAGAACGCATACATAGAAATCTATGTGAGAATTATGGAGTACAGAACGCATACATAGAAATCTATGTGAGAACTATGGAGTGAAAACCCCAGAAAGGGCATGGATGCACCAAAGGGAAGCAGTCATCGAGACAGAAGAAGTGATAGGAGAGAACATAACGTCGGAATTGGAATGCTATCTGAATAAATTACTGGAAACCACAGACTCCCCCATTACTCAAAGCACCACTCCTCGAAAGTGCCGACATCCTCCGTAAAAGCTTGGATCTCCCAGAATCTTGGTAAGATTGTGAGACCTTAGTTCACAACCCACAGTCAGCAGAAGTTGTGGAAAGGTAGAATAATTATAATGATGATCTTAGCATGTTCAAAATAAAACGAGTGCAACCATTCCATAAGCTGGTCTTGCCAAGGTGAAGAAAGCGCTTACTAAGACGTGACTTTAAACAAATTCAAAATAGAATTCTATAAGACCGCAAACTGTCCGGGATAAAAAAAATTCAAATCCCATTTAATTATGTATTTGACTTAGAGAAATATAACTTAGAAAATATAACCCTCATGGAGCAAATATATCTATCGTGGATTAAAAATAACTCTTATATTTAAATAGATCTATCATGGAGTAAACATGACCGTCATGAAGGAAATAAAACTAGCATGGAATAAATATAACTGTCATGGAGGAAATAGAACTACCATGGAGCAAATTTAACCGTTAAGGAGGAAATAGATCTATCATGGAGTAAATATGACCGTCATGGAGCAAATAGAATAACCATGGAGTTATTTTAACCGTCATGAAGGAATTAGAACTATCATGGAGTAAATATGACTGTCATGGAGCAAACAGAACTATCATGGAATAAATATGACCATAACGGAGCTAGTAGAACTATCATGGAATAAATTTGACCATAACGGAGCTAGTAGAACTATCATGGAATAAATTTGACCATAACGGAGCTAGTAGAACTATCATGGAATAAATTTGACCATAACGGAGCTAGTAGAACTATCATGGAGTAAATATAATCATCATAGAGCCAATAGAAATATCATAGAGTAAATATAACTGTCAAGGGGCCAATACAACTATCAAGGAATAAATATGTGACAATCGAACCAAGGGCAAATTATGCATCTTGTTTTTCTATTATTTCCCTTTGCAATCAGTAATTAATATTTACAAGTTGTCATGACCTCTGAGTGGCTGATTATGTAATCTGCTATATCCATTTACGCTACAGACAATAAAGGATTTAGGTCAAGTTCATTGATCATGTGTGGACAGTGGGGACATAGAGAGGGGGGGGGGGTAAAGTGACAGTAATTAATCAAAGGGAAAGATAACTCAAGGCATGTCAGCTAATTCGTCTGTCATTTTGTCTGTCACTATGTTAGGCAATTAAAGGTCCCAAAGAACGGGTCTAACATAGAGATTTAAGGACAGATTAGGCCGTGTGGGCTGTTGTTAGTATTAGAGCTAATATTTCATAGTTCATGGTTAATAATTCTGTGTCTAATACTGCGACAAGGTCATTAAACAAACCCTGCACGTGACAAAATAAAACAGTCATGGAGCAAATATAACCATCATGGAGTAAATGTAATCGTCATGGA
Organism: Sinotaia quadrata; assembly: GCA_028829895.1. NCBI lineage: Eukaryota > Metazoa > Mollusca > Gastropoda > Architaenioglossa > Viviparidae > Sinotaia > Sinotaia quadrata. Next base: position 57,785,596 of record CM054177.1, on the reverse strand, counting down.
ATAAATATTATAACTAACATGGGGTAAATATAACAGACTTGGAGTAAATTATAAATAATCGTCATGGAGCAAATATAATTATCGTGGAGTAAATATAACCTTAATAAAGAGATGTAACCGTCAATAAATAATAATGCAATAGTATTGGACAAAGAAAACGATAAACAAGAGTAAAATCGTTCCAGAAGTACGATGCTATTATATACATGTACACACACACACACACACAAAATCACAGAACAAATTAAATCACCATGGAGTAATTTGACTCCTAAAACAACTTTTAAAGAGAAAAAATGATACAATGTAGTAATCGTCATGGAGAAATGTAACCATACTGTAACTAACGTGGAGAAAAATAACCAAATAGCTAACACAGTGAGACATTTAACCAACACGGGTAAGATATTTAACCACCAAGGGTAAAGACAAACCCGTTCACAGGCAGCGTGACCAACACTGTCCCGATAAAACGGGTCACTATTTATAGTTACACTATTCATTCCAAACAACCAATCAGTTACTTTTTAAATTCCTTAACTCATTTCTATACTACAGAGTATTTTACATTTTTTAAAATCACTTTATAAGTAACTTTTTTATCTTTTAGTACAGTGACCCCTTCAATTGTCACTAGCGAAAACTTAGTGTCTGCGAACGGGATTTATAAGCACCAAGGGGGAAGACATTATCCAACACAGGATGACATTGAACCACAAGGGGTAAGACATTTAACCAACACAAGATAAGACATTTAACCACAAGGGGTAAGACATTATCCAACACGGGGTAAAACATATAAGCACCTGGAAATAATGTAATTGTCGTGGAGAAATGTGACTGGCTTTGAATAGAAACAATGGCTATGAGACATGTAACAACATGAAATAACTGCGTGGTTATCACTTTCACAATAACACGTGTGACTGATGGAGAATGCAGCTGTTTCTGAATGTTAAGTATCTTGGAGACATGTAACCTGTATGGAATCTGGAACCTGGTAACTGTAGTTATAATTTTTTTTCCAGTTGATAAACTACTCAAGATTTTCAGAGCAACACATTGGAGACATGTTTTTTCTCTCGTAAGTTTGATAATCTATTTTAAGAATCAAAGAAACGATGTAAGTTTCACCACCACCCCCTCCTAAGTATTGGTTTCTCAAGTTTAATTAAATAGTGTAAGCATGCTATATATCTGGGTATGTGACTAGCCAACCCCATATATAGGTATGCGAAACATACAGTGTAAATGGCTGTAACGGCAGCGCGAGCAACCTTAGATCTGGTTTCAACCAGGCACACAAAATATACATATATACTACAGTGTTACATAGCCGGCAGTATAAGTGACCTTAACCCACATTAGACTAGGCGCACAAAATGTATACTACAGTGTTACATAGCCGGCAGTGTAAGTGATCTTAACATACCTTAGACTAGGCGCACAAAATGTATACTACAGTGGTATAGATTCGGCTGTGGGTGATTGTATCAGCCCTTAAATTTTGTCTTAACTAGGTGCAGAAAATGCATGCTTACAGTGCATATATCCGGCTATGTGAGTGATCCCACAGTATCTTAGATCTTGTCCTAACTATGAGCACAAAATGTATACTTACAGTGGCATAGATCTTGTCCTAACTATGTGCACAAAATGTATACTTACAGTGGCATAGATCTTGTCCTAACTATGTGCACAAAATGTATACGTACAGTGGCATAGATCTTGTCCTAACTATGTGCACAAAATGTATACTTACAGTGGCATAGATCTTGTCCTAACTATGTGCACAAAATGTATACTCACAGTGGCATAGATCCGGCTGTGTGATTGATCTTACCAGCCCTTAGACAATGACGTCACAAAAACGTCTGCCGTCAGTCTGGAGGAAAGTGATTTTCCTGTGATGATAATGCCGAAGCATGTGCTCCAGCTGTTTCAATATTAATGAACTAAATAGTGTGACTTTAATTAATTTCGATCAGCTTTAATATTGAACTAAAGAAGTGATAGATAAAAGGAAACAACTACAAACTAGAGATCAGACATATAAATTAAGTCATAGAAGAAGTCAGCTTCGACAATTTCTTAGGCATACGTTAAAAAAAAAAGAAGAAGAAACAAGATGTCCAGAGGTCTTTTGACTGAATTAAACCCTGTAATCGGAAAAATGTGAGACAAATTTAATGCTGGACTCTTCTGAGCGACTAAAATGGACAACTAAACTAATTTTGTAAAATAAATGCAATAATTATTAGATAATACAACACACAGCAACAAGGTCCATACATTTCGGCTAAAACTTTCCAAAGGACGAAACGTAACTCCAGAAATTAACTTGATGTAGGTTGTAAGAAAGTCTGAGAAATAAAGAAAGAAAAACTTAATTATCACGAATGGTGAGCATTAGAAATGAACGTTACATCGAAACTGAACAAGAGTGACTATCTTACACACTGAACTATTTATATGTATAATCACATCCCTAATTGAAATCTATAATAAAAAGTGACTAATTTAACGCTGGCCCATACATCTATTTAAGTGACTTTGACACTGATAATACATCTATAACCAAAGTGACCAATTGTAACCCTGAACTATACCTCTATAGCATAAAGTGATTAGTAGAACATTAAACTATATATCTATAGCATAAAGCAGCTAGCAGAACATTGAACTATATATCTATAACATAAAGCAGCTAGCAGAACATCATTGAATTATATATATCTATAACATAAAGCAGCTAGCAGAACATTGAACTATATATTTATAACATAAAGCAGCTAGCAGAACATTGAACTATATATCTATAACATAAAGCGACTAGCAGAAAAATGAAATATACATCTATAACATAAAGCAACTTGCATAAAACTGAACTATATATCTATAACATAAAGCGACTAGCAGAAAAATGAACTATATTACTATAACATAATGCGACTAGCAGAAAAATGAACTATATTACTATAACATAAAGCGATTAGCAGAAAAATGAACTATACACTAATAAAGTATATTCTCGTGTATGTTGGGAGCAAGTATAACTATAAGTAATAAAGTATTAAAAAATTCAACAGACATACATAGTTACAACTGTTACCACTCGGGCTGTCATTGGGAACGGAGTACTATTTGGTTGCCGTTCCTCTTTTGGGGAGTTTTAGTAACGTCCAAATAACAAAATGATTTTAAAAAAAATATTTATATAATATGATAAAAATGAAATATGAAAAATATTTATAAAACTAATTAAAAATTGCCAAATCACTAACCCCTCATTATATTCGTACACTTTAAACATACTCTTACGTTAAAGACAGCAGACTTAAGTGGCTGAACTGTTATTGATCTCGGGTATCATAGAACTGCTCTTCAATAATCAGAAAGAATAACACACACACACACACACACACACACACACACACACACACACACACACACACACACACACACACACACAGTGAACCCAGTTAAGTCGCCAAATGACATGCCTATGTACATTTATCGATGACACCCGCTGAGTATCTGGTGGGTGGCCGTTGATCAAACTCTGCCAACGTGGATTTTTGGAACAAATGTACTGGGGAAAGCGTCCACTTCATAAAAATAAATTAAGGGGACGCCGTCTCCCTCCGTCCCCGCCCCACCACACCTCTGACCATAGGTACTTCTGTAAATTATTGTCAAAGCGGTTAATCGAAAGCTGTTTGATTATTACACATTTGGCAGTGAGTATGACTACTTGTACAGCTGGATCCTAACTTCTGTTTGTATATGTGGAAGAAACTATATAGGTAATGCAATATTTATCACTCTGTTGGCCGCATCTAGCCATGTATTCTACTTCTAGTCAAGTAATCAACTGTAGCTAGCTAGCTCCATTACTCCACATATGGCCTGTATCGCATGCTCACTTAAATAATAGCCTCTTAAATCATCGTGTATTCTCGTGATCTCTAAATCCTCGCTAATCCTCGTGTATTCTCTTAATCTCGAGATCCTCGTGAATTGTGCGTGCAGTAAAAAGACACAGGCCTACAGATTAAAGCAATTTTAATTTAACACCATCACTTGACTTGTGATGAAAAGATTCAAAGCAAGTATATATTTAAATAATTACTGCAATGAGCAGTTAAAAGAATTCATTCCTTTATTTTCATTGAAATTGAAAACTGGACTTAATAGTTGCTAGCCAATGACTTCAGCTTATATATGTAGACAATATATTAACTTGAACCTCAACAAGCCAGAATTTGCTCTATCAATATTTACTCTTGACCAGAACCATTCCTTTGGGTACGGTAGAACTCAAGAAAAGTTTGTTGAGGACAACTTTGCACGCAACCCTTTCTGATTTCTCCAGTACACCAAAACTCGACTGAATCAACGACAGAGTTGTTAATTTGCATTCTTTAGGCCAATAGGAATTAACTCCCTTTTATAAGGGCGACAAATTTGCACTGAAGCACTGCGGTGACTTTCGCAAGTAGATAATGCAAGTGTGTCGTATGGTTCATTCTTTGTATGTACTCCTTCAGCGGGCCTACCTACCTATCTATTTATCTATCTATCTATCTATCTATCTATCTATCTATCTATCTATCTATCTATCTATCTATCTATCTATCTATCTATCTATCTATCTATCTATCTATCCTACCCTACCCTACCCCTTACCCTTTACCTTACCTTACCTTACCTACCTACCTACCTACCTACCTACCTATCTATCTATCTATCTATCTATCTATCTAAACGCCCCAAACAAAATTTCATCTTTCCAGCATCTATTTCATTTAATCCATCCGTATCAACAAACCTAACCAAACAGTACAATTCAGAAATAGGAAAAGATAAAAATCGAACAAAAATCAATGCCATCTCTTTTTCACTCACTGATCGTTTCCAAAATGAAAAATGACAACATGTGACAGAGTTCTGGAGGCGACATACCATAACATTTGTCGGTTGGCCGTTCCCATTGAAGCTAACCAATCAGGTGCCGACTCAAGACTACAACATCGTTCTAGCATGCGTGGGAGTCCAGTTGGCGTCTCCAAAGTTGGCGTTTTACCCTCCGCACAAATTTTAAATTGATCTTGTGTCTCAAAAATACAAACATTTATCTTCTTTTTGTCAACATCACTTATATTTATGTTAGAATCGCTACCAGAGGCACTATTTTCTCCTCCACAATCATGATTAGCCGATCTATTTTTAGGATCAATCCCGCAATTTACACGACAAAAATCACCTTCGTCGGCTTCATCCGTCAGCTTAATATCAGGCACATACACTACAACCTTTTTTTCAAGCCCGTGAATGTAAAATGTGTCAGAAATGACGAGCTCTTTCGAGTTGAGTACCCTTGAGGCGACTTCTTCTTTACCCTTGACTGTGACGATGACATCCACTGGCACGTGATAGTCTACGAGCGCCTTCACGAAAGGAGAGTTCTCACTACACTTGGCCTCATTACCGATAACTATTACGTCACTGAAGGTGAGAGAAGCGTCTTTTTTTGTCCCAGAGGCTATTTTGGAAGAAATAAACATGCATAATAATATGTATAATATGCATTCACACATATGTACAAATATAAGGAGGAAAGTTAAAATAGAAGTTCCAATTAAATTTCTTTTTTGTTAAAAACCAACTTAATGTTCTTTGGTTATTTTTGTTTTGGTTTGTTTTAAACTCTAGTAACTACAGTTTAGGCTGCATTCCCTTTCTGTTTTAGACTACATTATTCGTTTGTTGCTTGTACAATGTTCTTAATTATAATGATATTGATTTTTGTTTGATTTTTAATATGCATTTTGGCGAACTGTGTCAACTATCTGCTAAATGAACATTTTTAGATTTTATGAGTTTATTTATAAGTGAAAATACTGAGCATGTTTTGGATTAGAATCACATGTGGGAAGGTTTTTCCAAGAACAGCAAAAATGAGTTTTGATTTCAGGAAACAAACATGACTTTTAATTTCAAGAACAGCAAAAGTGAGTTCTGATTTCAAGAACAAGAACAGCAAAAATGAGTATCTTGAGATGCTCACCTATCTTGAGATTCTCAGTCAAGTGTCGCGCTAACTTGGCCCCACAGTTATAACACTGGAATACACATGGCCTTGAGTTCCCACTGCTCTGATAACACCCAGAAGCTACCGAGTGTGCGATAAATAGTGGTGGTGGACCATCTGTGGGAAGAGGTGGGTTAACATCAGTGCTGGTGTTGAGGTAATCGTATCGCCGGATCAAAGTGTGGCTAGCATCCTTTTCAACCATGGACAGAAGCTGCTGGACAGCTGGTGGAGAACGGACAATTGTGGAGAGTTTCTTGAGTTCGAATCCATCTGGACAAGCACCTGTGAGTTAAACCAAATAGAATTAATTTCCAAATAGCAAGGCATCTAGACAAGCACCTATGGGTTTGAACAAAACTCAGAAATAGAATTAAATTCTAAACAGCAAGGTGCAGATAGTGTGATTATTGGAAGAATGCTTCAAAACTGTTATTTATATTCAGATTGTGTGTAAAGCAATTATAATTCATAAATTTGAGAAATGTGATGGATACACTTATACATGAAAAACAACATGCACCATATGCAAACTCAACCATACACATATATACAAATCTGTATGCTCATGCATACATGCAAACACACATGAATGTAAGCTGGGAGTGCCAGGTGAATTACAGTAACAAACACTGGCATTGGTAGGATTTTAGATTTGCAGGGTGAGTTACCAGTTACACTCACTGACATTGGTAGAACTTTAGATTTACAAGGTGAATTATCAGTTATAAACACTGAGCATTGGTAGAACTTTAGATTTACAAGGTGAATTATCAGTTATAAACACTGAGCATTGGTAGAACTTTAGATTTACAAGGTGAATTACTAGTTATAAACACTGAGCATTGGTAGAACTTTAGATTTACAAGGTGAATTATCAGTTATAAACACTGAGCATTGGTAGAACTTTAGATTTACAAGGTGAATTACTAGTTATAAACACTGAGCATTGGTAGAACTTTATGATTCGTGAGGTGAGTTAAAATTTACAAACACTGAACATTGGTAGGACATTAGATTTGCAAAAAAAGTGAGCAATTATAAAACTGAGCATTTTGTAAAATTTTAGATTTGCAAAGTGAGCAGGTAGCAAACTAAGCACTGGTGGAACTTTAGAACTGTAGGGTGAGTTAGCTGTTACAAACACCGAGCATTTATAGGTATTTAGATTTGTATAGTGAGTTAGCAGCTGAAAATACTGGGCATTGTAGGACTTTAGATTTGTAGTTGAAAATACTGGGCATTGGTAGGACTTTAGATCTATAGGGTGAGTTAGCAGTTGAAAACACCGAACATTAGTAGGACTTTAGATCTGTAGGGTGAGTTAGCAGTTGAAAACACCGAGCATTGGTTGGACTTTAGATCTGTAGGGTGAGTTAGCAGTTGAAAATGCCGAGTATTGGTAGGAATTTAGATTTGCAAGGTGAGTTACCAGTAACAAACACTGGGCATTAGTAGGACTTTATATTTGTAGGGCGAATACCAGTTACAAACAGATTTGTGGTATAGATCAGCAGTTACAGACACCGAACATTAATAAAATTTTATATTTGTAAGATGTGTTAGCAGTTACAGGCACACAGTGCTTGTGATATGTGATGACGTGTAATTCTTGGGTATATGTGGTGATGGTGGATAGTGTTACTGAACATACTCTAGAACAGCGTGCTATATTTATTTTATTAGTATTTGAATATTGTCGGCCTTGGGGAGGTGAGCTGTAGTTATTTCAGGGTGGTGGATTAGAGGGGGGTTTCTGTGTTTATATTTGTTAATTATAGAGCTTGATTCATCAGCCTTGAGAATTGTTTCTGCGCTAAATTTGTTTGTTCACTTTTCTTCATATGAGTTTTTTTCCTGTGCCCTCTAATGTCCCCCCACATTTTTTTTTAATTTAAAGTTTTTTTTGTTTGTTTTTTTGTTGCAATTATTACTTTGTTTGTGGATTGTTTGAGCGCTATTTTTTTTTTTGTTTATGGCATGCTACCTGCCCTGTGAATATGTATTTATTGTTAGTGGTTATTGAGTGCCAAGGGCTACGTTTATTGCTTTTGTATTGTTTGCTGTTTCTGGTTATATAAATATTTAAATAGACAGTCGATCTTTGATATAAGTGGTCTTTGTCTTGCTGTGATTAGCACTCGAACCCTATTTTCTCTTCATAACTCGTAAATAACTGTGTTCAGTGTTTTGGATATTATTTAGCTGTATCTTCCTTGTATCTACGCGAATTCAATATTTTTGTCTAATACTATGCCCCCAAATTTGTCGTTTGGGCATATTGGACAGGTGTGTTTTCTAGTGTAAGTAGTGTGTACTTTTTGTTTCACTTTCTAGTGAAAAATCTGTTTGTAAGCCCTCTTATATGAGTTAATGTTTTGTGTGCAGGTGTCTCTGTGTATTACTCTTGCATTGTTCTGGCAAGAGACAGTAATTAACAATGCATTAATAGAGTAGGGTCACCTCCCTTGCTTGTGTTTCTAATAGCGCCGCCGTATATGAACATATTGCAATGATTAGCTAAAATACACTGTGTGCTTGCTCTAGTATATACTTTTATCCTTACATATTGTTTGATGTAATTGTTAGTTATATTAGAAGTCTATATATTTAGGAAGGAAATAGTTTAAATTTTTAATTTTGTACTTTTAGAAGATGACTGATAAAATTGTATTTTATTATTTGTATATGTAAGAATGCATTTCCTATAGCCCACCAAAACACACACACTTTATTTTATTTTAGGTATAATTCTGTAAATTATATATTAGTAAAGAGTTGCATTTTAAAGCATCATCATACTAGCTTCGTTATATTTGATTGCTTACACAATTCTTAGGCGTTTAGCAGCAATTGATATGTGAAAGCAAGTAGGAAACAGAAACTATTTTTAGCAGTCTTTTTTGTCTGGATTATCCCTCTTGCCTTTAGGAGCGTATGTTGATGGCCACACTTCCAAAATATAATGGGCAAGACAGGTGTGTGTACGCGCGCACGTGTGTGTGTGTGTGTGTGTGTGTGTGTGTGTATGTGTGTGTGTGTGTGAGGTAGATGTCTGCACGGGCCATGTATATCTATGCCTGCATAAGCCATGTATATCTATGTCTGCACTAGCCATGCATGTCTATGTTTGCTATGGGTCATGTATATCTATGTCTGCATGAGCCATGCATGTTTATGTCTGCAGGAGCAATGTATATCTATGTCTGCATGAGCCATGCATGTCTATGTCTGCTTGAGTCATGCCCTGTTTGGTGTCTACATGAGCTGAAATAAAGCAATTTAACAACAACAAAGAGTGTTGTCATATCTGTTGCTGTGTCTGTCATTCATCATCATCGTCTATCTTATGACCCAAACTTACCACTCTCGTACTATCACATAATGCTTTGGCTTTTTCTGGCATCAGTTTTCGTGTAGTCTATGACTTGTGCGATTAATTTTTGTAGGCGTGTTTTTTCTTCTGTTTGTCTGTGTGTTTGGTACATAGTTGAGCCACCTGCAAATTGTATGACGTCGGTATTTCTTGTTGATTCGTCCATGTCATTAAAATGAAGAAGGTAGGGCAAGTCAGAGAAAAAATAGGAAACAGAGTTGTCCCTCTTACGCAACCTTGAAAGAAGGTTGTCTCCTGTGAAAAATGCTGTCAGGGGAGATATCTGATGTGACGTATTTTGACGTGTGTATGTGTGCCCTAGGGACCAATTATTTACTATTTTACTGTGACTTAAACATCTGATTTCGAAGATTCAACACATACCAAGGGACGTTATCACTGATTTGAGAGCAGACTATCAGGTTATTATCATATACGATTTTCTCCTCTCAAATCTCTCATGTTGTATGTTGATTTTATAGAAATTATAAGACTGTAATTATTCGATAGAGCGCTCTGACTTCCATCAGAACATTTATAGACAGTTATTTCTTACGTTTTGTTCACTTTCTAAACTAACTGTATTGATTTGCTTTCTTTCATGATTGTTATATTTAATAGATATTGTCATTTCTTGTAATAAACTTCTTGTGTGTATGAATTATTATTATTAAACCATCCTCTGAATAGAGGATGGTTTGGGACAGAAATAGTTAAAGACGAATTAAAATGTGTTCCTTATGCAAGACGTTCTCGTGTGATGGACAGTAAACGATCCTTTGTGGTGTAAATACTTTTTGATTTCTGAAAGCACCAGCCATGTCTGCCAGGTGGAAATGGAGAAGAGTTGTCTAATTAGAGTAAACACCTGCATGTGATCTGCAACCTGTATTAATATGGTTATTAATTATTAAGAATTGATATTAATAATACTAAGAGAAAGAGGGTGCCGTCACACTGTGCAGATTTTATTTGTTGAGGCGTGTTGTGATAATGCATGTTTCTTGAAAGCAAAGTATGTCAGATCGTAGAACTAGTATTTGTGTGATTTGTTCTTCTCTTGTCGCAGTCCATGGCACGGACAATAGTTTGTTAATCTGAGTTCTTTCTTTCTGTTGGTGTCCTGTGTTGTGATAACGATCCATATAATATGTAACTTCTGACTACGACTGTAGATGTGTTGCTATAGTACTTTTAGTGAAGAGTTCTTTCTTTGTGTTGCTATGGTATTTTTAATGTGGAATAAACAGTGAACGAGGCAAATGAGAATAATTCTACCTTCCCAAACACCAGCAGCCCAGCAGCCATGACAATCTGTGTGGTGACTCGCCTGAGTGATCACTTCACGGAATACCACAGACGTCACCCAGGCATACAAAGAGGAGAGCACCATCCGTACCTCGTGCAGATTACTCTTCAGGTCATGGACAACTGGCGTCATGACCTGAATAAACGACTCCGTTGAGAAAGGAATTATTTCGCAGAAAGTCGAAACAGTATCTACTAGAAAATGGTTAAATATTTGTGTTAGTAGGGATTCAACCTGTTCCGAGAGTACGTCTTTGACGAATGTCTGGGCCTTTGTCATTCTCGACACGCACGTCTTGATTTCCTGAATTGATTCTCGCAGACCTTCGACATCAGCTGAAAACTTAGAACAATCTGGCACTGCTTGAAAAGCCTGGCATGAGTAAGTTTCACGTCTGTGTTTTGACCCAAGAGTAAGCATTTCCGACACGCACGAATGAACTAGCATGAAAATGTCCAGAATTGTCAGAAGAATTGGTTCAAAATGCTGAGAAGACATGGGTTTCCAACCTTCGTCCACTAAAATACAAAATCCCGCTTTTCCAGGAATGGATATCATTTGTTCCACTACTTCCTGTGGACTTTTGTCTGGAGTGACAAATATTTTGTGGACTTTGTTGACGAGTTCCTTGTCACGGAGAGTTTCTACAATCTGGGTGTGCAGTATCAGGGATACGGATAGACTGCGGTTCCCTCCAGTCAGAATGAAGACGTCATACCCTTCTCGAACCCACTGCACGCCCTTTAGGAGGAGTAGCAATGTTTTGCCTGAACGGGAAAAAAATCGACAAGCCGCACACAGCCATTAATATGAATAGTACATACAATAAACAATACAGAAGAGCCAGTGGTACATACACAATATAGCACAGCCAGTGGTACATAGAGTAACCGATATAGTACAGCTAGTGGTACATACAGTAAACAATACAATACAGCCAGTGGTATGAATAGTACATTGTACATACAGTAAACAACACAGCACAGCCAGTGGTACACTCAACGAAGCAGTGTAATCGTGTCATTTTTGATGAGTTGTAAAAAAGTAAACTAACAGATGATAAAATAGCACAATAATGATACGATACAGTGATGTGTAAAAATCACAACGAACTGTTGTAATTATTCTTTCAACAGGGCAAATGATGCAATAGTAATTAAGAATATGGTGCATGAATCTATATATGTGAAGTAGGTCAAGATATTTGTATATGTGATGGAGTAGTACAATATACTTGTTTATACAATGAAGCAAAACAAGATATATATGATGGATCAGTACAAGATACTTTCATAGAAATGAAATTATACAAGCTATTGTTACGGATGATAGATCGGCAAAATTTGTATTTGTACAGATGATGAATTGGTCAATATATTTGTGCAGGTGATGAAATGGTCAATATATCTGTACAGATCATGAAGTGGTTAATATTTTTGTACAGATGATGAAATACTACAAGACATTTTGCAGATGACGGAGTGGTCAAGATATTTATACAAGAGGAGAAATAGTACAAGGTATTTTACAGATAAAGTAGTGTGGTAATTGGCACAGACTATATATTTGTACAGATAACGAAACAATATCATGTATTTTAAGATAAAGTATGTGGTAATTGGCACAGACTATATATCTGTACAGATAACGAAACAATATCATGTATTTTAAGATAAAGTATGTGGTAATTGGCGCAGACTATAACGCAATGTAAGGCATGGCCCAATTACGTTTGTTAGAGAGGAATACTTAGATAATTTTAAATTGTCTATGTTAAATAATATGTCCACAAAACTGACACCAAATTAAAGAAATAAATATAAACTAATTATAGCATAGCACGAGAAGAATTGATTAAAGAAATTGTTTTGAAAGTTATAATACTTACACAGCTGCATCGGTAAAATAATAAAGACTGTACAATATATGGATAAGCACAATATATGGATAAGCACAATATATGGATAACTTCGCCGACTTACCTGATCCTGGAGGTCCCGTTATGAAAAGTCTGGGTATACAGCTGCTTAAAATTTCCATTTGCACGGGGTGAATAAGCAGCCAACAGAAGCGGCGTCCAGTTTCGTTCACTGCTTCACTAATGGTTCGAACCTCTGCTTTTGGTTTACCCCAGCTCCAAACTTCAACCATGGAATGCTTGCCACAAAACCTGCTGACACAAACCACTTTATCTCAGCTAAACATTCGACACCACAAATATAGAGAAGTCAGTTTGGTATTGTAAGATATATATTTTGAAGTATTGGCAATGAAGGTGCCTTTAACTAAACGTAATTTCTCTTTCTAGTTTATTTATTCCCTTTTCTGATCTTTACAGTAAGAAACTTTGTTGTTTAATTAACCTTTTATAAAATTATAATTTCTAAAGTTAATAATAATAATAATTTCAATATGTCAACCAAGAAATCTTATAAAGGTGTGGAGAGGTGAAGAGGATTCAATGTGTAGCTTAGAATACAAGTTGGTAAAATTCGCTACGTTGCTATAGATCCATGAGAAATTCAGTCTAGCGGAAATCCTCGATAAACAGTGGAATATAAGTCTTCTCTTAATGCATGTCTGCACACTAAAATAATGTAAAGAAACAATTGTACTGACTGCTCCACTGGATTTTGCTTTCGTCTCAATCTAGCAAGATGAGTGGGCTCATGTCGTGACCGTTTTTCTCTCCCTACCTATCACGAAGATCGCTTTATAACCAACAGTCAACACTATATGAGCTTGATATCAAATGGACACCACTATACGAGCTTGATAACAAACGGACACCAACTATATGAGCTTGATATCAAACAGGCACAACTATACGAACTTGATATCAAACGGACACCAATATTTGAGCTTGATATCAAATGGACACCACTACAAGAGCTTGATATCAAACGGACACCAATATATGAGCTTGATATCAAACGGACACCATTACATGATTTTGATATCCATCGGACACCACTACATGAGCTTGATATCAAACATACACCACTATATGAGCTTGATATCAAAAGGACACCACTGTGTGAGCTTGATATCAAATGGACACCTCTGTATGAGCTTGATATCAAATGGACACAGTATATTAGCTTGGCATCAAATGCATATCCTTATATGAACTTGATATTTAACGTACATCACTATACGAACTTGGTATAAAGAGAGACACCACTATATGAGATTGATATCAACCAGATATCATTATAAGAGCTTTATATCAAAGAGACATCATGTGTGCTTGATATCAAACAGAGATCATTATATGAGCTTTAAATCAAACATACATCAATATAAGAATTTTAAATATAATAGACATCACTATATGAGCTTATGAGCTTTATAACAGATATCAATATGAACTTATAATAAAAAGTCATCACTATGATCTGACGTTATTAGAAGTTTATAAAAAGCAAACATTACTATAAGTTTATAACAAACAGATATTACTGTGAGGATTATAATACGCATACGTCACAACGAGTAACGAGCTTTTTAGAGAGCCGACACCACTATGAGGTTTATTACACCACCTTGAGATTTATTTCAAGCAAAGATCACTATGAGGTTTATTACACCAATATGAGTTTTATTTCAAGCAAAGATCACTTTGAGGTTTATTACAAGCAGATTTTATTATCACTATGAGCCTTATAACGAGCAGATGTTACTATGAGGTTTATAACAAACAGACATCACTATAGGTTTTTCTGAAAAGTAGACATAGACCTAACTATGACCTCTATAACAATAAAATGAAAAGAAAGGAAAGATGAATTTCCACAAGAGCTCACATTCAGGCTATATATATATTTTAAATGGCGGCAATCAAATTAAAACATGCAAATTACTCCTGCATACCTAACTTTCCGTGTTGGAGCACATATTACCTGGAGACTAACTGTTCATAAGTTGTGGCTGTCATTGTTTTAGTAAATTTTCCGTTCAGCAATCTTTTCCACCAACTTGTAACGGTTGCCATGACTGTACACTCAGAGCTAACTTTAGGTACGTCGTCTGCACACAGGCATGCTGTCAGGACTCCCTCTATGCTCCTCGTTCCCAGGCACAGGAAAAGTTCCTGAAACAATTCAAAGTGCTCCTGAAATAAGACACGCCACTTATAGAAGGCTGATGTTAAGCAATTCTTGTACATATTAAATAAAACAAAGAATTTATCTTCAGATATTAGGTGTTAAAACTTGCTATGTTGCTATCTTCACATTTCTGAAGCACTTAAATATTGGTATTTACCTCATGTAGTTTAGGGTCACACTGCTGTAGCGTGGAATGTAAAAAGTCACGTGGCATATTTGGCATGGCAATGACTTTCGTCAGATTCACGTCCTCATTTTCAAAGAGGTGGATGGGTTTGTTTGAAGGTACGTCTTCGTTGTCTGACAGCGCATGTCTGAATAAAATGTAATGGAAATTTCCGGACCGAAACAAACAACAGACACATATTTCTCAAAACTTGGTGTGGTGAATAAAATCAAGTAACAAACTAGAAAGACTGTATTGAATATATTTTTAAATTATAAAGTAAAATTGCATTTTTAATTAGAAGGCCATATTATATTTTTAATGAGAAAGCTATGTTGATTAATATGTTTACAATTTTGTTCTTCATAAAAATATTGTTATAGAGTTACGTGGCCAGATTTCTTCATTTGTTGTCTTAACTTTCTTGGTTATATGTTTGTAAACGTTCAGGTAGATATTATCCCTCCAGTCTAGTTATATCCCTCTGGTCTAGATATATCTCTCTATTCTAGTTATATCCCTCTAGTTTAGTTATATCCCTCTAGTCTAGATATAGCCCTCTAGTCTAGTTATAACCTTCTAGTCTAGTTATATCCCTCTAGTCGAGTTATAGCCCTCTAGTCTAGATATATTCTACAGGCATTAAATGAGTTTATGTTCTGGGCCATCGATTTATAAACGATTACTTTATGTAACCCCAAGGTGAACTGTGACAAGTAAAGACACCGATTCCTAGTCTATGATCTGTATGAATTTTGGTAGTACTTTACACATATCCCGTTATAAAACAGGCCTACATGTTAGGTTTGCATTGTTTAATATAGTTATTAATATGTTCGAATTTTCCTTATATTTAGTTACGTTACGCAAGGGTGAGTAAGAAGCATTCGCAATTAATTTTGTTCAAAAAACTCCAATTACAATCAGTATACACAATATCATAATTTTCTATAGAAATCCCCCCCCCCCCCCCCACACACACACAACCAAGAAACACTTGGAGTCCATCTTGCAAAATCAATATGAAACCGAAGTTGATGGTTCGCTTGACTGATAATCGTCAGAGTTGTTTAACTATATGTGGTGAAAGACACACCAGTTTGATTTGTTCGACTGATAATCGTCAGAGTTGTTTAACTATATGGGGGTGAAAGACACACTAGTTTGATTCGTTTGAATGATAATCGTCAGAGTTGTTTAACTATATATGGGGGTGAAAGACACACCAGTTTGATTCGTTTGAATGATAATCGTCAGTATTATTGTTTGTATTTTCGTATTTCAATAAATGTGAACAGTGAATGTTAAATTCTGAGTGTTTATTTTTTTTGTACGTTATCATTATGGAAGAGTAAACAGTCCTACTTATAGGGCTGACATTAGGGAGTAACTTGAATAAAACTTCCTCTCCCCTATTTTCCTTGGAGATAGTACGATTGGGTAAACCTCATTATGTCAATTTCATTATATGGCAAAGGGTCAACCTCATTATATGGCAATGAATAAGCTGATAAAATGGTATTGGACATGGCAAATATAGCATTGTGCAAATTTCAATCATTCCATACCTCAGGAATTTCTCGCACTTGTTGAGCTGGCTAACAACTTGATGGAACTTTTTTATTACTATTTCCCTCTGTCTGGATTCGTCCAGATTCAAAATTTCAGTCATGTCACCAGCTGCTTTTATTTCCATGACAACGAAGCCGTACACTGGATGCACGATGAGAATGTCGAAATCGCCACGTTTAAATTCCGTGCTCAGCTGTTCTGGTGACTTGAAAAAAAGCCGAGCTTTCCCGACCACATGTTTCCGAGGCACAGTCTGAGGGAGATAACTGGCATCAGTGCTTGTGTCACTTCGAGTTTGTTGTGAGTTATCATCTCTTGGCTCTCTGTGATCTTGTGATTTATCATCACTTGCCGGTAAGAGATCCTGTTGTGAATCGAAATCTATTACTGGGTTCACGGAATTTTTGTTTTTGAGATTTTCAATCGGTGTAACCTTGTGTTTTGCCTGAGATTGGAGGCTAGTTTGATTTCCACCGTCTGCTAATTTTTCAAGTTGTTGCAAAGTTTGGTTGTTCAAGCTGCCTAGTCTGCGGTTTTCCTTTGAGGGAGTAGTAGATTGTTTGGACTTTTTCTTCGTGTGTTTCCGGTCGACCTGTTTTTTAGAACTGGCACCAGATTCCCTTTCTTGTGCACCACTCGTCTTTTCTAGGGTGAGAGGTTTGTACAGGTAATTGTCAAACTGCACAGATGACATGATGAACATTACCTCCCCAAGGTGCTTGGCCATGGAGAAAAAAACAGATACGAGATGGCGATGAACTTGGTCGTTTCTGATATTAGAATCTTGATCCTCATGCAGGACCTTGGCATTCTCTGGAAGATTTATTTCCAGTTTTTTCTGGAAAGCCAGCTTGTTAAAATGTAGTGGGGGCACGCAGTATGGTTCACTGTGCATTCTGGGAAATTTGTCTCGGACGAATTGTTCCCATTGTTTGTACACTTGGCTGATTTCTTCAGGCGTCAAACGCGCTGGCTCGGTAGGGGCCATCTCAAACATACAAGACAGGCGACAGACCTACTGGCTCTGTAGTGATCATTTCAAACATACAAGACAGGTGACATACGCATTGGCTCCATCAACGACCGTTTTAGCAGTTAAGGCTTTAGACACATTGCCTCTGTAATGACCACCTCATTTACACAATTCAGGTGACTGGGGTTTGGCTCGATAAATGGCCATCTCTAACAAACACTTCAGGTGACAGACGCATTGTTTCTGTTGGAACCAGCTGAAACATAATAATTTTAAAATATTGACACAGATAATTACAAGCAGCATTGACACAAAGCTATTGGTTAAGACATGGGCATTTAGTGTACTTCTCGTCAAAACTATCTCCATCGCTTGCGCGCTCTGTGCTCTTATATTACTGCTGTATGAATTTTACTCTTAAAGTGAAAACTGGAAGAGCATAACAACTATAAAATTATGATGGTGAGAACTGAAGTAACAGCTAGGTAGATATTATGAAAATAGATTACTGTAAAATAAGTTTCATTACAGACAGGCATATTTTCTAAAAAATTTGCTCGTAACTAAAACACGCATTCTTACACGTAATAGAGAACAGTGCTTGAAATGAGAGAACAGAAAGCTGGACAGTTACCAATAACAGATCTCGAAAATCAGACAGTTAAACATAAGTAGATCTTGAAAGTCTGAGTTATCATAGAGCTTGAAAGCTTGAAAATCGACCAGTTAATATAAGCATGTCTTAAAAGCCGGACAGTTAGTACAGACAGATCTTGAAAATCGACTATTTAATAATATAGCCTGTCTTAAAAACCGGACAGTTAGTACAGACAGATCTTGAAAATCGACCAGTTAATATAAGCATGACTTAAAAGCCGGAGTGTTAGTAGAGACAGATCTTGAAAATCGACCAGTTAACATAAGATGTCTTAAAAGCCGGATAATTAAGATAGACTTATTTGGAAAACGGGATATACAGATAGGAACTGAAAGCCGGACATAGAGAGGTAGTGTAAGCCAGACATACAACATAAGTGAGGGTGTGTGTGTGTGATGTTGAAAAGCAGGTTATTGTTCGTTGTGGTATTGACATCCTTCTCGCAGCACCATATATGTGTGTGTGTGTGTGTGTGTGTGTGTGTGTGATTGTTGAAAAGACGGCATTGTTTAGTTTGTGTTATTGTCCTATTTTGTGCGTCACACCGCCATAAGTATAACTGGCAGATCAAGAGTAGTTCTTCTGCGCGTGAAGCTCGAGGTAGTTGGGTATTTTTTTGTATGTCTTTTTTTTCGTGCACGTCATTTGCACTCCTCGAAGGAGTTTTGTAAAGGTATTGACTTTCACCATAACTCCCACTCTAAATTTTGAGTACAGTAATACTTGCGATCACTGTAGTTTGATGTTTAACAGTCTACTCACCATAACTCCCACTCTTAATTTGAGTACAGTAATACTTGCAATAGTTTGATGTTGAACACATTACCCCCCCACACACACACACACCCTACAGCTCTGAAGTTGTGCTTTTCTCCTACATCATCTAGTACCTCAGCTTCCCGTTTTCTTTAAATTGTTATTTTGGTGTACACTTTGCTTAACTTTAAATACATTTACTGATGTGACTGTGATTTTTGGCAGTTTTTATCACTTTAAATATTTACACTAGTAAAATTGTGTGTCAGTGACAGTTTTGCATTACTTCAACAACTTACAGTATTGCAATTGTGTATCTGTAGCAGTTTGTTGTACTTTATAGACTTACACTAGTGTAATTGTGTATCTGTAGCAGTTTATTGTACTTTATAGACCTACACTAGTGTAATTGTGTATCTGTAGCAGTTTATTGTACTTTATAGACCTACACTAGTGTAATTGTGTATCTGTAGCAGTTTATTGTACTTTATAGACCTACACTAGTGTAATTGTGTATCTGTAGCAGTTTGTTGTACTTTATAGACCTACACTAGTGTAATTGTGTATCTGTAGCAGTTTATTGTACTTTATAGACCTACACTAGTGTAATTGTGTATCTGTAGCAGTTTATTGTACTTTATAGACCTACACTAGTGTAATTGTGTATCTGTAGCAGTTTATTGTACTTTATAGACCTACACTAGTGTAATTGTGTATCTGTAGCAGTTTATTGTACTTTATAGACCTACACTAGTGTAATTGTGTATCTGTAGCAGTTTGTTGTACTTTATAGACCTACACTAGTGTAATTGTGTATCTGTAGCAGTTTATTGTACTTTATAGACCTACACTAGTGTGATTGTTTTGTAAATTGCTTTAAATATATAAACTAGTGCAATTGTGTATCAATGACTGACAGTTCAAAGAAATAACTATAAAATTAAGATGGTGAGAACTGAAGTAACAGCTAGGTAGATATGGAAAATAGAAAAATGTAAAATTAGTTTCATCACAGGCACGTATATTTTCAAAAACTTGCTCATAACTCAACATCCATGCATTCTGACACAATGCTTGAAATGGGAGGGCAGACAGTTTGACAGTTAACATAACAAAACATGCATGCATTCTGATACGTAATAGAGAACAGTGCATGAAATGGGAGAACAGACATTTAACATTAATTTGAAAATTTCTGAGACCACGTATCTTTGGATGTTTATGCTGCTTTAAGTACATACACTAGTAAGATTGTGCATCGCTGATATACAATCTTTCTTACTTTAAATACATACACTAGTAGGATTTGTGCATCGCTGATTGACAATCTTTCTTACTTTAAGTACATACACTAGTAGGATTTGTACAATGTACTGTTTGTATTTTACTTTATTTACAGTAATAAAGAAACGGAATGCGTTACAAGTATTTGAGAGCCCATGTTAACAGTCAGTTGTAGCCTACTGTAACAGTAATTGTTTACAGGCCCTAAACTTTGAAAGTGTTTACTCTATGTTGATACTCTATTGTTGACAGAGCCTTATTACATTGTTTTATTATCCTGATTTGTTAAGGTATTTACTCTATGTTGATACTCTATTGTTGAGAGAGCCTTAGTACATTGTTTTATTATCCTGCATTGTTAAGGTATTTACTGTAGTTTACATCGTTTAAACACCGATTGCAGGTTATATTACTATTGCTTTCTAAAATATTACTTCTTTCCACAGTGTGATAATTCAAATTGCCTATAAAATTTGTTAGTTAGCGTCATATATCATTTACAATATTCAGTTAGTTCACAGTGCTTTAATAACGTACATTATGTAGACCTATAGTGTTCACAGCTGTATTGTTAGTACACCTCACAGCTGTATTGTTAGTACACCTCACACTGTCACAGCTGTTTGGTTAGTACACCTCACAGTGATATTGTTAGTACACCTCACAGTGATATTGTTAGTACACCTCACAGTGATATTGCATCATTTGCTTTAGAGCGTCACAGGGAATTGCTTTATACATAATCAAAATATTAAAAAAAATAAAATGTCACATGGCTAAATGACATGTCAAAAAAGAAGAAACATCGTGACTATATAACTCACCCATAGTACCTGGCAACCACCACGCATTAGGTTACCAAAAGAACCAATTGAATAACACTTCGCTAGACGTTGGTCGGATTAACTTGACACAGTCGGATGCAGGCTGGTCAAAGTTCCGGTTTGTTCCAGTTTGAAACTGCTTTTTAGCTACTGCATGTTCAGTTACATGTTTGAGATAATTCTCGGTTGTCAGTCCCTTTCCGGAACAGAGATGATCTATCGGTCACGCTTGAGTTACTGTGGTCCTCTTTACATGAACTGTTAGGCTTACTGCTTGCTCAGTGTTACGTTCTTTCCCCCCCCCCTCTCCCTTTAATTTTTTTTTTTTTTTAGTCCGCCTTAATTTTGCACTTATTTATCTCCCCTGTTGCGAGGAAAGAAAGTGTGGGCGACCGGTTAGTAGTCTGACTACTATTTTCTTTTTGCCAGGTCAGTTACAGAAGTCAAGTGCTTCCAAGAGTAAAGTGTTCTCTTTTCCGCCCAACCCCCAGTTACAAATTGCTACACAGACCGCTAGTCTTGCCTACCAAACACATAGCTGCCTGCCTGACCTATATCACTTGTGCACATTGGGGTGCAGCAATATACACGTGCCGCTGACGTCATTTGACACAATTGCGACACAACGTTTGACACTTGAGTGCACAAACTTGGATGATGAACGGTTTCAATTCGTTGACTTCATTTGGTAACTGATTCACAGCTGGGAGAGCAAACCTTGGTACTCGTGGAAGCACTTGACTTGTTGCGTTTATTCAGTAACAGTCCGGGTGAGGAGACAATTGGGGATGATACGTACAAGTTTGTAAGTGTGTAAGGTGGGGTGGGTGCGGTGTGTAGCACATTAATCGTCCCAAGAAATGGATTAGATACTTTCCCCTCTGTCTAGGATTATAGAGTGGATACTGAGTACTGAGTACCAGTGAGTTCAATGAGTACTAATAAGTTTTAACCGGAGACCCAGAAGAAAGAGAAAGAAGTGTTCAGGGAGTAGTGACATGAAAAACAGATTGTTTGTTATTTAGTGACATGGGAAACAGATTGTTTGTTATGTAGTGACATGGGAAACAGATTGTTTGTTATGTAGTGACATGGGAAACAGATTGTTTGTTATGTAGTGACATGAGAAATAGATTGTATGTAGTGATATGAAAAACAGATTGTTATGTAATGGCCTGAGAAGTAGATTGTATGTAGTGATATGAAAAACAGATTGTTATGTAATGACCTGAGAAGTACATTGTAGTTTGCTCACACATTTCCAAACATATATAGAAAGCCCAAGAGAGTCATTCACTTTTGCTCCCTGTTGTCCGCATCAAGTCCTTTCCAAAGCCACCCCCGCCGCTAGCGAACACACGAGGCGGTGTATCCATCTGACTCTGAGTGCACAGCTAGAACAGAGGGGCATCATGGGATAAATCTGCCACACTGCACGCAGTCTTATTTCAGTCAACAAGCACCTTCTCTTGGATGTGATTGGCTGCTGAAATGGGACTTAAAATCCGCTTTCAACTTCAGCAGATTTCATATTCGGCGCTTGGGCATCAGAGTGAGAATTGTGTGAAGTGTTTCGTCTGTACACTGTCATTATAATACATATATGATCAAATATTACTATCACTAATCTAATTTGGTTCAAAATAAACTTAATGCCAATTAAAATTTATATATTATTATTAAAGGTCCACTCATGAAATGTTCCATTTATATTAATTTGTAGCTTAGAGATGTTTAAAGTTGCATTATAATGAATATATAGATGATAAACATTAAGGAAAGATAAATCATTCTTAAGATTCAGTGACTTAGTGAAAAGAGAATTCCGAAATTAATTAACTGCTTTCCTTTCACACAATACACACATTTACATAAAATAAAATAGTTAGAATTGGGTGATAAAAATAAAATATATGTTCATAGCGATTCATAAATGTTTCTTTGGATTGTTTCTGAGAATAATAAAATATATTTCTTGGAAAATGTACAAGACTGATACATTTTTGTAACTTGTAGCCACACTGCCACTGCCTACTAATATTTTTAGTATATAGCTATTAGTATATAGATGTGTGAGGCTTGGAAATCGTCCCTAATTGATTTGGACTTAGAACTGGCCAATATTAATTATTTACACTCTAGTCTACACTGTCGGGAAGAGGGACCATCTGAATCAAACGTTTAAGTTCAATCACGCTTGATTGACAGTCGCCGGCGAGAGCTCCCTGGTCAGTCCTCTTAATTGTAATCAGGTAGAAGTCTGCCGCAAACCACCTTTGGGCTAGAGAGAGTGGGGAAGGGGGAAGACTGTTGGCTCTTTGTAGTAGGGTAATTCCGCTAAAGACAAAGGTATGGAGCAGGTGTAAAACAGTCCAGGTGGACGGTTCCGACCCACCGAAATCCATAAATACCCAGTCGTGCCTCGAGCCAGGCACTGCGACAATATTCTCTAGATATATTCATCGAGTCCGGCTTTGAAAGGCGGCCGTTAAGACACATGGTAAACTATCTGTTCGAATTTAGAATAATGTTAAACTATTGTTCATATATTGTGAGATGTGTTAGAATTCTTTATTAATTGAGATGTTAGAATGTTGTTGATTAAGATGTATTAGAATTGTTTATTGATTCATTGGTAATTCATGTTTGAATCGTTTTACTGATTTTAAAGTTTAATCTTATAAATATTGTTATATTATTTTTTCAAGCTAAACAGTGTGCGTGTGCCCTAGCCTCCCGCACAAGCCACAAGACAGCTACCAATTCTGCTGACAAATGCACTAATGAAGAAGGATCTATACTGGTGAAAGATTTATCAAACCATTGGTACATACATCCTCGGCATCATGAATTGCGTCATCATCATCATCATCATCATTACCTATGACGCAAAAGAGAACAAGAAACGCATTCGTGTATGGTTTATAGGCAGCATATATTGAAAAAGAAATCAAACTGAAAGATGGAAAATTTAGAATTAAAAAATCAGAAGTTAATGCTACAAATTACCATCATACAAAGTAGTGTTGAGAAAGAGTTGGTCTACTGTGATTAAAAATATTATTTTATACCTTCATTTCTATTTTTAAAAAAAACCACAATAAACATATTAATTTCTTCTTTATAGAATTTTAGTCACCTATTAATTTATTTTGCTTTATGTTAACCTTTTTTGTGTGTGTGTGTGTTTTGATTATATCATTGTAAATTATTTTTACTGCATTAAATTTCAAATTTATTTAAGAAATATATTATTTAAAAATGTTGAAAATAGGCAACTGGAAAGGCTACTTGTCACAGCAAAATATAATTAAGGAGCTAACCGAAATTTCCAGTTTATCACTTTATAACTCCATTCTTTCTTACATTCTAGTTTCAACTTACAATTTCCTGCAACAGTATTTATTAGCCCGATACATGCAGAGAGCAAAATAAATACAGCGTAACAAACAATGTCATGTTTTTAGCAAATTACTTGTGAACAGCCTAGTTCAAATACTTGTAGAAATAAAAGTCAGTTCACATAGTACATCTCTGCATAAAACGCAAGTATATCATATCAATAGCAAAAGAACATGACATATTTCTAAATCCATTCTCACTCAACCAGTCAGTTTAACTCACCATCAAGCTAAAGGCTACCTTTCAAAACCGGATTTTCTTCTTTGCCCCTTCAAATTCAAAGTGATTAGACAGTAGATTTCTGTTCAGCACGTAAACATTTTAATCTCATCCCTTTGACTGGTCTCGCTCTAGTAAATCATAATCATTGGATAATAGAATCTACTTACTGGTTTACATTGCTTCAGCAATTTTAGAATATTCTTGCCTTGGGCGTTTACTTCAACTGAGACACTTTTAAAAATACCATCATAAGGAGTGCCCAAGATCGGGTTACACTGACAATTTAAAAAATATTATAACAATTAAATTTAAAAATAGGAGAGGCAAATTTACTCTGCCATAGGTACAAAGAAATTTTAAGTGCTTGGTGCACAAAGTGCTGATTCTAAAAGAAAAAAATACTCTTTTCCCTGAATTTCGGCAAATACTAAAATAACGATGGATGCTTAAGAACACATTAGTTATATACAAAAAAGAAGGGATCTATGATAAAATTCTCAGATATTACAAACAATAATAATCATGATATGACTAGATACCATACCTCAGTGACTACAAAATCTCTACACTCAACTTGTAGTACAATTCTTATACAAAGGGTGCTGAATTAAAACATCTATGGAACAAAAAATTAAAATAGTCATAATAAATAATCAAGGTGTTTATATATCACAATCCCACTAAGCTGTAATGGCGTAACAACAATGCATCTTAATCAAAATACCTACATAATTTCAATGTGTCAGGTTATAATGAACCTCTAGATCATACAAAATTCACTTCAATGATAAGGGTAAATTCAATAAAATGCTACAAAGTTTATACTGTCAATCACAATTTCAATAAGCAATTAACTATTACTACAAACGAAGATTTTTTTTGAAAATGACTGATTAAATGACAATTTATGTCCCTGATTATGGCATTTTGTGTGTCCATCCTACTCAAATAATTAATCAGCAATCATGTTTTCTTTTCCTGGAATGTATCTGACATTTATTGTGTATTTTTGTAGAAACAAACTCCACCTCATAAATCTCCAATAGAGATATGTGCCTACTGCACTATTCCTTTGGTCGGTCCTAACTATGAAAAGTTTTGATCTGATGGCTTCACAACTGTATGTGCATGTATCAGGCTAATAAATACAGTTGCAGGAAACTGTAAGCTGAGATTGGAATGTAAGAAAGAATGGAGTTATAAAGCTATAAATTGGAACTTAATGGTTGCTACCTGATTATATTTTCAGGGCAAAGCAGCCTTTCTTTTGTGTATGATTTGAACCTCCTAGTTTACTGGTTATACATCTCTATGATAGATATAAGACTGTATATTGTGTATAACATATAGAAATTATTCGAATGTGGTTTCAAGGAAATATAATGTCAAGTAATCTATTTCATTGTATTTGTCATATGTATATTTATGTATATTTCATCGTTGATTTAAAAAAAGTTCTTGTTAAATTTATTGACCTTCTTACACATATTGATAACCTTATGTTGGAGAAGAAAGTGGGTTGATGGAGGCTTGCTAAATATAGAATAAAGACGGGTTTGTCTTCTCCTTTAGTAAGAAGTTTTCCACCTATGGACACATTGTGTGACGGTAAATGTTGTCTTTAATATGGTGGAAGAGAGAAAATGTTTACAGTGCCCGCATATCTGCTAAGTGAGAGAGACGAGTGGTGTCTGTTGGAGAATTATTAATAACAATTGTTATGTAATTCTCATCACTTGTAATTAGTTACGAATGATTAATTAATTAATAATAATCATAATCATTAACTAAGTGTCGTTGGCGTCACAGTTAGTATATTGAAAGAATTGTGGAAATCGTGGCATGAACAAAACGATAATCGTATGCGGAGAATTAATCAGCAATAAAATAAAATTGTTTGCAATCTACAATTTGCAGGGTGTTAATATTCATCAGCAATGAAATAAAACTACAAGTTGCAGGGTTTTAACTTTCATCAGCAATGAAATAAAACTACAAGTTGCAGGGTTTTAACTTTCATCAGCAATGAAATAAAACTACAAGTTGCAAGGTGTAAAATGTGGTCTTCCCGAGAGAATCAGAACTTTCTTTTTTTTAATGCTGAATCCCAAATGTCACGGTCTGCTATAATTCACAAATCGACATAAACATTCTTGGATACAAAACTTGTGAAACTAAAACGTACTGTGATTTTTATACCACTGCGAGTACAGCTAGGATCCGATGTAACTTGTAAGCCGTAAGCATTGAGGATTTATTTATTCCGAGGGAAATATCCACAGCAGAAATAAAGAGAGACTATTTTAATGAGCTGGTTTTGAAACTATGGAAATTGACATTATAGCACAATTAACTAGCAGAATTAAAGAGACCTTTTAATGAACTGATTTTGAAAATGCGAAACATGACATTACAGCATAATTAATTATCAAGAATATTTACAGCATAATTAGCTAGCAAGAATATGTTCGTAATGACAAGAACAAAATTAGACTTTATGCCCATGATGTTTCAATATTTTGAAATTTTAAATTTTTTAATACCATTTGAGAATTAGATTGTTTTCAGTTAGTGACATGAGAATTAAATTGTTTGTCAGTTAGTGACATGAGAATTAAATTGTTTGTCCTTTAGTGGCCAGTTTTCCCCCGATTTCTAGAGATGACCCGTTGAGTTTGAACGGTGAACGACGTACAGAGTAAACTCAGTGACAATGAACACCTATGACGGCATATTTGAGTGCACAGCTTGAACAGAGGGGCATTATGGGACAAGCCTGCCACACTGCACGCAAAAAGCACTGCCCTTGGATGTGATTGGCTTGTGAAATGGGACTAAAATTCGCTTCCAATTTAAGCTGATTTCACATTCGATACTCGGCCGCGAGAGTGAGAGCTGGCTGAAGTGTTTATTCTAGTGTCTAGCTTCTGGGAGGCACACTGAAGAACTTGTTTAGTGAGTACAACATTTTATTTCAGAAAAAACATTCAGATTATTTAAGACGAGTACAATGTTTATTTGAATGTATAAGTATGATGTATAAGGGGTACAAGTTTTGAGAGAAGTATGTAGAGTTTATATGAGAAGAATAAACAGTTTATTTGATAGAAGTATAGAAAAAGCAAGCGAGAAAAACAAACAGGTAATCTGTGAGAAGTACAACAAGTTATATTAGAGGAGAATACAAAGTTTAAATGAGAAGTCTATACAATTTATTTAAGAGGAATACAAAGTTTAAGTTAGAAGTCCATACAATTTATTTAAGAGGAATACAAAGTTTAAGTGAGAAGTCCATACAATTTATTTAAGAGGAATATAAAGTTTACGAGATACACATTTATCTTTGTTGGTGAAATAATGCTTTATAATTTAACATTTATAACCATCTAGTGAGGATATTAATTTTTACTCTTATGTTAGCGTGGGGTATGTATTTGACCATTAACATTAATGTCATTGTTTGTATATTAATCATTAAATCTGTTGGTTTATGTTATTAATATTTATGCTACTAATAGGCCACGGCCTAGTCTGCTTCTTCCATTTACTACATTAACCACGTTGCAGTTACTCTACGGGAAAGTACTCAAATCAATACAGCGCTAAACAAACGAGTTAACGTTGTCTCTAGAATTACCGACTGAATATTCACACCTCTTAATTAATTAAAATCATTTTCAACAAGTCTGCGGCTCCCCCCTCCTCTCTGGCTGATTCCAATTACCACTTATCCAAAGGAATTAATTAAGATATGATGAAAATATTAAATAATTTAATAAATAGAAAACGACTTATAACAATATTTACGAGTACGTTAATGGATATAGAAACATGCGTAAAGAGTCCCGTATTCATCATTTCCTATGAATATATGGCGAAAGTAAGATTAAGTGTCAAATCAACGTTTCTGAAGGAGAGATAGCTTAACTCTCAATATGTAGCGACCATAGATGTGACGAACTGCGAGACCACGTGATGTTGCAAACTTCTTGCTGGATTCCCTGGACTGGTGGTAATTGGAAAATGCCTTCAGCCTGTGCTTGAAACTTCTTCTACAGGTGCTAATCAAGCAGGACCTGGAAGCCAGGTTGCACAATTCCTCACTTTGGATCAATTGAATTATGCCCCTTGTACGTCATAATCCTTGTCCAGATAGAAAAAATTGAAACATTCCTTTTCATAGTCTAGCACAACCATATTAATACATTCTCTGGCAATAAAGATAATTTCATAACATGGTTCTTTATAATACTGTTACCTAAATCAAACAATAATCTTAGTACAATGCACATAGTATCTGTGACCAATATTTTCAACATTTCCCAGATTTGACACTTTTCTATATGAATTTTACATGAAATGGAGATGATAAGAATTGACAAACATCATCTTGCTACACTGTCACCCACTGAGCAACAAGAGAGATAACTACACAAGACCATGTACTCTTAAAAAAAATATTTATTTATTTTTTCCTGTACTATATGGTGTAAAGTGCTAATGCATGTTGCATTGTCTATGTTGATTGTAGGAAAAATAGCACGAGAAATAAAGGGATAAATCAAGTCAATGTTAATTCTAAGTATATATTTAAATATGATGATCAGCAAAGGGTAGGGAAGGGTACAGAGGGGCCACCCTACATAATCCAGTCTGCGTTTAAGAAGTGCATTATATTCTAGATAAGAGATAATATAAGCCTCAAAAGTAAAGGGCACTTCTTACACTTAAAATACCTGTCATGGTATTGTTAGCATAAAATGAATTAATATTAGCATATCCAATGTCATTCTCTAAGTAATTAGTTTTATCCAGACGTATAAAATAAATATTAAATATTTGTTTCTACTGAGTATTAGAAGGGTCAGTTCTCTTTTTAAGTCCTTTTCCCGGATTTTATGACAGCTAAAGCTAAAGTTAGGTAGATGTGAGCAGTGTGTTCCTTCATTAGTAGAAAGCAATAGATTAGGAAGTAGTAGAACTATCTTATTAATATTATTTATGAAGTGAAAAACTGAACATTGTAGGAGGGAGACAGACATAGGTCATAAGGAAATCATCCTGAACATAAGGAATCTTTCTTCTGTCTGATGAGTTTGATAGGCTAATGCCCTGGGATAGAGTAGTAGAAATGTAGTGAAGGTTAACTTGTTGATCAATGATCGTTTCCTTCTTTATTATATAAATCAGTTTAAAATTAATTTTTCATTCATTTTTTTGGTTAAATTCTTTATCATGCTCAGATTGCTGAGAAAGATAAGCAGGAAGATGTGGGGACATAGAGACGGGTTGCGTTAATGCGTGGTTTTACAATATTTTTCTTTTTTCCGAGAACATATACGTGTATTCATGTCTAATGTAAAAAAATTGGTTATTATCGGACGAATATTAAATGGAATGCATTATTAAGATATATTCAATATAATGGACGGATAATATATTTATAGGTTATTACTTTGCGTTAAATAGTTCACTATTTTTCATTTGTTTGTACGATAATAAGTGGCATAACACTTCAAGAACCTGGTGAAATTGTTAAATTTCGGATCGTTTTATAATTAAAAGTCATACGCGAACTCTTCCCCAAAATGTTAATACACGTTTTACACACTATTTCTTGCACTTACAAAAAATATTTTTCCCAGTACGAGAAAAATATACATACATGAATTTCAAATTTCAGGAACCACGCCACGATTGTTTTACATGTATATTCAAATTCATACGCGATCTCATCCCCCAAATGAAGTTAAATATTTTTATATTCTTTTTCACGTACTTTGAAAAAATAATTTCACGTGCAAATGAACATACGAAATTTCGGGAGCCATGCCACGACCGCGTTATATACGAATTCGCGTTATCTCGGGGTTCCACTGTATATAAGAAAAAAGACTGTTTACAACATGTGCTTACAATTTGCGTCAATTTACAAACATGATAAAATCTCACACATGATAAATCACAAATTAGGAAGTAAGAGTTCACTTTGCTATTTGATCATATGATGCACACAACGTTAACTGTTCTAAAACGTGAAGTCACATAATGGAGTAGACATGGCGCAGCAGGCTAATTAAATATTTATGAACCCAACAGTGTGCTATCTCATCATATTGATATCGATTTCATAAACGAGTTATGAAATTAATTCTAGTAAGCTACTTTTCTTCTTCTACAAAACTAATCATGGAAAACTGTCCAGTTCAATTTTGTCTTCATGCACAAAATAGTCCGCAACAAAACGTCACAGAGTATGACTCTTTGTCTGTATAAATCTCTTTAAACTTGCCGGGGCTGGCTGTTCTGTTGACTGTGACGGCTTGGCGATTCAGACATCGGCCTGGTCAGCACAGAAGAGAGCAGTGCTGGCTTTGAGTTTTCCATAGGTAGAGCGATTCCAGTCGGCCGGGGCCTTATCTGAAGAGAAACCCAAAGGGTGCAAGGAAAGTATCTACTGAGGTTTGCAACTGTGGAGGGACTTGGCTGGCCTTTACCTGTACCGTGCTTTGCTCAACACGGGTGCAAGGAAGTTTAGGTGCATGGTGCACAAAGCACTGATTCTCAAACACAGAATACTCTATACCCTAAATTTCGGCAGACACTAAAATAACGATGGACGCTTAAGAAACACTCCACTTATTTACAGAAACAGAAGGGGATATAGATGAGCAAAAGAAAGAATAGAAAAATTAGATCACAATAATAAATATATACAAATCAAATCATCTCTACTGTATATAGTTCAGTAATAAGTTCAACCTTATTGACCTTTCTCGGCAAAATCTTGCAACCATTGTGGTCTAGGAGAGTTTTTAGAACGAAGTTTCTTGGATAAGGGCAGGAGTGACTGTTCTTTTGGGCCGATTTTGGTGCACACAAAGACAGCCCGAACAGGTCACGTGGTGAGTCGGGATAAATATCTGGCGAATTATTACAACCTGACTTCCTAGATCTACCGGAGATTGTATAATATTGCCAACTATGTCTAGAGTCTCCAGCATGAGGCAAGCTATGGCTAGAATGTCCGGCATGAGGCAAGCTATGAAGTATTTGAAATGCAGGGTTAAGGTTCGGGTCTGCTATGGCGAATCTAACAGTGTCATGGGGCCCTGGAAACCGAAAGATAAATTAAATGCAGGGAGGCTACTCCTCGTACCGTCGCAATGTCAAGTAAAAATAAAATGATTCCTAATTAAATGCTTTTTTATACAAAGAATCTTACGAAACAATACTCTCAAATACATCAAACATATATCCCATATATATATAACATTAGTCACAAATATAACAAATGTATATTCAAACACACTTGACATATTTATAGCATTACTGTACTAGTATATATGTATATGTTATAAGGCGCAAATCGCTTTGCGATCCACACAAATTAAGTTATATGCGCAATGTATTTTTCTTGATGGAAAATAAGAATAATATGCGCAATTTGTTTTCTTGATTGAAGATAAGAGTACTATACATACTAATTCTCTAATTCTCTTGATTAAAATACTATACTTACTAATTCTTTTGATTGAAGATAAGAAGTCGATCAATAATTCAAGGATGCGAGGATTTGTTGTGTACACCTGGCTGTTTTCAGGTACGTGAGACCATGATACTGATGCAATTTAAGAGAGAGAGAGAGAGAGAGAGAGAGAGAGAGAGAGAGAGAGAGAGAGAGAGACCTCACTTTATTTCATTCATTATAAAGAAATTAATAAAATATTAGTTCAGTGTAATGTTGTAGGAGTGACGTTTGAAGAATTTAAATTATTCATCTGAAAGTAATGTTTATAATAACATGGCATTAATTCAGACATTAAAAATACGGTGTTATAAAAGATTAGCACCAGGTTTAGCACCCAAAAACTAAAGAAATAATTGTGTATCAATCTGTAAACTGCTTTCCATCCATCCATCCATCCATCCATCCATCCATCCATCCATC
Source organism: Sinotaia quadrata (assembly GCA_028829895.1). Taxonomy (NCBI): domain Eukaryota; kingdom Metazoa; phylum Mollusca; class Gastropoda; order Architaenioglossa; family Viviparidae; genus Sinotaia; species Sinotaia quadrata. Next base: position 57,752,900 of record CM054177.1, on the reverse strand, counting down.
CATCCATCCATCCATCCATCCATCCATCCGTCCGTCTGTCTATCTATCTAGCTATCTAGCTGTCTGTTTAACTCTTGGAAATATATCTATAAATCAATCATATATCTTACACAAAATTATTGTATGTAAAAGCAGCTACATACACATAAACATGCACGCAACTCAACAAACTCTGCGGATATGATGACTTTCATTTATAAACAGTTACGGTAGGTTTCAAGTGTACAAAACAATTAAATATATTTACTTTTTTAATAGTACAAAGATTTTAGAGTGATTTTGTAATTCATTTGAATTGTTATTTTGTTGGTTTTGTCTGTCATAATAACTAGATTAATTTCTTTATGCAATATAAAGCCGAGAAATGTATAAATGTATTTGCTAAAAAATAAAACAAATAATAGTGTTTTCTTGTTTATAACAACAATTATGTTCATTGTTTTGTCTATCTTGTCGAGAGACAATGGCCTAATAAAGGCAAATAATCTCATAACTCTAATGTACAGTCAGAATGTATACATTAGGCACACACACATACACCACACTCACCACGCACACTACATACACATACATCATACACACACCAAACCACACATACATATACATGCACAACCCATAAACATATGCCTCACACATACACCAACCATACAACACACACGCACCACACCATACACACACCACTCACGCATACACCACAACCACATACACACTCACACCACTCCAACATCACACACAAACTACACATTCATGCACAACCACCACACACCATCACAGCACACACACCTACACCCTCACACCACACACACACCTACACCCTCACACCACACACAAGCATACATTAGGCATTCACAAATATCTTAAATTTTCTCTATATCTAATCTATATCAATATCTAACTGCAAATATGATGGCCATTTAAATGCGCATTTAGAAATACATCTATAAATAAGAATAACATTATACAATTTCAGATGCTAATATTTTTAAATGTCAGAGTTGGAGTAAACAAATCAGGTAAGGAATATGCTAGAAATTGCTGATGCAATACAGACCACTTCTACTGGATGAGTAGTTTTACTGACGAATAGTCTCATACAAGCACATAATTTCAACCAATGGGATGGATCAAAAGTTGCATTTTGAAGAAAGTCTGTATTCCAATCACTTTGATTTGAACATAACTGTAGTTCAGTCACAAAGGTGATCGTTTGCTTATGGTAAGTTAACTGATTGATAAAGAAAGAATGGACTTAGAAATAGTTCATATGTTTGTTATTGATCTATGATTTGAATTGGATAAAACAAATGAAATTGAACCATTATTTCTATGTTCACTAAATTTGATTATGGTGTACATTATACTTGTGAATTTTGATCGATGCTATATTTCGTATACTCTGTGTGTATCAGGGTAACGAAATTATTGCAGGATTTGTAAGTTGAGAAGTTTGTAAGAGAGAGAGGAGTTTAGAGATGAAATATTCCTGAAATTTAGCGCCGTCTTAATTTGACTTTTGCAGAGAAGAGTGCACCTCATTTTCTTTGATGTTTGAGACCTTTTTCAGACTACAGTGACTACCGAAACACGTTGGTGTGTGAACGCAAACTTTGTCATCGAACATACGAGTAAACTTGTTACTGTAACTTGATTCCTGTGAATTTCTTTCAAGATCCAATATGGCGGAAAATGGTGGCTTGAGTTTAGTCTCATGATGTTTATTTTGAACATTCTTCGTGGTTTGCTTGAGTAGAACACACGAAGATTCTAGAACATTCCTCTTGATGTGCTCGATAGCGTATTCAAATTTCTAGGTGATTCTCCATGGTGTGCTTTGTGAGCGCATTGAAGAATTTCGAACAGTTGTGTAAAGTGCATAGAAGGGGGACTTTGGACCGTCATCTAAATAAGAAAGACAGTGACTTGTTTAAACCGTGTGATTGTGAACATGTACTAATGACAGTGGCCATCATTGAAAAGGTTATGTACATTGACTTTAAATATTTTTCTAAATTCCTCCTAATTTTCTGTGATGTATGATAATGAGCCTTTAAAATATATATAATATATATATGTGTGTGTGTGTATTAATTTAACTGCTGATGTCTGTGTTAGGATATACTGAAATTAATTGAAAATTGGGTGATGTAAATGTCAGTGCTCTTTTGATTATATGCATATGTTGTATATTTGATTGCTGATTTAATAAATTTATTGTGAAATGTATTGACCTTCTTACACATATTGATAACCATATGTTGTAAAGTTAGTGGGTGAATGGGGGCTCACTAAATATAGATTAAAAGACGGATTTATCTTCTTCTTTTTTAAGAAGTTTTCTCCTACGGAAATATTGCGTGAGGTAAATGTCTTTAATGTTGTGGAAGAGAAAAAAACGTTTACAGCGTCCGCACATCCGCCAAGTGACAGAGATGAGTTATGTCTTCTGGAAAATTACTTATGACATAAATTTAGATTCTTATCATTTGTAATAGTTATGGACGATTAATTAATAATAATAAACAATTATTACTATGGCGTTGTGTCAAAAATTTTATTTGCATTATTTCATACTTTTATTTGCATTAAACTTGATTGACATTAACTTAGGTGTTATTGGCCTGGAGTGGACAACAGGAACGATTCCTAACAATACAACTCTTTACGAGTGTGAAGGTCACAATGTATCTCTGTTCTGGAATTTCTCTGCTGGGGTCGGCGAGCATGTGGAATCCATAAAGTGGTATTTTAAGCCATCCAGTCAAGGTAGGTGTCAGTATACATAATATTAAGTATGTTTTATTTTGTATTTTGTTTCAGCCACAAGTCACAGTAGTGTAAAAGATCAAACCTGTGAGTGTGTTTTTATTGTTTCAGCCTCAAAAGTTATGGAAGATGTCATGTTGCATAATTTGATTCATGCTTTGGCTTTCACTCAAGCACTCACAGCAAGCTCCTTAGAGTATACTATTTTGTGATTTTAAATGGCTTATAACAATAGAAAATCCTATGCGGTACCTCTTGATGATGATATGACAGAAAGAGTCACTAAATAATATACCAGAACAAGACACCGGATGTTTCTTTTAGACAACGATGATTTATTTTATTAGAAACGCCGTTTATGTACACACTGAACCAGGCAGCAATATTGAATGAAAACGCAACAAAGTTCAACCGAATACTTGTAATCTAGGCATAGTACATATTCCCTTGTGTACACAATACACAACACACAAAATGCACACAAGTCCAAGTCCACCATTCCTTTAAAAAAACTAATACAATAATAGTTCGTATCTCTGACCTATTGCCAACGTAAATGTCCTCCCTGCTTTACACATTTCTCTTTCTCGTACGACTGACGCCTTTTTAACGTAGACACCATCTCCGTACTTTTCTAAAAAAATAACTAGTTTCTAACTACACTTAAGTTGTCTGCCCTAACTACACTTAAGTTGTCTGCCCTAACTACACTTAAGTTGTCTGCCCTAACTACACTTAAGTTGTCTGCCCTATCTACACTTTAAGTTGTCTGCCCTAACTACACTTAAGTTGTTTGCCCTAACTACACTTAAGTTGTCTGCCCTATCTACACTTTAAGTTGTCTGCCCAAACAACATTTAAGTTGTCTGCCCTAACTACACTTAAGTTGTCTGCCCTAACTGCACTTAAGTTGTCTGCCCTAACTGCACTTAAGTTGTCTGCCCTAACTACACTTAAGTTGTCTGCCCTAACGACACTTAGGTTGTCTACCCTAACTACACTTAACTTGTCTGCCCTAATGAAAGTAAGACTTCATTTTACTCCTCTCTCCAATTGCTAACGATCTGAGCATGGCAAAAAAAAAGAATGGAGATGTCTGGGGAGCTATTACAAAATATCAGTGGCAGTAAAAATTTGTAGTCTTCGGCACAAAAAATTCTTGTATTTCCACCTAAATCTGGAATGTCTCAGAAAAGCTTTTAGAAAGTTGAGCAACCTTCTAGTAATATTGTTTAATTTTATAAATATATCCTTCAATGTGTTTTCCTAATATCCCGTTTGTGAGTGCCTATCAGACTCCGAATCATTGACTTTAATTGTAAAAAGTCTCAAGATTGTGCGCTGTGCTCTGTATTAATTGAGCAGATCCCACAAAAAACACTCACGGAGCTTTTTCCTTCACCAGAGATTTCTGTCCTCACAGGAATTTCTTCCTTCACAAGAGTTTCTGTATATCATCAGCACTGAGTTTATTCTATGAGTATGTTCGTATCTCCTGTCCTAGATTTGCCAGTGGTTTATTACTACATTATTTTTATTAGACCTGTACTACTACACTGTCTGTCATCTACTAGTTATGGACTTGCCAGTGGTTCACTACTACAAGCTACCATTCCAGATCTGTACTACTAGACTGTCTGTCATCTACTCGTGCTGGAATTGCTACTACAAGCTACCATTCCAGACCTGTACTACTAGACTGCCTGCCATTTTACTCCTTCTGGACTAAACTGTCCTCATTCAATTTATGACATTCTTTTCGAGACTCCAGCAGCCTACTTCAAGAGAAAGTAGTACTACTGCAATAATAAAGTCATTGGACTATGGACATTCTTGAATGTGATTGATGGCAATCCATCTACCTAGCTATTTAGCTGGCTAATACGTGTGATGTGAGCAATCCATAACAACTATCTGTTTACTGGCTATTGAGTGTCTTTCGGGCAAGCCATGTAACTATCTATTTACATGGCCAATGAGTGTCTTTGAGGCAATCCATCTATTTAATTACCTGGTTAATGAGTGTCTTTGAGGCAATCCATCTATTTAATTACCTGGTTAATGAGTGTCTTTGAGGCAATCCATCTATTTAATTACCTGATTAATGAGTGTCTTTGGGGCAATCCATCTATTTAATTACCTGATTAATGAGTGTCTTTGAGGCAATCCATCTATTTAATTACCTGGTTAATGAGTGTCTTTGAGGCAATCCATCTATTTAATTACCTGGTTAATGAGTGTCTTTGAGGCAATCCATCTATTTAATTACCTGGTTAATGAGTGTCTTTGAGGCAATCCATCTATTTAATTACCTGATTAATGAGTGTCTTTGGGGCAATCCATCTATTTAATTACCTGATTAATGAGTGTCTTTGAGGCAATCCATCTTTTTAATTACCTAATGAGTGTCTTTGGGGCAATCCATCTTTTTAATTACCTGATTAATGAATGTTTTAGGGGCAATCCATCTAACTGTCTATTTACCTGGCTAATGAATGTTTTAGGGGCAATCCATCTAACTGTCTATTTACCTGGCTAATGAATGTTTTAGGGGCAATCCATCTAACTGTCTATTTACCTGGCTAATGAATGTTTTAGGGGCAATCCATCTAACTGTCTATTTACCTGGCTAATGAATGTTTTAGGGGCAATCCATCTAACTGTCTGTTTGCTGGTGTGATACGTCATTTGTGAATTGGTTCATGCTTAAATTGCTTGTGAGAGAGTTAGCATTGCACACAATACCAGAAATCATACTTGTTTTTATCTACTGTGTCTTTCCTTCCTTCCTTCCCTTCCTTTCCTTCCTTCCTTCCTTCCTCCCTCACTTCCTTCCCTTCCTTCCTTCCGTCTCTCCCTCCCTCCCTCCCCCTTTCCTTTTGTGATAGACTTCTGACCAGATTCTGTGTCACGAACTTCTGATCCACATCCGAAACTCGAATATCATATTCAAATTGAATTCCTTTGTTAGAACCCTCCCGTCGTGCACCCACATGAGGAAAAAACAATAGTGAGTTCATCCCTTGTTATGTAACTTTAGATGACAGTCGAGAAAGTTCGGATCAACAAACACACCTCGTGATCTAGTCACGTGATGCATTCATGCACTACAATAAATACTCTTGACGTGGTAATATTCTTTACTCATAACGCAAACCGGCCGACACACACACCAGCTCTCGAGCATCTTAGTTGCCGAATATCTTGCTGAGTCGGAAAGAAACATAGGAACCCGTGTCTTGTGCAGTAATTCTACTTTAAGAAGGTAACACGTCTACTTCTTACAATGATATTGCATTTTACTATTTGTATTTTTGTATATGAATTTATGTATGTATATTGTGCGAATATTACAATTCTCCTCAGAGCATACGTGATTCGATAGAATGACTAAAGCTTAAAGATTTCATTGTATATAAATTAATTGTAACCTTTTGACTTTAATTTGTATAAACCTTAATTCTCTTGTGCCGCAAAACGTCTGTGCACGTTGCGAATTTCTATGTAATTCAAATGATTCTCTTGCGTGTAATTTCATTGTTAATTCGTAAAGCACTCATACTTAATTTGAATTATATTGTGTGCTCCTTGTATGAATTCCATTTTTGATGAAGTAAATGTTCGGAAATTCATACGTTCATGTAATGTTAAAAATAACACACATGTGAATCATATTGTATCTTTTATGAATATAAATATATTGTAAAAGACACGATAGTCGAAGATTTAAAACTAAGCGCATTGTATCAGTCACGTGCTTGGATGATTTGCGAATGTAAACGCAAATCGCTCATAGAAACCACACTCTTATTTCAGAGTGGGTTCTTCTCTACCTTATAATACGTTCTACGTATTATTGCCACCTTTGCATCATGTTGGATGCGTGTTCCTTTATTCAACCTTGGATGGACAATGTTACAATTCCGTACCGCCTTTGTTGATGGTGTTCTGCCATGACGAAACCCTAGCGTAACAAGTCGAGAGATGACAAGTTATTGGAAGCTACGGATTGTACAGTGCAAGCATTGCTTGATATGTGGAAGGATCGAACTGACCTTAGACCACGTGCTCATCAAGAATACTGAGATAAGTAACTAACCCGAACTCTGAATCCATCGAATGTGCTGGCAAAAAAATAACTTTCTCGAACATTAACTTTCAAGCAGATTGAACTTGTCTTAGTTTAGATCTGAAGCTGTGTCTTCGTAATTGATTGTTATTGTTAAAAATTAACTATTAAATTCTTTTATTGTTAATACCTCTTTCGTAGTGATTTTTATGCATATAGACCTAATCGTGGTTTGGATGGGGGAATCGACTGAGCTAAATGTAACATTTTGAATGCATAAAGATTTAAGAGAGTGTTAACGGTTTCCAAGCTGGCTATTGTACACAAGTTGTCTGTTCGTGAATCTGTTTGTCTGTACTACAAGGCGCATTTTCATATGAGATGAAAGATAATTTGAGCAACCAGTCTGTTTAAGGAAAGAGGAGAAATTAATTTATCTAATTAAATTAAAGTTCTGTAAAATTCCTAAGCAGGGTCAATAAAAAACTGGACATGTAACACCTTTCCTTTCTTTCTTCCTTCCTTCCTTCTCTTCCTTCTTTTCCTTTCCTTTCCTTCCTTCCTTCCTTCCTTCCTTCCTTTTCATTATATTTCAATTGTTCTATTTTACTTCTTTTTTTTTAATACTTGTCGCTGAATTACAACTTTGCTGCAGTTGTTTATTTTATTTTGAATGACTCGTGTATAAATGAAATATTCTGCTGAGAACTGCATTATTTCAACAATGTCACCAGGAGAAATTCTTCTTGCAATCATGACCGGTGGCTACTTCGTGTCCACTGGCAGAGAAAATCAACGTTTGCTTCATGATGAAAATGCCAGGCTTACTATTTCGAGATTGAAAAGTTCTGACTTTGGAACATATATTGTCAGAGTCTTCGTCAGAAAGAACGAAACTGCAACTGTTCATTCTCGTGTGGCTACTATTGCTTTGCCAGGTGAGTGTATATGAATAGAGTGGTTAATATATCTCCTTTGTTACAATTACCTTACTAAGTGAGTGTATATGAATAAAGTGGTTAATATATCTCCTTTGTTACAATTACCTTACCAGTGAGTGTATGTATGCTTGTAAATATGTACAGATTGGTCAATATATCTCATGTGGTCACTATCGCTTTGCCAGGTGAATGTATGTATGTATATGTCTATATATAGGGGCCAATATATCTCGTGTGGTTATTATTGTATAACCAGGTGTGTATGCATATTATTGTTTTACCAGGTGTGTGTATGTATATTATTGTTTTACCAGGTGTGTATGCATATTATGAACGGTTGACCAGCTTCCTCCACTTGCCTCGGTCATGTACCAAACTCTTGTGTCTGCAAATTTTACCCCAGACCATTCTGCGATGTTGTCGGCTCACATTTTTTCTGTCTGTTTCGTTTTCTGCCAACCATAACGTTACCCTGAAGGATTGTTGTGGAGAGGTTTACTCGCCAAACCAAACCATTTCATCTTTTTTTTTATTTGACAGTGGTGAGGAGGTTTCCATATTCGCCAGCTTCACCTCTGATGGTATTACTCACATCTTCGTTTGTGATGTGATCTTTGTAAGAGATGCCAAGGATGGTTCTGTAGTTTCTCATTTCAAGTGCTTGTATTCTGCGCTGTATTTCTGCCATCAGAATGCATACAAAAAGATTTAATTGGCTCACTGTTTCTAGTTCTTGTCCTCTGACCTTGATTTTGGTTGAAACTTGTTTTTCACCATTTGTCATCAGCTTGGGGTTTTCTGCATTTATCTCCATGTCAAATCTGGAGGAACATTCATGAAAGGTTATCACTAAGGTGACAAGCTCACCCTCACTGCCAGCCCGCCCGTCGATGTTATCTGCAAAATGGAGATTGGTGAGATTACACTTTCTCCAACGTTGTCATAGCTTCCGTAACACTCGGATGTCTTCCTCTAGAGTCTTGGTAGCTACTAATGTGATTCATGTGAAATGTGAAATTAGATACAGATTCTTCTTGCATGGATTCGATGACCAATCTCATTATCTTGACAACACCTGACACTGTGAGATCCCAATCGGCATCACCCGCCATTGATATTGGCCATTAGATGGGCTAAAAGTTAACTTCACCTTGCCTGCCTCACAGTCTGGAATTTGCAGGAAACCTTTTACAAGGTTGAGCTCCACTGAGTCGAGCGAACAGATGCTCTGGTTCTGGCATTGGTTCAGCTGAAGAAAATGACTGGCTTATTTACTTGCATGTAATCCACACAAAAATTGGTCCTTTTTAACAAATACCACAGAACTGTATGGAGACTCCGCCTTTTCTATCACACCTAAGGCTAGCATAGAGTCCTACGTAACAACATACCACTAAGCATAAGGTAACATGTAATGTTTCATGCAGATGGGATTTTGATCCTGTAGTGCAACTTAAATTCGTATAGACTCGTTTTTCTGGGTTTACCGGCGAAAACGTTGCGAGCTTCTCTTAACATACTCCATAATGCTTGAGCATCAGAGTCTGGTAGTTCTGGGTTTACGATGATGTCATAGACAGTTTCAGAGTCTGGTAGGTCTGAGTTTACGATGATGTCATAGACAGTTTCAGTGTCCGTAAAACGTGGGTGGGTACTGATTCTGAATCAGGAGCAGAGGTGGCATCGTCCTCTAAAGTTGCAGTTAGTATGAAAGATTTTCGTGGATCCAATCTGAATTTTAAAATTACTCCTGCTCAATGTTTCAACTTGTTTTCGCGAAGCAATAATAGCGGCAACGCTCGATGTTAGACGCTTTTGTCGTACGATTGTACAGACGTGCTTGTCTGGCTTTATTTTTGTCGTACGATTGTACAGACGTGCTTGTCTGGCTTTATTTTTGTCGTACGATTGTACAGACGTGCTTGTCTGGCTTTATTTTTGTCGTACGATTGTACAGACGTGCTTGTCTGGCTTTATTTTTGTCGTACGATTGTACAGACGTGCTTGTCTGGCTTTATTTTTGTCGTACGATTGTACAGACGTGCTTGTCTGGCTTTATTTTTGTCGTACGATTGTACAGACGTGCTTGTCTGGCTTTATTTTTGCATAAGATTTCGGCTGCTATTTGACAGAAGTGTAAATACGGTTAGCAAATTCAATCATATGTTGGTACATACTTTTCACAGATTCCATTAGCCCCTCGCTGTCCATTATTCTTGTAATTTAGACATGCAATGCTAATAGAACTAAGGGTGATCGCATAGCTACAAAATATCATCATGCTTAGTACCTAAAGTCATGTCATGCTGACATTTAACAAATTATATGAGAATTAAGGTTAGAAATAGGGTCAAGGAAATTTACTCCGCCGACCATTGCTACAATTACAACAAATTCAGTGTAAATGTTTGCTACAATGGCAGCAAGTGTTGTACTTTGCTACAATGGCAGCTAATTCAGTATAGTACATTTCTACAATCACAACAAATTCAGTGTAACGCATTTCTACATTTACATCAAATTCAGTGTAACGCATTTCTACATTTACATCAAATTCAGTGCAATAAATGTCTACAGTTCTAGCAAGCAAACGAATTTTGTATGAAGTGCATATTTAAGGTTTTGTTGGAATTTAAGTAAATATAAAAGATTTATATGTTACAGAACTATAGTTTAATATAAATGAACACTAAGTTAAAGAAATATGTTTTAAGTTTCGCAAAATAGAGATACATTTTATTCATAATGATGTTAATGTCATTCACTAATTATGAAAATACTATACATATACAAATTTATACAGAGAGTCCGCATTTATGAATAATCTCAAGAACCACACTACAAGCAAAACTGGTTTAAAAGAAATGAATATAATGAACCTATAACAAACTGTAATGAATAATAATAATGAAAAGCGCATTGATATTTGTTTGCTTCATTTAGTTCCACCCGTTATAGCCAACGACAAACTAACTGTGAGACTGCTATCAGAAGCTGTTCGTCAAGACTCCACGGGCAGATGGCACGTACAGCTTGCTTGCGGAAGTTTTGTGGACATTGGCAAGCCTGGAAGTGACGTAGTTTGGGAAGTACGTTAATATTGACTTAGTCCTCATATTCGTTATCAAACTGAAGTAACACCAATTGCCATTCAGCACCATGAAATGCTTACTTCAGTGAATAAACCATTGTAATAAACCATAGTAATAAACCATTGTAATAAACCATAGTAATAAACCATTGTAATAAACCATTGTAATAAAAAAAAAATCCGGTCTGCACAACTTATTTACTTCATTCTATATTGATTGTAGTCAACCAATAAAATATATTAGTAAACAAATCTATTTTACACCACTTAATGTTTTACTTGACTGCGGACAATAAATGAAATAACACATACACGACTGAAGACACCACTGAAACAAAGAAAGATCTTTTCTGCACGACTTAACTAATACTTTTGTGATTGATTTCAACCAATGAACCAACGTCATCATGGCTTTCAGTAATATTGTCAAAATAACTACATTTATTATCATTCATCTAAAATTTCTCACAAATACCTCACGGAATAAACAACCTATCGGTGTTAAAGGTTATCAAAGATAGAACTTTGTTCACTTAAGCAACATGACTGTATGTATCTACCTGAAATTCCTAAACAGTCATCACTTTAAAACACACTCACATACACACAATGTTCTTTTATGTTTTGACATGGTTACTGCCTAGTGAGAAAGTTTTTAATATTGAAAGTATTTAAATAGATCTCTACATCACTCCAGTCATAAGTTCAATCCAAAAGAAGTAAATGAAGAAATTGCATATACTCCCCCCCCCACACACACACAAACAAACACACTCTACTCCCTCTTGCAGAAACATAATCTTTTTCACACACACTCACACATACACACACACACATACTACTATCTCTTGCACAAACATAATCTTTAAAACACACACACACACACTACTCTCTCTTTGACAAACATACATAGACACACAAACACACACTACTCGCTCTTGCACAAACATATCTTTTTCACACACACACTACTCTCTATTGCGCGCGCACGCACGCATGCACGCACTCACACACACACACACACACAAACGTACACGCACTCTACTCTCTCTTGCACAAATATACTCTTTTCACACACTTATACACATGTACTCTCTCTTTCACATATACACATATACACTTTCCATCAACAGTTACATATCCCCAGTTACAATAAAACTCAGGATTAGCAAGATTAATTATAAATTTCTAATTTATTGAGACTGTTGAAGAACATTTTATCCCACTTTCAATTTTTATTCAATACAGAAACTAGGAAAAATATAACACAACATAGCTATGAATGTAGAAATGTAAAGAATAAAAGCAATCAACGTAATATATATCTTTTTTAGGTTTATTGAAAAGATTACAACTTAAGAAGATGTTTCAGAAACCAACACTAACTTACGTAGTTGTGTTTCAGACACCTTGGAGCAAAGAGATTCAGAGTACGCGACACGAGAAGGACATTTTTATTCTGACAATTCCAAACCCGGTCCAAACTGGAAACTATACCTGTAAGCTGAGAGTGTCAAATAATACAGAGAGGTGAGCATAAACTCCATCCATAAGCCGAGAATATTAAATTAGAGACAGTGGTAAGAGCATTAACTTTGTATCGTGTCAATGTCAAATGTCATAGAGAGTATGAATTAACCATAACTATAGGTTGGGAGCATCAAAATATTGGGGGAGGTAATGTAGCTGATGGAGATTGTGGTGATGCTAAAGTTACCCCAACAAATAAGAAACAAAAAAAAAAAACCAACTCCAACAAACAAAAAATAACCCAACTAATCGACTATAATATAATAATAATAATAATCAGAACCTTTAACTAGGGTGTGTTAGTGTCATGAAGTGATAGATAAAAAGTAAGAGTTGTCTTTATGAGCTTTGGGTTATGTGTTCCAAATCGAGTTAAAATTAGATTACGACAATATCTCGATTAGCAACAGAGCTTACGAGTGCAAAGTGGATCTTTGAGGTCAAGGACCAAACAATTCCTTTGATCAATGAAGAATGTTGTGTTTAAATATTTTCATAAAAAGACATTAAAAGAAAATAGATCTTTTGGAGTTCCGAAACGATTCCTCCGAATGAAATACTTCATTTGCCACTGGTTTAGGTGTGTACTATAAGAAAAAAACCAACCATTTTCCACTTAATAATATACTTAGTTTATAATTGACTTAGGTGTGTACTTTAAAAGAAACACCAGCCATTTTCACTTAATTATTTACTCCGTTTATCACTGGCATGGATTGTGTACTTTTAAAAACTCACTAGCCTTGTTTCATTCGTTTATCACTGGCTTATGTTGTGTACTTTTAAAAAAACACCAGCATCTTTGTTTCACTTAATTATGGCATGTTTCATATTATTCTCGGCTTATGATGTTGATGGTTTAATTTCAAAATAAATTAACACTCGTCCTATAATATTTATAACCAAAATAATGTGAAAACCTTTTCAGGATGGAGTTACAATATCACATTTTGCTTTTACGAAAATGTTCAATACCAGTTATATTTCAGTTGATTCAGGTGCATATTTAAATGCACATTCAATTTTAGAACTAGTTAAAGTGAAACTGTTATCTCAAGTGAAAGTGTTAGAACAAGTTAATGCGTTATTCCAAGTTAAAATATTATCTCAAAGTGTTAATACAAGTTAGGGTGTTATTCCAAGTTAAAATATTTTCTCAATTTAAAGTGTTAGTACAAGTTTATTATAAGATAAAGTGTCACTACTTCAAATTTGATTTCACCTGTCAGGTGTGGGGGCCTCAGTGCTCGCGTGCAGCGCAAGGCGGTGTTCGAGCTGCAATCCACTGATGCAAGGCTGCTGATACTGGATGCACAAAGTCAAGCTTTTCAGAAAGAGATACAGAATCTTAAAGGTAAAGAAATTTTGAGAGAGGGAGAGAGAGAGAGAGAGAGAGGGAGAGGGAGAGAGAGGGAGAGAGAGAGAGAGAGAGAGAGAGAGAGAGAGACGATGTAACGTAAAATTATCCAAACGTGAATTCGTGGAATATATGTCAAGTAATCTCTTTCATTGTAATTATTATATGTATATTTGATTGTTCGTTTAATAAATTTATTGTTTAATTTATTGACCTTTTTACGCATATTGATATGGACAATCTTATGACGGAGAAAAAAGTGGGTGGATGGAGGCTCGCTAAATATAGATTAAAGACGGATTTGTCTCCTCCTTTAGTAAGAAGTTTTCCACTCACGGAAACATTATGTGACTGTAAATGTTGTTTTATGTTGTGAAATAGAGAAAACGTTTACAGAGCCCAAATATCCGCCAAGTGAGAGAGAGAGAGACTAGTGGTACCTGCTGGAGGATCATTAATAAAATAAATTAAGATTCTCATCACTTGCACTTAGCTATGAAAGATTAATTAATGAAAATAATACATTTCATTAACTAAGTAGCGTGCCAGTCACACAGTCATATAAATAATAAACTAGATATGCACAATACAACAGTCTAAATCAACGTTCAATAAATGATACTGAGACAACAACAACAACAAAAAACGAAATGTATTTAACTGTACGCAGTGAGAATTAGCAAGAGTCACGGACCAACCTCACTCAGGACAGGACTAAGAAAAATACGAACAAAGCCGACTTAGCCACCAAGCTAACCACCCCTCACCCCTTACCTCTCCCTCCCCGGCACGAAATCGGCATAGGCTGGAAGCGCTCTATATAATTAATCATCAACAAAGTCAACTCATTAAACGGAATCCAAACCTACAGTATTATAAATCTTATATACAGAAAGTCATTTAAATATGCTACCATTATAGAAGTGTGTTGCTACTCCTCGTAAACTCACAAAGTTTACCACCAGTGATAGTATGAAATACATTTTGATTTCACTCAACACAATTTACTTAGTCAATCACACAACAAATAAATCATGTGTATAATATATTACACAATCCACAATGCTAAGTGTGAAGCAACAATCAAGCTGCAACTTGGCTACACAAAGCATGCTTAAACAACCGTACATGTATTTATCAGCCGGCAAGTGAATAAATGCACACCAAAACCAATCATATAGATTGAAAGCATAGAAACAAATATCTGCTCCCCTTAAAATTGATAATGTGTTCAATGTTCTTTCAACATATGTTCGTCTCTCTCACTTGGTGGATATTTTGAGGCGGTAAACGTTTTCTCTCTTCCACAACATTTACAGTCACATTGTGTCTTACACTGCAGACTTTATTCCTCATAAAAATATCTTAAATGACGACAATATTTCCATTCATGTACCAAACTAAACATCGAGTCTGGAGTTTGCATTTATTAATAATACTGAGTAAACTTCGATGTTTCTGTTTGTTACCTAGAAAAGGAACAGTGGTTTTTTAACTTATGAGTTCATAGCTCTCACTCAGTAACCGATTGACTGACGGACTGAATGACCTACTGACTGACCTACTGACTGACTGACTGACTGACTGACTGACTGACTCAAGTAACTATCAAAACAGTCAAACAGGCAGTGGTTGTTTTACTGTATCCATTTAACTATTGCTTATGTTCTTACTTATTTCTTATTTTAGCTGAAATAACTGTCTTGAATCAGACTGTCTCTGCTTCGAAAGACAAACTATCTGCACTGGAAGGTAGAGTTGGATGTAAGAACACATTTTTAATACTCTTTCTCATTTCTCTCTTTCTCTTTCTCATCTTACTCTCTTTCTTTATCTGAATTTCTCTTTTCTCTTCATCCTTTTCCCCTCTTTTCTCTGTCTCTCTATTATTTCACTTTATTTATTTTCTCTCTCTTTCTCTCTGTCTGTCTTTTAATCGGTTTCTCTTTTCTGAATAGTTTTTCTCACTTTCTTTTTTTCTTTGTTCGTTCTATCATTCCAATCTTTCTTGTCTTTTTTCCATTTATGTAATTAACGACTTGTTCCTCGCAGTACTATGCATCTCATTTGTAAACAACTCATTCACCGCTTCATCTCGAAATGCGATAGAGTTTACTAAACAAAAACCTATGTTGTATAATTTCAAAGAAAAAATCCTACATTTTAGATCATCTGTGTTAAGAATTACCAATATGATTAATTACAGAACAATCTCCACTGCATGTTTCATTTATGATTGCAATATCGGAATTATAAATGACTGTGGCTTAAGCGTATAAGCAACGTGTTTTCAAAATTAAACTTAGTTTCATCAAATGCTTTTCTAAATACCACATTGTCTGTGACAATTCAGTGACAAACTACATTTAATCATTTCAAAGAAATATAAACTCATGCACTAACGTATTAATATCGTGTCGTCTCGATTGTTCCACTTCCTGTAGAAGCACACCAGTTAATATCTAAACTAGAGAAATACAGATGTTTTCTTCAGTTTGGAAAAAGGTGCATTTATATAGCAATTATAAATGTGAATTTAAGACTAATTATTGCTTCAGTCAGTCATATTTATGATGGAAAATGCCAGACTGTTTCTGTTCAAATTCAACACAAATAATTCCGGGAGTCAAGAAATTACAGATAATCATTTATTTCTTCAAACGTTTTGTAGGAACTCATATTGTTTCCGCCAGCTTCAGCCACATTAACAGCAACAAGGATGCCAAACTGAGACTAGAGTCAATAATCGAGTCAGTTGACAGCAGTAAAAGACTTGGAATAGCATTAAAGACCAGTTTTATTGACTAAGTTCATGGCTAAGATTGATTAAAGACTTGGAAAAGCATTAAAGACAGAGACTAGTTTTATTGACTAAGTTCAGGGCTAAAGACTGGTTAATGACTGAGTAATGAAAGACTGGGACCTGCGTTAAAGGCACACTAGCGGTAAAGCCTGAGACTAGAATGGGACTAGTAAAAGACTGCGACTTGTTCTAAAGACTGCGACTTGTATAAGACTAGGACTAGTTATAAAGACTGAGACTAGTAAAAGAATGGGACTTGTGTTAAAGATTACGATTAGTTTTAGAATGAGACCAGTGATAAGACTACCGTAAAAAATTGGGACTAGTGTTAAAGGATGATAAATTTTAAATATGGAACTAATGTTCAAGATGTAACTAGTGAAAGATGGGAGTAGTGTTAGAAACTGAGACTAGTGTTAAAGACTGGCATAGTGTTCCAATATTTAGCGCTAGTTTTAGTTTTTTAACACTAGTCTAGTTGTAAAGTGGGACTTGTAAAAATATGGGACGTGTTAAAGTCTGAGGATAGTAACAGACAAGCGAGAATGTTGTGTTAATGGCTGACAAGCGTTAAGGACAGAGAATAGTGTTAAAAACTAAGACTAGCACAAAAACTCCTACTAGTGTAAAAGACTGAAACTAGTATTAGAGACTGATATTAGTGTTAAAGAATGAGACTAGAGTTACTAGTTGTGGCGGGGTAAATTTACCTATCCCTATTTCTAAGCTTTATTGTTATATAAATTTGTATGATAAATAATACTAATATCATATATAATACACTTAATTCAGGACATATTAAGGATGATAAACATCAGTAAAATACTTTCATAAATCCTTCTCTATATTCATATAGTTTGACAATATGAATAACCGAAAACTAATAATTCTAAACGTCATAGTAACATTGTAGATTAATCATAACATTGTAAACTTAAAAATAACGTTGCACAATTCAAACTAAAACTGTGCAGATAATATATATGATAACTATAAAACCAAATTCTCGGGTGGCACACTCGTGCTAGATATTTACAGTCATGTTCTATAGTTCTAGACAATAATAATCTGAAACCCTGGCCCATCTTGTTCTTGCCTTATCACAATTAATTAGTGATGAATCAGTCACAAATTAAATTTAATGTTTAAAAACTTTGTATCGTATTGATGTGAAATGTCAATGCCACCCTTTGTGTCAGAACCAATTAAGTGTTTATTAATCCAGTTATTAATTAATTAATTCATTTTTGTGTTTATTCATTTTTAATGTAGGCTTTTAATT
The DNA here is from genome assembly GCA_028829895.1 of Sinotaia quadrata. Lineage (NCBI taxonomy): Eukaryota > Metazoa > Mollusca > Gastropoda > Architaenioglossa > Viviparidae > Sinotaia > Sinotaia quadrata. Next base: position 57,735,064 of record CM054177.1, on the reverse strand, counting down.
CTCTGAATGTTTACACTAATATAAAATGATGCATATGATTTTATGTTATATCAGATGCAAAATTGTGACTTACAAACTTTATTCCTCATAAAAATATCTTAAATGACGACAATATTTCCATTCATGTACCAAACTAAACATCGAGTCTGGAGTTTGCATTTTTAATAATACTGAGTAAACTTCGATGTTTCTGTATGTTACCTAGAAAAGGAATAGTGGTTATTTATATAACTTATGAGTTCATAGCTCTCACTCACTCACCGACTGACTGACTGACTGACTCACTCACTCCCTGACTCACCCACTGACTGACTGACTGACTGACTGACTGACTCACTCACTCACTCACTCACTCACTCACTCAAGTAACTATCAAAACAGTCAAACAGGCAGTGGTTGTTTTACTGTATCCATTTAACTATTACTTATGTTCTTACTTATTTGTTATTTTAGCTGAAATAACTATTTTGAATCAGACTGTCTCTGCTTCGAAAGACAAACTGTCTGCACTGGAAGGTAGAGTTGGATGTAAGAACACATTTTTAATACTCTTTCTCATTTCTCTCTTTCTCTATCTCATTTTACTTTCTTCCTTTATCTACCTTTCTAGTTTCTTCACTCTCTTTTCTCCTCCTTTCTATGTGTCTCTATTATTTAATTTTATTTCTTCTCTCTCTTCCTCTCTATTTGTCTTTTAATCGGTTTCTCTTTTCTACGAATACGTTTTTCTCACTTTTTGTTTCTTTGTTCGTTCTTTCCTTCCAACCTTTTTGTCTTTTTTCCATGTATGTAATTAACGACTTGTTCCCCGCAGTCCTATGCACCTAAATTGTAAACAACCCAAACGACAGCTTCAACAAAAAAAAAAAACGAAATAGACACCTGTGTTGTATAATTTCAAAGAAGAAAATCCTACTTTTTAGATCATCTGTGTTAAGAATTACCAATATGATTAATTACAGAACAATCTCCACTGCATGTTTCATTTATGATTGCAATATCGGAATTATAAATGACTGTGGCTTAAGCGTATAAGCAACGTGTTTAAACTTAGTTTCATCAAATGCTTTTCTAAATACCACATTGTCTGTGACAATTCAGTGACAAACTACATTTAATCATTTCAAAGAAATATAAACTCATGCACTAATGTATTCGTCTCGATTGTTCCACTTCCTGTAGAAGCACGCCAGTTAATATCTAAACTAGAGAAATACAGATGTTTTCTTCAGTTTGACAAAATTTGCATTTATAGCAATTATTAAACGTGTATTTAAAAGTAAATTAATGCTTCCGTGAATTATTTTTATATTGGAAAAGGCCAGACTGGTTTTGTTCGCACTGAACACGAAGAACTACCGTCGTCAGGTAATGACAGATATACAAGCAAGCGAATTACTTTCAACAAACGTTTCGTAGAAACTCCTATTGTTTCCGCCAGCTTCAGACACCTTGACGCCAACAAGGATGCCAATCTGAGAGTAAATGCAGGAATCACGTCAGTTGACAGCAGTGGATTCACTCTTATCATTGGAGAATGGGCAGATACATATATTTATAGTTTCACAATTTCCTGGATAGCGTGTTCAAGCTATTAAAACATTTTTTTAAAAAACCCACAAACTTTAATTCATGTGTATCGCTATATGGTCCCGTGTTACGTGTTCAAATTATTACAACTAAACAAAAGCAAACTAAAATTTACGTGTATTATTTTTAAGTGACCATGTGACTTTTTCAATTTATTAAAAATAAACAAAAACAAATTATACTTTAGGTGTTTTATGTTATACTGTACTGGGTGACGTGTTCAATTTATTAAAACTAAACAAAAACAAATTATACTTTAGGTGTTTTATGTTATACTGTACTGGGTGACGTGTTCAATTTATTAAAACTAAACAAAAACAAATTATACTTTAGGTGTTTTATGTTATACTGTACTGGGTGACGTGTTCAATTTATTAAAACTAAACAAAAACAAATTATACTTTAGGAGTTTTATGTTATACTGTACTGGGTGACGTGTTCAATTTATTAAAACTAAACAAAAACAAATTATACTTTAGGTGTTTTATGTTATACTGTACTGGGTGACGTGTTCAATTTATTAAAACTAAACAAAAACAAATTATACTTTAGGTGTTTTATGTTATACTGTACTGGGTGACGTGTTCAATTTATTAAAACTAAACAAAAACAAATTATACTTTAGGTGTTTTATGTTATACTGTACTGGGTGACGTGTTCAATTTATTAAAACTAAACAAAAACAAATTATACTTTAGGTGTTTTATGTTATACTGTACTGGGTGACGTGTTCAATTTATTAAAACTAAACAAAAACAAATTATACTTTAGGAGTTTTATGTTATACTGTACTGGGTGACGTGCTCAATTTATTAAAACTAAAGAAAAACAAACGAATTTTTTTTTTTTTACGTATATCATGTTATATTGTACTGGCTGACGTATTCCCGTTATTAAAACTATAGAAAAACGAGCTATATCTTACGTATATCATGTTATATTGTACTTGCTGACATATTCCCGTTATTAAAACTTTAGAAAAACGAGCTATATCTTACGTATATTATGTTAAACCGTACTGGGTTATGTATTCACGTTATTACTAAAGAAAAAAGAGCTATATTTTACGTATATAATGTTATAATGTACTGGGTGGCATATTGGACTGTTGAAACTTTTTGTACTGTTTAAGACTCGTTTAAAGTCACACATCGTTCCATCTTGAAATTACTAACATCAAACACCACTTTGAAAATGTTACAAACCCAACTCTAAACTTTACTCTAATCATAAATCTAAGTCTAACCCTAACCCAACCATAACTTTACTTCCAATCTTTGTGTTAACCCTAATCCTATCTGTAACAGAGTAAATTTGCCCCTCCCTGTTTTTAAATGTAACTGTTATATAAACTGCCAAATTGTCAGAGTGACCTGACATTGGGCACTAGTTATGGTGTTGGTTTAAAAGTGACTGAGTTTGAAGTAAACAGTCTTAGGCAAGAATATTCTAAATTCACTGACCTAGTGGAAGCTGAGTGAGCAGTTTCCTATTATCCAATGATTATTATTTATGAGAACGAGAATAGCCGAGTTTTGTAGAGAATTTACACCTTAATCACTTTGAATTCGAGTGACAAAGAATGAAGTTCGGCTTGAAGGCAGTCGTTAGCTTCAGTGGTGAGTTCAAACTGACTGATTGGGAGAGAATGGACTTAGAAATATTTCATGCATTTTTCTATTGATATGTTATACTTGTGTTTATGTAGAGATGTACTCTGTGAGCTCTGTTATTTCTACAAATGTTTGAACTAAGCTGCACCCATGTGGCATATTAATATGTGACTTGTTTCTATCACTATGTTTATTTTACCATGTATGTACATGGAGTTAACGAAATAGGAATTGTAAGTTTGAGAATAGATTTCAAATAGAATGGAGTTATATTGTGATGAATAGGAAACTTAGGTTTGCTCCTTAACTATATGTTGCAGTGATTTGCTCACTGTTGTGACTTGAGTGACCCAGAAGCATGAGAAACTTACAGTGTATTGCAGTTGCGTAAGCATAAAGGAGTATGTTGTGCACTATTGTTGTATCAGAGCAAAATAAGCTGGTACATTCTGGAGAATTCTGGTGCAGTGAAATTACCAGAATTGCTGAAATCATGTCCTACATGAAGGAGTGACATGTGAGGAGACATTTCAAGAATATAGTTCTGTGTCAGAGTTTCCAGTGGCAGAACAGTACTGAGTGGACATTGTGACACTGTGACATTGTTGTAAAAACAAGAAAGACTGTCAAGCAATGCTAATCCAGGTTACACATTAACTCTAATAACTCCATTTCTATTGTCTACAAATCTAGTTACCAATCGCTTCCTCCGCAAGAAATGTGGAGACAGGAGTTTGTTCCAATTCGGTTAAAAATGAATGCGACAAACTGAAGTTCTGCTTGGTGCTCTTAACAGGGTTCCTTCGTTGCTTACCTTTGCCAGAATCAATGACTATCAGTGGTACTCTAGCTAATTTTATTTGGTCACTTAGAAATCAGTGGGTATATGTTTGGACCGCTCTCTCCCCCCCTCTAATTATCTCCCTCCCTCTTCCTCTCTCCCTCTTCCTCCCTATAATAACGTATCTTTAATTTTTGTTGAGCGGCATTTTTAGAGGTGAGACGAGTGGACACTATTGGCACGTTCTCACTGTTCATGATACACCCCCCCTCCTTTGTGCACTCACACTGTGTCTCTTCTATGCTGTAAGTCAATTTTCTGTCTGCCATTGCATCTCAGTGAGAAACTTCAAAATGTTTCGAACAGTGCATCCATAATTATTATTCTCAGAGTTCCAGGAACCGATGATTTCACTCCATTTTATTATAGTCTTTAGGTGTACAGCAGATTTATGCGTCATGACTTTTATCACAGTCTTTAGGTGTACAGCAGATTTATGCTTCACTGACTTTTATCACAGTCTTTAGGTATACAACAGATTTATGCTTCACTAACTTTTATCACAGTCTTTAGGTGTACAACAGATTTATGCTTCACTAACTTTTATCACAGTTTTTAGGTGTATAGCAGATTTATGCTTCACTGAATGTTATGCTTCATTGTGTATTATGCTTGAATGGCTGGTTTCGGTCTCATCTCTCTGAATCAAACATTTACAAACTTCAGCTAGAAGCTCGCGTTCATCATCAAACATTCGCATTTTCATTACTTCAAAAGCAAAATATACATCGCACAGCCAGCGTTCATCATCAGGGTAGGTCTTCTGAGAGTGTACTGCCTTGGAGCTGAGACACGAAGAGCCGACGGCAATTTTCACGAAGGGTCTCGTGTCATGATTTGAATCAGCAAAAAATGAATATATATTCCATCATTGTTTATTGAAATTGTGCATTTGTCAATGCATTTTATGTATGATTCTTTTTGTATAATTACATTTATGTGTTTCCTCATGTCAGTTTAGTAAGGAGTCAACATTTTAATTTACTATTATTTCTTTAGAATTTATTGTCTTGAGTATTTTGTGTCCATATGTTTGTTGTGTACTTTATCTGTAAATATCGTAACGTGCTTGGAGGGTTCTACAATAACTTCTTCTTATCTACCAAATCACATTGTTAGTATCTAGACTTCTTACCTAACAAATGACTGTTTGTGGACTGGACTTCTTACCTACCAAATCACATTGTTAGTATATGGACTTCTTACCTACCAAATCACATTGTTAGTATATGGACTTTTTACCTACCAAATCACATTGTTAGTATATGGACTTTTTACCTACCAAATCACATTGTTAGTATATGGACTTCTTACCTATCAAATCACATTGTTAGTATATGGACTTCTTACCTAACAAATCACTGTTTGTAGAATGGACTTCTTACCTAACAAATCACTGTTTGTAGAATGGACTTCTTACCTAACAAATTATTGTTTTTAGACTGTACTTCTTACCTAAGAAATCACACTGTAGACTGGGACTTATTACCTAACAAATCACTGTTTATAGACTGGACTTATACGTAGGATTATACAGTGGTGTAGAGTGTTCTGTGGAATCAAAGAGTCAATATATTCGTGTTTGTGACTCTGGGAGAGTCCTGGAGTTATTGAAAGATACATTCTCAAGAGTCGAGTTCACATTCAATATTTCCCGGAGGATTAAGTCACCTATTTTGCCATTTTTGATATACATTTATTTATGTATACGCGTTTTCGAGAAAGCTTATTTGCTACGTTATTTTGTGTCTGAGTTATTTCCCCTTTTGTTATTTCCCTAGACATGTTTTGTTTGTTGAAGAGTAATGGACACCGCACACCAGAGTTTGTGCAGTATATTACTATTTAAATCTAGGTATTTGCAAGTGATAAGAAATATACTTTCATCTGCCATGTTTTGTTTATTCGAAGAGTAATGGACACCGTACACTAAGAGCATGTAATAACAGTGCAATGAACAGCAGAGGTAGTTGCCCTTTGTTGGTGGTAACGTTACAAGAGTTTGGAAAGGGTTAATGAGCGATATTAGTGTCTGTCCAACATGTTCTCGTAATGATTTGAAAAGGATTAAGTGTGCGTTAGTTGTGTCTATCTCATTTGTCGACGTAAATGTTCGGTAGGCAAATCAATAAGACACTATATTAGTGATTTTGCCACAAATGCATTATCACCAACAAATTAACAATATTATTTTACTTTTTATTTCCAGTATAACTTGTAGCAATATGTCACTTACAATCAATATTTTCTCTTAGTAATGTCCACCTTAGTAATGATTTACAAGCCATGTGCTCGAAAATTCACAAACACAAGATAAAAAAAAACACCAAATGACAGAAATAAACACTGCAACAAGCACAAAGACATTTTGTCCAGAGATAAACACTGGGACAAACACAAAAACATTTTGTTCAGCGGAAAATGCTGGACAAATACAAACAATTTATTCAGAGATAAATACTTAGACAAACACAAAAACAGTTTTGTCAAAGATAAACACTACCACAAGCTCAAATACATTTTGTTCAGTGATAAACACTGTGACAGAAACTCCACTTAGTTAACGAATATTATTATGATTAGTTAATTAATTATCCAAAACTAATTACAAGTGATGAGAATCTTAATTTATTTTTTATCAATGATCCTCCAACAGACACCACTCGTCTCTCACTTGGCGGATATACGAATGCTGTTAACGTTTCATCTCTTCCACAATATAAAACATTTACTGTCGGAATATTTCCACGAGTGGAAAACTTCTTACTAAAAGGAGAAGACAAATCCGTCTTTGATCTATATTTAGCGAGCCCCAATCCACCCACTTTCTTCTCAAAAATAAGTTATCAATATGCATAAAAAGTCAATAAATTAATTAAATCAACAATCAAATACACATGTCAAATACAATCAAACAATCAAATAGACTACTTGACTTCAAAATATTCCAATGAACCCAGATAATTTTATAATTAGAAAGTCTTTCATAAATACAATTCAACAATAGAGTCAATACAAATCACAGGTTAGTTCTATCAGATAATAGAAATGGAGTTATTAGAGGAAGGTGATTATAGTCTTCTTACATAACGTGGATTAATCACTGCTTCAACAGTCTTTCACTTGCTTTTGCAATAATATCAAAATGTTGTGTCTGCCTCAACACGTCTCCCTCCACACAGTGGAAATCACTGTGTCACGTGGTGAGTCTCGTATGGCTGCTCCAATGTATCTCTCTCTTTTGAAGAGTGGGCAGCTCATGACATGTGCCAGTAACACATCATCTTTTAGATTTTACAAAGTGGACACAAGACAGACACCAGTGATGGTTGGGTGGGGCATGAATTTATTCTGTCACGCAAAGGAATGTTTTATTGGCTGTGCATGTTAGTCTGCGAATATGATTGTATTATTGTTTAAAGAGGAGAGTTTTACGACACCTTATAATCCCCAAGTGAGAAACAGTTTAGTCTTGTGGAAGAATTATTATTAACTATAAATTAAGATATTTAACCACTTGCAATTAGTAATGTCTTGTTAATAAATAAATAATAACCATAACGACTGAAGGGTGCCCAGATGTGTCCCACTCTGAGACAAACACAAGACATTTTGGTCAGAGATAAACACTAAGACAAACCCACAAAGACATTTTTGTCAGAGATAAACGGAAAGACAAACCCATAAAGACATTTTTGTCAAAGATATAAACACTAATGCAACCCACAAAGTCATTTTCATCAGAGATAAACAATAGATACACCCAGAAAGACATTTTCGTCCGAGATAAACACTTAGACAAACTGAAAGACATTTTCGTCTGCACAAAGACAAACATAAGGACAGAGGCAAAGTGAAAGACACAGACACTGACGAAGACAGACACAGATATAAAGACAAAAACACAGATACAAATGCACAAAGACAGGCACATTCAAAGACACATAGACACAAAGAAAGAGACAAAACTACAGACATAAAGACACAAAACAAAGACAATGATGCAATGATAAAGATGAAGACAATAATACTAAGACGAAGATATAGATAAAGACAATGATACATACACAAAGGCACATACATACCAAGACAGACCTATACCCATACAGACAGAAAGACTACGGCGACAAGAAAAAGACAAAGACACGACAAAAATAGAGACAAAGATATACATATTAATAATTTGCAAATGATCATATACCAAGATTTAACTTTTCAACAAAACTGAATGTCAGAGTATAAAATTTTGAGTTTTACTAGAAAATATATTACTACTTGAAATAATTTCTCTCTCCCTCCACCACACATACACACAGGAAAATGTCAGTTGGCAAGAGACGGCATTAGAGTTCGAAGAATAAATGAAAGTTTAAATAGAAATATTTTTGATAAATGATTGTTTAGTTGTCAAATATATTTCAAGATCAATATGACGTTTTCTTACCAAAAATAATCCTCATAACAACGACAAATGTTTTCCAACATACATAATATATTTGCAAGTTTTACGATTATACATTGGTTATTATATTACCAACAACATCTAGCAAATGTACGTTGAATAGATATATGCATGCATTTGTTAACAAAATACATGACATTTAGAGACAAAAGTATTACTGTTTGGTTTTCATATGAAAGTAAACGGAGTGAATCTTGAGATGAAAGCATTACTGAAAACTCCCTGGTTAGTGGTTCAAATTCAATGCTTATATTTTATGATTGCAAATCAATTATCATATGTCCGTTTTCATTCTTTAGTTTAATGTAACAATCAACTAACTTGACAGCATTGAGTGTTTGTGGTACTTAACTCTTTTGTGACTATGTGTAGTCAGTCATTACATTATGACTGCTTGAACTTACTACTCCTCTTTCGTTTTATTTTGAATTGAAACGATTGAACTGTGAAAAAGACGTCATGATTTGAAGGGCGCATGATGTAAGCAATTGATCGCTTTGTTCTTTCCTTAAACGTCACGGGCTCTCAGGGAATCGCTTTGTTCTTTCCATTTCAAACGTCACGGGCTCTCAGGGAATCGCATTGTTCTTTCCATTTCAAACGTCACGGGCTCTCAGGGAATCGCATTGTTCTTTCCATTTCAAACGTCACGGGCTCTCAGGGAATCGCCTAACCGTGGTGATGCTTGCTGAGGGACGTCACAGTTGAGGCTTGTGGCTTCCCAGATTGCATCAATAGACAGGCGTGGGTTGCTGACAGAACTGATGTCCACAGGACGAGTCGGTTCGCTATCAAGCATAAAGTATATAGAAATTTTTTAACTGGAAATATCTATCTATCTATCTATCTATCTATCTATCTATCTATCTATCTATCTATCTATCTATCTATCTATCTATCTATCTATCTATCTATCTATCTATCTATCTATCTATCTATCTATCTATCTATCTATCTATCTATCTATCTATCTATCTATCTATCTATCCATCCCGTCTTTCATTCCTTCCTCATCTACATATTTTGTATAAAATACGCAAATAACACAAACAGCATTATACACGCAGATAATAATTAATAACAAAATAGCACACACAAATACACATAAATTCAAGCAAACACAATCATATTCACAGATTCACAATTACTCTCACACACACACACACACACACACACACACACACACACACGCACGCATATATACACACACGCACGCACGCACGCACACACACACACAAACACACATATATTCTTACTCTCGATGTCTCATGTACGGATTTCTACGGAGGAATGTCATCGGGCTCGTGGAGTACACGCGACAATAGCACGTGACCAGAACGCCCAACACCAGCAGCACTGCGCAGGACAGCATGGCAGTCACCACATACATATTATGGACGTGAAACTCGTGGTCATCTTCGTCACCGGAATGGCGAACATCAATCAATGGTCCAAACATGTCCACTGTGAATGAGAAAATTGCCATGGAGTTTACAGCACAGGCCACACATACCTTGAGAAAGGACTTACGGAATCAGCAAGTTACACATTTTTCTCACAAGGAGTCGACAAAGCATGTGAATAATGGGCATTTATATAAAATGAAACCAAATACGTTATCTGTACACACACTGCCACATTGAAACATTAAAGTCTTTTGAGACACATGATCAGACTGTGAGATTTAGGAATAAAGGCTTCTGATTGTATTCCTGGGAGAGAAATTCCTGATGCATGTTTTAGCACGATTCTTTAACTACTGATTGAAGGAATGAAACAAAACTATTTTTAGATTATGATAGCCCTAAAACTATTTTCCATTAAAAGTAAAGTGCATTGGCGAAAGCCTCTCTAAAAGTACGAACATTTTCGAAAAGGGGATAGACCTACCTGGCGAGGGATGTATCATTGATCCTTTTTGCTATTTAGTAACATGCGATGGGATTTTGATGAAATTTGGTGAACATCTGTATGTGTTATGTAGCTTTTCAGAAAAAAAATGTTTAGCTATATAGTAACATGCGATGGGATTTTGATGAAATTTGGTGAACATCTGTATGTGTTATGTAGCTTTTCAGAAAAAAATGTTTAGCTATTTAGTAACATGCGATGGGATTTTGATGAAATTTGGTGAACATCTTTAGGTGTTATGTAGCTTTTCAGAAAAGAAATGTTTAGCTGATAGATTTTAACAAACACGACTGAAATTTGTTTTTCAAATAACATGTACACTACATTTTTTACACTTACTAATCCTGAAAGTGGTACTTTGGTAAATGATTAAAAATAATTTTACCTGGAGTCTGAACTAGGGAAAATGAGGCATGTTTCTTTTCCCTTTCTTTTTTATTTGCTTGTGGTGGATTCAGGACGTTTCCAGCCTAGAGTGTGGCAGTTAAGTTGATTCATTTCTAGAAGGTAGGTTTACATGTAATCTATTTTTAGGGAGGGTTGGGTGTGGATACATAATCCTTTATATCACAGTCAGTTAGGTAATTGTACATAATACTAAAGATGAGTGTCAGTAAGGTAAATATATATTTTACTAAAGATGATTGATAGATTTAATTCAAGGAAGACAAATAGACCCTTCTGACTGTTACTTTTTCTATTTAGCATCATTAGCCGAGACCTCAATGTGGAGTTACTCAGCTGACATAATGATGATCTCTCTGAAGTTTTATGACGTCATTGGTTTATATGGACACACTGAACAAGAGCAAACAACATGTAATGCGCTATTCTGAGATAACTCCATTAATGTCATATTTATGTAGTGATGACATTATCGTTATGTCTGAAATATTGCAGTGCTTATCCGATTGATAATGCAGTTCCCGATTGTTGAGTATAAAATCTCATAATTTAAAAAGATCATACAACACTCTTGACTGGATTGAAATTATTGTAGTAGTACAAGTATATATTCTTCTTGCGTCACAAGAGATACAGTTGAATCATTCAATGGATCACAAGTGCAATTTGACTACTTGGTTTAGCTCTGAAATGCAATCTGGGATTTATGTTAACCATGATTAGGTGACGAACAACACTGACCAGAGGGAAAGCAGTCTTTACTAGCTGAACATTCCAGCTACCATTGTTAGACAAATGAAAAACATAATACATACGCGGGTATTGGCAGTTAGGCCCAGCATGCATCTCGTGACATAAGCAGGTGTAACCGGCAACCCGGTCAATGCACGTCCCACCATTGAGACAAGGCTGTGCTGCACAGTCATCTACATTCACTTCGCAATGTGCACCTGTGAAGATTTAGAATATGTCAAGGATGTGGAGATTCTATGGAACCAGAGAGAATATCATCCAACTTCTACAGGAACTGAAATCTCGTGAGACTGTAAAAAGTGCTTAAAGCACTTTACAAAGGTCACACAAAAACAGGAAATTTATCAAAGGACGTAGAAACAAGTAAATTCCTAAATTAAGTGTATAACTCCACAGTTTATTCAGTATTGTAAGAGGTGAAGGGAAAATTCTTAAAGTTTTACATGCGGTGCTTGCTTTGAGAATCCATTTTTATTTCAAGGAATTTCTATTATTTTAGAAGCATTATGCAGTAGATAATTTCAATTTCAAGGAATTATATTCTATTAGAAGCATTATGCAATAGATGATTTCTGTTTCAAGGAATTATATTCTATTAGAAGCATTATGCAGGAGATGATTTCTGTTTCAAGGAATTATATTCTATTAGAGGCATTATGCCATAGATGATTTCTGTTTCAAGGAATTATATTCTATTAGAGGCATTATGCAGGAGATGATTTCTGTAAAGAGGTCGAGTAAACAAGATTCCTGGAACGTGTGTACAAAGATTGAGATTCCTGGGTCTAGTTACAGTCATAAGGTTGTGACACTATTTAATTAATACAAGAAGGAAGTTGTGAAATTCCTCATCAATGTAAAACTCTTAAGTTTAAAGCATAGCACAAAGAAGAATGTTGCTGTCACATATTCGCAAAATGTAATGCACTTCATTACCATGACAGCAATAATATTATCATCACATATGAATGAGTTAGCTCATAAACATGACTAAGCAAAACATATTGTATGGTATTACTAAAGCATAGTGTACGGTATAGTAAAAACAAAACACATTGTACGGTATTAATAAGACATAACTTACGGTTTACAAACTCATAATGCATAGTAGTGGTATAGCAAGTTTTTGGGGCCCATGGGCCGAGTTTTTGTAGTATATATATATATATATATATATATATATATATATATAGAGAGAGAGAGAGAGAGAGAGAGAGAGAGAGAGAGAGAGAGAGAGAGAGAGAGTCCGCTCGCTGCCAACATACAATATGTTATTACTAAGACATTTTGTACGGTACTACTAAAACATACTGTGAGGTATTAGTAAGACATTTTGTATGGTACTACTAAGACACTCTGTGAGGTATTACTAAGACATTTTGTATAGTACTACTAAGACACACTGTGAGGTATTACTAAGACATTTTGTATGGTACTACTAAGACACACTGTGAGGTATTACTAAGACATTTTGTATGGTACTACTAAGACACACTGTGAGGTATTACTAAGACAAAAGAGTACTCATGAAGAGGAATATATGCTTCTAAAATGACAACCAATTGAATTTATATTTTAAAAAATAATATGAAAAGCCCTTTACTTTATTATCACACACCGCTGAAACACATTAATGTGTTCGTGTGAACACCCACCTGCAAAGCCCGACCGACAGTTGCATTTGTAGTTGAAAGTCATCTCCTGACAGTGGCCGCCATTCAAACACGGCTTAACTGTCGAACACAGGCTTGTCTGTAGACATGAACAGATCTTTAGTTCACCAGAAACCAATTGCTACATGTTTATGAAAACGATGAATTTCTGTACCAAATAACAATATTTTATTGCAAACTGATTTATAGCATATATTCAACCTACACAACAAGCCGTGGTTATAGAAACGAATATTTTTTTACTATTACAAACTGATTTATAGGAGTATATTTTACAGGCGCCATGGTTATAATCAGTTATATTTATGGTCAGTTTAGTGAAACGCACATACACTCGCAACGAATTCAATCAGTGACGTCACGTTATGATAATTTGTATCTTTTAGTAAAATTCACATCTAAGCCAGAGTGGCGTCCTTGACATACATTTAATGAAAACAATTTCTGTCACGTAAGCAACGTTAAATTTTTTCAAGATAATCTGTTCTTTGGAAAATATTCAAACTCGCTTTTTTCATTTCGAGGAGTCAGCGCCTTTAAGTGCTTTAAGATAATAACAATAAGCATTCATGCTGTTTTATCCTGCGTCTGCTTAATAAAATTTAAAACAAAACAACAGCAAAGTTCATTAAGGACACACACTTTAATTATATTACCTCCCTTTATTTAACAATGAAACTATAGAACACAGCCGAGTTGCTTACCTTTTTATCACAATGGCGGCCGCTGAAGCTCGGTTGGCAATGGCAAGTATAGTTGTCATGCAGGTCTTGACAAAATCCTTCGTTTTTACACGGTTGTGACGCACATTCGTTGTAGTCTAGTTCACACGTCGGGCCGTGATAACCTGCAAAGCCGTATATTATGTTAATGTCCTCATCATAACATGTTACTTGATGACACACTCGTTGTAGTCTAGTTCACAAGTCTGACCGTGATAACCTGCACATTTTGGTCACTGTGGTCTAGTTCACACGTCTGACCGTGATAACCTGCACATTTTGGTCACTGTGGTTCCATCAAAACCTGCTACAAGATTTGCATACTGTATTACTTCAGCAGTCGGTCGTCTTCAAAGTCGACATACGATTTGCTTAAAGTAATTTTAACCAGTGTGCTCTTTTGTGAAAATGTTCTACCGGGATTACATTAGGCTAGTGTGCTTTTTGTGAAAATGTTCTACCGGGATTACATTAGGCTAGTGTGCTTTTTGTGAAAATGTTCTCTCAGGACTTACATTAGGCTAGTGTGCTTTTCTGTGAAAATGTTCTCTCAGGACTTACATTAGGCTAGTGTGCTTTTCTGTGAAAATGTTCTCTCAGGACTTACATTAGGCTAGTGTGTTTTTCTGTGAAAATGTTCTCTCAGGACTTACATTAGGCTAGTGTGTTTTTCCGTGAAAATGTTCTACCAGGACTTACATTAGCCTAGTGTGCTTTTCTGTGAAAATGTTCTCTCAGGACTTACATTAGGCTAGTGTGCTTTTCTGTGAAAATGTTCTACCAGGACTTACATTAGGCTAGTGTGCTTGTATCGAAATTAGTTAAAAGAACTACTCATATAGTTCAGCCGTCATTAAGCTTTAATTTTTGACTATTGAAAATATTACACTCTCAGTTTACCAAGAGTTATTCCATTTGAAGGAACCAATGTTGACAATGGTACTTTAATGGCATGAGTTGAAGTTATTTTTTTTTAGGTATGGAGACTAGCAAGAATGGTTAGTAGTTCATATAGTATTACCGAACCATAATGGTGCCCAATGAAGGACGGCGTGAAGGTCAAATGCTTTACAGCTTAGTGATATTACTAGAGTTGTCGTACTCAAAGTCAGATTTCGGTTGAAGGTCAATGGCTAATTTTAGATTGATACAAATATTGTGTCTTAAAACTCATACTAGATATTACATTTAAAATAACTGCTAACATGATATGACTTATAAATAATTATAAATATTTAATACTGAATTCGCCTTAGCTTAATAAAAGAATCAAAATTGCTTGTGAATATTAATTTAATTATTTATGTATATTAACTTACAAGATGTACTCACCCTGAACATAATCGAAATACTAAATTAAATAGAAATAAATACACCAAACTGAACTGACCTAGAGACACCAGCTTTAGCTTTATAACTAGGAACTGACTGATGTTTAATAAATTTAACTTGGGTTCATGTTTCAAGTGGCTGAAAATGTTCAATACAACTCAGCATGAAAATACTTCTCATTCTGAAATAACATGTCTATTGACTTATCCATAGTAATTTCATATGACTTGGGTATATTAACTTTGAACTCACTGACCTGGTCGGCAGAAGCAATTATACCCATTGACCCTGTCTACACATATGCCGTTTACACATGGATTTGATTGACACTCATTAATATTGACTTCACAGTGCGAGCCGGAAAATCCCGCATCACACGTGCATTGGAAGTGAGTCTGGTTTCCGGAACACGTGCCGCCATTTTCACAAACAACGATGTTACACATGTTGTCCACTCGACTTTCGCACAGATCTCCTTGAAATCCTGCACACACAAAATGTGAGTCAAAATTTTTTAAAAACTTTCATTAATTTTCATTTCACATACAATTAGAGTTTAAGAATGTTTATAGTTCCTAATCATTACCATGTGGTGTCATAAGAGAATATTCATTTTCATCGTAGTAGTTATTTTGTTCTTTTATAGGAACGAACTATAAATGAGTTTAAAACAGAACACTGAATTCTTCTGAGTGAACTCTAAAAGTACTTTGATTAAAAGTTCGAGTGAATTCGATTGCATCTTGATTGAAGCTGTGCAATTGTTGACTTAATAAATACATCACTTTAGGTTGTTGACTTAATAAATACATCACTTTAGGTTGTTGACTTAATAAATACATCACTTTAGGTTGTTGACTTAATAAATACATCACTTTAGGTTGTTGACTTAATAAATACATCACTTTAGGTTGTTGACTTAATAAATACATCACTTTAGGTTCACCTGACGTGTCATCTAGGGTCTCAGTTAATGTCATTAGCAGATGCACACATGGTTTCTTGTACTGGTCCTGGGTCCATGGGTCATTCTGCTCTGGTATTGCTTTGCAGTGCAATACTCATCAAAGTCAACATCTAAGATAAAGTGGTTCTTTCCTGGCATTGTTTCATGTCTCAAAAATCGTTGATCATTGTCTCAGACAAAGTGCCGATCTGCCAGTAAAATACATGTGGGCTAAGAATTTGTCCTCATGTGTTCTCTGACAGAACACTCTTACTTACATGGTCATCAGACATTTTAATATCATAAGCAAAATATAACAATATAAATATAGTTAATTTCTAGAGATAAACATGAATATATTATTAGTAGGAAAAAACCCCACATACCTTCAGCAGTAATATATACAGAGGATGGTTTCAGGGGGTGTTGATAATCAACAATAAGGGCTAGTAATATGATTCTAACTTATTAAGGTTGAGAGCCCATATTCGTGTTGCCTCAATGGTCAACTGCATTTAAAGGTGAGTTTCTAGCACATTTGTTCACACAACTGAGCTGCACTTTGATTAGTTAGTTTAGAGTGAGTGTCTGGAACAAACTGAGCTGCACTTAGATTAGTTAGTTTAGAGTGAGTGTCTGGAACAAACTGAGCTGCACTTAGATTAGTTAGTTTAGAGTGAGTGTCTGGAACACTCAGGTATGTTTCCAGCATGATGATAAGGGTAAGCTGTTCTAGAAGGTAGGTATACGTGTATGTGTGTGTGTGTGTGTTTGTGTGTGTGTAGTTTATTTTTAGAGGAGGGTGGGTGTGGACTACATAAGCCATTATATGACAGTCTTTCAGCCCTTGAACAGACCTTCCTACACAGGAGCAGATCTTCATACCTTGCAAAACGTACAGACCATTCTACAACAGAAATAAAAACAGTGTCCAAGACTGGAAACATGAATTGTTGTTCCAGATCATCCGACACTTAAAATAAGAAATCTTAGTAAAAGACTGGAAACCTGTCAATTTTGTTCCACACCGGAAGTAGATGCCCCTATTGTCGCCACATCTACCTGAAGTCAGAGGTATCAAATACTGGAGGGAAATATTCCTCTCAAGTCTGAGAAATTTAACAAATTAAAAGAAATTGTATTTAAATATCTACGGTAACTGATTATAAAGACAAGACAGCACAATCGCACAATTTGTCGTGGATTGTGGTGGGGACTGGTGTGGACTGAAACAACAAGCCAACGTCTCTTTGCCCAGTTACTTTGTGATGGCTTTTCTACTAGTCGAAAGTACTAAACGTGTTACACGCACGCATAACCCTACCAACATGCATAACTCTTTCCAACCGCATAGTAGTACACATACGCATAATACTGCACAACATAACAGTACATACGCATAATAATCTACACACGCATAATACTATCTACACGAATAACACTATAAACACGCGTAACATTGCACACGCACACAAACACACACAATGCAATACACACATAACAATATACACACACACGTATAAATGCAGACACGCAATACAGTGCACACACATAACAATACACACGTATAACTGCACACAGGTAATACAGTACACACACGCATAACACTGCACACACGCATAACACTGCACACAGGCAATACAGTAAACACACGCATAACACGGGGCGCACACTCGATGCACTTTCAACCGACCCATACTCAGTGTTTCAACGCCACACACTAGATGTTTTTACGCCATACCCCACTGGATGTTTTAACGCCAAATACTGAGTTTTTACTAACATTTACCCTATAGTATGCGATAATATAAAGATTAAAATTAAAACATGGCACTAAATTCGTTCAGTTAATTCTGGCTAATCATATAACTACAATGACAGTATGAAATAATGAGCCCCACGAATTAGAATGTCACACATACCGAATCAATTCTAGATGACATCACGGACATGATTTGTTTTTAAATAGTCAACCGACATATGGACGACATTAAGCTAGTTTTGTGAAACATACCCAACCGACATGCGCACACCTGCTTCTCTGGGTCGTCTGCTTTAGCCTGGCACTCTCCGCCATATTTACACTGACATGGGTCCACTTCTTGGCAGTTGTTGCCCTTGAACTGGTCACAACACTGGCACGTATAGTCTGCCTGCACCAATATCCAAATGTTATAATTGATTAATATCATTCCGTGTATTGTGATGTGCATCACATGAAGACGTAACTTTTACAAATATTATTTAGTCCAAAAGTTAGTATTTTCATAACGAATCCATATCGCCCATTTCATGCTGTCTCTTTTAATATTGTATCCTTTATACCCACTCTTTGATGACACTATTTGGTTCCACACTTCTTTAACAAGTTATTTGCCATTACGAATCAGTGTTGTGGCAGGTGGATGTAAATGTGTGCTAGCTTACTGATTACAATTCACTCATACACTGAAGACGTTTCCTTATTTTACACGAAAGTTCGTGTGTAAGAAAATTAGGCAAAGATATACATAGGTATAATCTATCATAAATATTGCTGATAATAAATTACATATTAAACATTAAATTACACATAAAACATTGAATTACACATTAAAATTGTCCTAAAATACGCAGTTAGCGTCTTTAAGATCTTCAAGGATTAAGAATAAAAATTTTTGTTTCCAAACATATTAGTGCATTCAAAAAAATCTCTATATAATTATTACGTTTAAATGAAAATGTGTTTCATGCAATTAATTTACTTAGTGAAACCCCTGAACTGTGAGGTTATCGAGAACTCTACACACACTTAATATGAGCAATTTTACGTAGTGAAACCTCTAAACTGTAAGGTTATCGATAACTCTACACGCACTTAATTTGAGCAAAGGGGTGCTTGGAATCTCTCCATTAGGGAAAACGTTAAGTAGCAGGTCGGGTCAGAATATAATCACTGAGATCTTGATAGAACATTAACATATTTCATGAGATCTCCGTAGCGAAATATTATATATTCACTGAGATCTTGATAGAACATTAACATATTCCATGAGATCTCCATAGCGAAATATTATATATTCACTGAGATCTTGATTAGAACATTAACATATTTCATGAGATCTCCATAGCGAAATAGTATATACTCATTGAGATCTCAAAGATAATTAATATCTACTCTAAGACCTCAATAGAACATTAATGTTCTCATTGATTCCTCGACAGAGTACTGATGTCTTCATGAGATCCCGATACAGCAATAATGTCTTTACCGAGATGTCGGGAGAGTATTAATATAATTGCTGAGAACGCAGGACAGAGTTATTGCCCTCATTGTTTGCGAGACTACCTGCCCTTGCCGCGTCACACAATGCCCTCTGCCTGAGCAGGTCACATTGTCTGTGAAGGGACAGTTCAAAGGCTTGACAGTGACGTTTAGGCGTAGTCCTAGTTCACAGCGCACAAGCACATTGTTCGGATCGTTCACTAGAGAAAAAGAGAAAGAGAAAGCACATTGTGCATTAGTCAGGTGTTCACTAGAGACAGAAAGAAACATGCCTAGAAATAGTTCTTCAAGTTCATTATAGAAAATGTATTACTTATATGAAATACATTTAGTTTATCATAGAGAGTGCATTTTTTATAATCACATCAAGTTCACATTTAGTTTATCATAGAGAGTGCATTGTTTATAATCACATCAAATTCCCATTTAGTTTATCATAGTGTATTGTTTATAATCACATCAAATTCACATTTAGTTTATCATAGAGAGTGCATTGTTTATAATCACATCAAATTCACATTTAGTTTATCATAGAGTGTATTGTTTATACTCACATCAAATTTACATTTAGTCGTGAAAAAATAGCATTTAGTAGTATTTACCCACTTTAAACCACATTGGTATTTTTCTTTACACTTCATTTAGCTCATGTTTCAGCTCAGATAAAGACATTTTCGTTTTCGCACCAGCAGTTTTCCATTCACCTGAATCTGACATACTTTTTGTATAATCATTAGGAACCCATGTTTATTGGATTTGCCAAGCAATGTGTTTTATTTTTAAAAATCCGTTTGACGGTCACGGATATCAGGGTAATGCACTCGTACCAACAAGATAGTACATAACGTGACAATATAGTATACCTATAGCGACAAAATAGTACATAAAGTGACAATATAGTATATATAACGACAAAATAGTACATAACGTGACAATATAGTATACCTATAGCGAAAAAATAGTACATAAAGTGACAATATAGTATATATAACGACAAAATAGTACATAAAGAGACAATATAGTATATATAGCGACAAAATAGTACATAAAGTGGCAATATAGTATATATAGCGACAAAATAGTACATAAAGTGACAATATAGTATATATAGCGACAAAATAGTACATAACGTGACAATATAGTATACATATAGCGACAAAATAGTACATAACGTGACAATATAGTATACCTATAACGACAAAATAGTACATAACGTGACAATATAGTATATATAGCGACAAAATAGTACATAACGTGACAATATAGTATATATAGCGACAAAATAGTACACCCACATATCGACACAATAGTGCACTCACATACCTATAGAACAATGCACTCACATGCCAATAAAACAGTGCACTCATACCGATAAAACAATGCACTCACGTACATACAAAACAGGGCACTCATACCGATAGAACAATGCACTCACGTACCTACAAAACAGTGCACTCATACCGATAGAATAATGCACTCACATACCGATAAAACAGTGCACTCATACCGATAAAACCACGCACTCACATGCCGATAAATCAGTGCAGTCATACCGATAACACAGTGCACTCATACTGATAAAACAGTGCATTCATACCGCAACGCCACCTACTTAATGGTTATTATTATTACTTGAAATTAATTATTCCATTAAACCACATTTGAATAATTTCTATACTTCACAGTCTTATATCCTAAAAACAATCCATCAATAGTGTCAATACAAATGCATAGAGAACAGAAATGGAGTTAGTAGAGAAAAGTGATAATAGATTTTACATAACCTGTCTCAATAGTCTTTCACATGCTTTTTCACAAGTTATAGTTCAGTTCGTTTTTCATGTGTTTCTCTCCTTACATGGAAATCAGATTCGCTGCTTGTTCTCTCGAAGCCAACCATGGGTGCCTTTCATTTACCGTACAGTTCCTTCAAGCATAAAAGCAATTGTAACAATTTTTAGTAACTTCTCTGTACTAGAAATCATTGAGTGTAGTAAGCATACCTTCCCACAGTACATCAAAGGAGTGTAGTGTACTCCTACACACTTACACATACTGCAGCAGATGCCTTCTGTGTCTGCCCCAGTTGAAGCAGTTTACAATCAGTAAACCAGAAGATTCATATCACACAATGAAAGAAAGGCTGCTTGTCTTGGTAAATTAATAATCATGGAACAAACACTAAGTTTCCAGTTGATCACTTTATAACACCATTCATTCTTACATTCAAGTCTCAACTTACAGTTTCCTGCAACAGTATTTATTAGCCCAATACACGCACACTGCATAATAAATACAGCGTTATAGTTTAATGAGCCATTTCACTAGAACAATGTCAAGTGTTTAGCTTACTATATACTAGGAGCGTAGTTGAAACAGTTGTAGAAATAATAGGCTACTCACACAATAGATCTCTACATAAAACACAAGTATAACATAGCAATAGCAAAATGCATGAACTATTTCCAAGTCCATTCTCTCTTAACCATTGGATAATAAACATTACCACCCAATTGAACTAATGTGCATTACATCAACAATTTCTAGCATATTCTCATCTTGGGTTGTTTACTTCTAACTATGACACTTAACAAAAATACCATCATAAAGAGTACCCAATGTTGGGTTACTTGTTGTTGTTGTTTCAATAACTTCTTTGCACCCCAGGAATTGCGTGAAAACCTGTCATCTTCTTGGTGTTCTCAGCTTTTTAATGATTCCCGTGGAGCCTTCCTCCTTTTTCTTATATTCAGGGAGGGTAAGTGGAGGCGTGTTCTGTTGCTTTAGTTATGTTTTTCCTTCTTTCTTTTGTTGTGACTGTTGTTGGTCTATCATTTTTTTAATAGTTGTTGTGCTACAGCCGATTTCCCGATGAGTTAGATTTTTTTGAAGTAGTCGTAGTGGTTTGCTTTTGCCTTTGGGTTTGGGTTTTTGTGGGCAGGGTAGTAGGAGATAGGGTAAGTCTGTTGATTGATATCAGAGAGCGTTTGTGGTTTCCTGAATTCTATTTATAAGTGTTTTGTGTGGTGAGTGCTCTATTTTCTTGCTTCTTTATTTTTATTGGGGGGGGGGGGGAGGTTGTTCTTCGACAATTTAACAATTTACATAACAATTAAGTACTAAAATAGGGATACACAAATTTACTCCATTTACTCCGTCACACATACATACAAAACAGTGCACTCACAAACTGACGAATCTATGCACTTACAAACCGACAACACATACCGACGAAATAGTGCACTCCAGGGGTCAAGAATGACGCGTTGACACTGAAGCTTTCATTAGTTGCCGACTCCGTGACAGGAGTTCCTCCAGAAATGTTGCATGATCGGAATGCAGGAGCGTCCACAGCAAATGGTAGCATTGGAAGAATCCCGCTTCTCCCAGCAAAAACACTTTGAAAACTGAGGACAACAAGTAAAAGATGTTGTTTTCAATACCCGGAACAAATAGCAGTATTGAAAAAATCCCTAATCGCCCGGAAAAATCACTTTGAACGTTGGCAACAATCAATATATATATATATATATTAATTTCACTTTCCTTAAATTACGCTATCACATGCATTTATTTGCAAGTTTCATGAAAAACATTATATCTCTAGAGGTCACTGGCTGCTGTTTTCTAGAGGCCACTGATTGTTGTTCAGAAAAGATCACTGACTGTTGTTTTCTAGAGGTCACTTACTGTTGTCCACTAGAGAACAGTGGCTGTTGATTTCAAGAGGTCACTGACTGTTGTTTACTAGAGAACACTGGAAGTTGTGTTCTAGAGGTCACTGACTGTTTTTCACTAAATATCATTGGCAGTTGTTAAGAGGTCACTAACTTTTATTCACTAGAGATCAATTGCTGTTGTTTTCTAGAGGTCGCTGGCTGTTGTTCACTAAAGATCAGTGACTGTTGTATTTTTTTAGAGATCACATACTTTTGTTTTCTAGAGATCACTTACTGCTCAGTATAGATCATTGCTTTATTTTATGTAGGGGGCACTGTGGTCATAAGCGATCGCATTAGTCTCGCCTGCAAAAGGTCGCGTGTTCCACTCTAGCCGCAATCTACGACTTTTTTCTCTATCGATCTTCGCTCGCTTCCTAGACCACGGTTGTTGAATTTAGCGGCCACGATTGTAAAGCGCTTGGCGAATTAGCTAATTTAAATTATTAACGCGTATCATCATCATCATCATTACCACCACCACCACCGTCAAATATTACGAATAAGAAGATTGCCTCAAATATTACGGATAAGAAGATTGCCTACAAATATTACGGATAAGAAGATTGCCTACAAATATTACGGATAAGATTGCCTACATATATTACGGATAAGAAGATTGCCTACAAATATTACGGATAAGATTGCCTACATATATTACGGATAAGAAGATTGCCTACAAATATTACGGATAAGAAGATTGCCTACAAATATTACGGATAAGATTGCCTACATATAGGCCTATTACGGATAAGAAGATTGCCTACAAATATTACAAAATAGAAGCAAACCCACATACTATAGATAGAAAAATACCCAGACAGAGACCAGAAGCAAGCACACATATTACAGAAAAGAAGAAATTATATTTTAGAAGAAAAGCACACACACACACACACACACACACACACACACACACACTCACACACACACACACTCACACACACACACACACACACACACACACACACACACACACACACACACACACACAAACGTTCAAGAAGAAAGCCCACACGCAATGTCTGAATTATGAAACAGACAGTCAGGTGGTGACCCAGCAGAAATAATTAAGTGAAAGTCAGACTGACTACTCTTGTCTGCCCACCCATAATTTCTCAGTGTCTCGCAGACAAAGAAAGACCTATTTCACGACTGACAGGCCCGGGAGTGAGGATGGCCACGACTGACAATGCCATCAGTACAAGTGGGGCACGACACGTTCAATTTTCACATTAGCGAAGAGAAGGGGGACCAGATGGTGAAGGTGTAGGGAAGGAAAATACATTCACAAATAAATAATTTAAAAACAAAATTAGGTCTATGAAATGTTATGCTTGTTATATTCAAGTTAGACATTTTATCCATTTTCTTTTTATTAAAGAGTTATGTTTTCTATAGTCGTACTTCGAAATTGCTTTTGTAAATAGTTTGGGCTTATTGATTATTTTAGAAAGCATATATTTTTCCTGAGCATGTCCATGGCTTTAACCACTTTATCTGTTGTACTATTTGTAGTTTGAAAAACTTTTAGTTATCTGTTGTACCATTTGTAGTTTAATAACTTTTAAGTATATGTTGTGCCATTTGTAGTTTGAAACACTTTTAGTTATCTGTTGTACCATTTGTAGTTTGAAACACTTTTAGTTATCTGTTGTGCCATTTGTAGTTTGAAACACTTTTAGTTATCTGTTGTGCCATTTGTAGTTTGAATCATTTTAGTTATCTGTTGTGCCATTTGTAGTTTAATAACTTTTAATTGTGAAATAGGATTATAATTCCGAATTTTCACCACATTTGAATATATAATATGCCTGATATTTGAAACTCTTTGCGAAGAGCTATAAAATTTAACTAGAACTGTGCGCACGCGACTTACGTATGACTCGATTACTAAAATGATCGGTTCACTTTGACATTTAACAGTTTATATAACAATTAAAAATAGTGATAGGAAATTTACTCCGCCACTGTAAGTTATAGACATAGAAATCAGTACACGTAAGAAACAGACATATAAATCAATACATATAAGAAATAGACGTCATAATTCCCTACAGTTAGAAATAGACGTCATAATAGAAACAGACATATGCGGAAAGGAACTTTCAGGTGGTATATTTTTTTACCGTAGTTCTTGACCTTCCTGTATCTCTAGCGGCATTATTTGTGGCTCCACTGGGCTATCGGCTTCATGCAACTCCCCAAAACATGTAAGGCGGTTGTGACAGGTGAGCTGTGAACAAAATGAATTGCAGACTCAGATTACAAACTAATTTGACACAACAACACACGTAGTGAGATAGGTTTAGTGGCTTGCATTAAAAAATCAGTACTTTCACATTTTTATTCACTTCATCATTGCTTGAAACCTCCTCCTCCTCATCATCATCATCAACAATAACAACGTCATCGGCATCTAATAACATTAATAACAGTACAATATAAATGTATCAACAAGTTGGTAAACCACATTCACATGAAACAATATAAAAATTTCAGACATGCCAGTAAAATGTGGAATTTTTCAAGGAGATTCCTTATCACAATGATGTTCTGCATTGCCATAAATCCTCTCAGTCAAAATCATTAAGAAAACATAATTAGGATGCCAAATGAAATCAAGACATTATCAGCCATTTACTGGATAAGGGCAACCTAAAGCTCTGTGGTGAAAATGAACATAACATCATTTCGCTGATCAATACTGTCAAGGTATGTAGTAAGGACATTAACATGAAATTTGGCCTTGAAAAATGTTAAAGAATTATCCTCCTGACGGGAAGGATCAAAACAACACAAGGCTTACGATTCGATATCGGAAATATCAAAGATGTTTAAGTGGGAAAAGGGCATAAATATCTGGGGATACTACAACATCAAGAAAACATGCACAGTGAAATTAAAGATGTTTCAGTGGGAACAGGACATAAATATCTGGGGATACTACAACATCAAGAAAATATGCAGAGTGAAATAAAGTCCAAAGCTAAAAGAGTATGAGAAACGATTTAGACAATTCCTAAAGTCAAAGCTAAATGGGGCTAACAAAATAAAAGTCCTTAAGTCAAAGTTAAATGGGGCTAACAAAATACAAGTCCCAAAGTCAAAGCTAAATGGGGCTAACAAAATACAAGTCCTAAAGTCAAAGCTAAATGGGGCTAAAAAAATAAAAGCCCTTAAGTCAAAGCTAAATGGGGCTTACAAAATACAAGCCCCTAAGTCAAACTAAATGGGGCTAACAAAATACAAGTCCCAAAGTCAAAGCTAAATGGGACTAACAAAATACAAGTCCTAAAGTCAAAGCTAAATGGGGCTAACAAAATACAAGTCTCAAAGTCAAAGCTAAATGGGGCTAACAAAATTAAAGCTCTTAATGCATATTCAGCACTATAATCGGCTACACTGGAGATATCATTGACTGGACTACTGATGAAATAAATTATCTGTGGCAGACAAACAAGAAAACGATTGACAATACAAAAAGCCTTACATCCAAAAACAAACATAAACATAATCTATATATCTATGAACATGGGAGGCAGTGATCTAAAAAAGATCATAGATGTCATTGAAAGAGAAGTTATAGGCCTTGTGGATTACATGTGGGATACAACAAAGATGGGTCACTGATAGGAATAAAGATGAGACCTCTCAAGTAGTCAAAAAAAACAGCAAAACAGGCATTAGCAAAATATTGGAGGCTCCAAAATCCATGTAAATAGACAAAACAGAATTAATGAGCTGTTATACATAGACAAAACAGAATTGCTAGTTAATAACGTTTGTAAATAGACAAAAGAGTTTGTAAATAAACAAATCAGAATGAGCTATAATAGCCCACATACAAAACCAAATTTCTAATCAATAAAGTTTGTAAATAGACAAAATCAGTAAGCAATGAAGTGTTGTAAACAGAACATAACCACTATAAATGTGTTGTAAACAGAACATAATCACTATAAATGTGGTGTTGTAAACAGAACATAATCACTATAAATGTGTTGTAAACAGAACAGAATCACTATAAATGTGTTGTAAACAGAACATAATCACTATAAATGTGTTGTAAACAGAACATAATCACTATAAATGTGGTGTTGTAAACAGAACATAATCACTATAAATGTGGTGTTGTAAACAGAACATAATCACTATAAATGTGGTGTTGTAAACAGAACATAATCACTATAAATGTGGTGTTGTAAACAGAACATAATCACTATAAATGTGGTGTTGTAAACAGAACATAATCACTATAAATGTGGTGTTGTAAACAGAACATAATCACTATAAATGTGGTGTTGTAAACAGAACAGAACCACTATAAATTAGTTGCTGTGAGTAGAACAGAATCACTAATCGGTGAGGTGGTGGTTGTAATTTAGTGATGAGGTGAATGAATGGGAGATATACTATGACTTCTAGCGATAATTTCCCTACAAGTGGAAATCGATAAACGGTAGAATTTAATGCTGCTCGTGTGCACCAGGGAGATTGCAAACTGTCTTATTTACATATTCAACAATCTGCTGTAGACGGCAGTTAACCCCCCGGACAAGGGCAAATTAAATTATCATCCCTCTTGCCAAGCCTGACGACCCAAACAACCAAGCCACCAATTGACCGATTTGTACGACCCAAAGAAGTCTGACAGAAAAGAGAACCTTTCAATGTGGCTGTTCCACACGGAGTTGAAGGGTCGTATGTCAGGTAGACGTTAGCTCGAAGTACACGATGACTAGCATTGAGTAGGGTGGTGGTGGTGGTGGTGGTAAGTGTGGAGAGTCCGCCTAGAGCATCAAAAAGTGTAGTATATTATGGATAGAAGTTATATAAACCTCAATATTAAGGGACACTTCTTAAACTGAGAAATACATGTCATAATGACGATTACTGCTTTCATCACAAGTTTTATTACTTCTTGAAGTTAGCACCTAGTATTAAGTTAACTGCTTTCATCACAGGTTGCATTACTTCTTGAAGTTATAAGGACTGCTCCACAGCAGTAGTGCCCTTAGTATGTAAACGCTGACCGAACAATATCACAAGTGAGTTGATACCACGTGAAAGAACAATATCACAGGTGAGCTGACACCACGTGAAAGAACAATATCACAGGTGAGCTGACACCACGTGAAAGAACAATATCACAGGTGAGCTGACACCACGTGAAAGAACAATATCACAAGTGAGTTGATACCACGTGAAAGAACAATATCACAGGTAAGCTGACACCACGTGAAAGAACAATATCACAGGTGAGTTGACACCACGTGAAAGAACAATATCACAGATGAGCTGACACCACGCACAAATATTACAAGCTGCGAACGATCGTTAGTATCTGCGCTTTCATCAAAAACAAATTCAAACTATTGACAGTAGTCGTGTAGCATTTGTTTCACTTCAGCAGCAATTTATTTAACCGTCGTATAACTGTTCTTTCAGAGAGAATGATATTACAAAAGAAATTATTATTCTCTGGCTAAATAATATCTACAACAGCCATCAGACACTTTAACAAATTCTTTCTCTGGGAAACGCTTCCTAATTTTACCTATTAATTAACTTACTACAATACCAGGCACATATATCACTCTCCTATTCTGCACTTTATTTTTTTTTTGTAAATACTAAACTGTCCGCTTACAAACTTTTCTTTAGTTTATCGATTTCATCATTCCTTATTTGCCCAGCCAGGTAAGTTAATTCTAGTGTCGTGTTTTGTAGTGACGCGTGACATTGAATGTCTACAGTTCCAAGACGAATAAAGTATTCTAGTTTGCTATAGGGTTACTCAAAGAAATACTTTGTCATACTCCAAATTTCTACAGTTCCAAGACGAATAAAGTATTCTAGTTTGCTATAGCGTTACTCAAAGAAATACTTCTCTGTCCAAATTTCCCAAAACATTCGACATTCAACATTTACGTTTTTAGCGATTTGTTGTCATTTGGGAGTTTATTGAAAACGGATGTCGAAATTAATTCTAAATTTAGATAATAAAAATAGTTTTATCTCTGATTCCAGGCACTAAACTTTAATTAAAGACTTGTGTTTCATGTATTTGTTAGTTTTTGTTTATGCCACTTCAGATTTGTTACTAACTACTGTCTCGATTCTTGTATTAATGCTTTTTATGTCTCTTCACATTTCTTGCTAACTCTATCACTCTTTTGCTGTTAATATTTAAATCACTGCATTTCCGCTTTAAAGTTACGTTTCTAATCCAGCGATACATAATATAATATCCGTTACTACGTGATCGATATTGTAATTAAAACTACGTACAAATAACAATATTGTAGCTAAAACTAAGTTTTAAAATAGTGTAGCGAAAAATGAATTTAAGAAAATATTGTAGCGAAAACTGCGCACAAACAACAATAATGTAGATAAAACTGCGCACAAACAACAATAATGTAGATACAATTGCACATAAAAACAATAATGTAGATAAAATTGTGCACAAACAACAATAGTGTAGATAAAACTGCGCACAAACAACAATAATGTAGATAAAACTGCGCACAAACAACAATAATGTAGATAAAACTGCGCACAAACAACAATAATGTAGATAAAATTGTGCACAAACAACAATAGTGTAGATAAAACTGCGCAGAAACAACAATAATGTAGATAAAATTGCGTATAAAAACAATAATGTAGATAAAACTACGCACAAACAACAATAACGTAGTGTGACAAAGTAAATTTGCCCCTGCCTAGTTTTTAATTTTATTTGTTTTTTAAAAGTTGCTAAATTGTCAGAGTAGCCCGACCTTGGGCACTCCATATGATGGTATTTTGAAAGTGTCTGAGTTTGAAGTAAACAGCCTTAGGGAAGAATATTCTAGATTTGCTGACTTAGTGGAAACTGAGTGAGCAGGATGTTTTTTTTTTATTATCCAATGATTATGATTTATGAAAACAAGACTAGCCAATATAATCAGGGAACAAACCTAAGTTTCCTGTTTATAGATTTTTTAACTTCACTCATTCATACATTGAAGTCTCAGTTTACAGATTCCTGAAACAGTATATATTAGCCGGATGCACGCACTGCATAATAGATACAGCATATCAAAACAATGTCAAGTGTTTAGTATACTATATATAAGCATTTTATACTATATATAAGCATTTCGAACATTTGTAGAAATAATAGTCTACTCGCATAATACATCTCTACATAAATATTTGTAGAAATAATAGTCTACTCACATAATACATCTCTACATTAATAGCACAAATGCTTGAAATATCGTGAAGTCCATTCTCACTCAAACAGACAGTTAACTCATCATTAAACTAACGGCCACCTTTCAAGACCAGATTCTTTGCCATACCAAATTCAAGTGATCAGAGGATAAAATTCTCTAAAGCCGGTAAACGTTTTAATCTCAGCCCGTTGGCTGTTCTCGTAAATCATAACCATTGGACAAATAAATCTACTCACCCAGTTGGAATTAGTTTTCATTACATCAGCAATTTCTAGCATATTCTAAACTCGGGTTGTTTACTTCCAACTTTGACACTTACAAAAATACTATCATAGGGAGTAACCAAGTTCGGGTTACTTTGACAATTTGAAAATTTATATAACAATTAAATTTTAAAATAGGGATAGCAAATTTACTCCATTCCAAATCCCTTAATAGAAAACAGAATATTTCCTTATTGTTTACAGCAGTATAATAATATAGAAGATAACTGATAATTCCTTATTTCACAATATTTCATAATCCTCTACAACAGAACTGATAATTCCTTATTGCTCAATAATATAATAGGATAATTCTTCAATGTACAGTAGTATAATCCTATAGAACAAAACTGACAATTCCTTATTACACAATAGTATAATCCTATAGAAGAGAACTGGTAATTTCTTATTGCTTAATAGTAAACATATTGAACATAACTGATAATTCCTTATTTTAAACAATAGTACAATCCTGTAATATAGAACTAACAACTCTTTAGCAGAGAGCGGAATACTCAATATTTTCTAGAACGACATAATCTCTTCATTTATAACGGTATAATACCTTATTGCACAAAGAATGTTCTTTTGGAGTGATTTAGGCCCCGATCACATTGCACATGAAAATCCGTTTTACAGCTCGTGATAATCCCTTATCAGAGACTGCTATAATTCATTTTTGTAAAATCAAATATTCAGTTATTATCAGCCAGAATATCCTTTATTACAAACATATACAAACGTTGTAACATAAACATACACTACATATTAGTGGATGGAATAATCCTTATTATAAGCGAAAATGACCAAATTAATTTCTTGATAAAACCTGGTTAATCCTTTAATACAGAACAGAATAATTCTCTTGTTCAAAGTGAATTAGAGAGAGAGAGAGAGATGGATAGATAGATATAGATAGATAGACAGAGAGATTATTTAGATAGATAGATAGATATGAATAGAGTCTCTTATGACAAAGCACGATAGTCATTTACAACGAACAGATTATCGCGCGTCCTTCGCCGATGTACTCATATCAAAAGAAGAACGCTAGTGAACTATGAACTTATGAGGTCATGACTGTAATGAATTTATTAAAGTTTCGCTATGAAACTGTGTTCAAGTACCACCACAATAAAATCTATCGATTGTTTGGTTTCGACTAAACGGAATAGCGTTCAACACTCGTGTCGATTACTTAAGCTAAACTCTCTTGTATTAAGATCGTGACCAGTCGGCTCGATGAAAGACGCGATGGCAGAGGTGAAGATAATTTGTGGAACGAACTGATCTTCGATCTGTGTTGAATTCCATCCATCTCGTCCCGCCACAACCACCCTTCAATTTGTCAGGGTCCCACAGGCACACGACCGTATGCAGAATGCACTAGCTCAATTCAATTTCTTGGCCTCGAGAATTACTGTCCATCAAGCAGGACGTTTAATATTCGTTGGGTTTGCGTTTGAAGATAGAAAATAATTTAAAGAGACTGCAGGAACTGAGCTTACGAGGGTTGATTGGACTTTATCAATACAGACAACTGACTGGACTTTATCAATACAGACAACTGACTGGACTTTATCAATACAGACAACTGACTGGACTATCAACAGACAACTGACTGGACTTTATCAACACAGACAACTGACTGGACTTTATCAATACAGACAACTGGCTGGACTATCAATACAGACAACTGACTGGACTTTATCAATACAGACAACTGACTGGACTTTATCAATACAGACAACTATCAATACAGACAACTGACTGGACTATCAATACAGACAACTGACTGGACTTTATCAATACAGACAACTGACTGGACTTTATCAATACAGACAACTGGCTGGACTTTATCAATACAGACAACTGACTGGACTTTATCAATACAGACAACTGACTGGACTATCAATACAGACAACTGACTGGACTTTATCAATACAGACAACTGACTGGACTTTATCAATACATTTAGCTGATCATACCCTACCAATAGAGAGAGCTGATTGGACTTAATCAATGCATATAACTGACTGGACAAATCGAACATGTCACTTCCGTTCGAAAGAAAAAGTGCGCTATTTAAACATACATATTACTCTTAAGAAATTAAATGAGCTATTTAAACATACATATTACTCTTAAGAAATTAAATGAGCTATTTAAACATAGATATTATTCTGAAGAAATTAATTGAGCTATTTAAACATACAGATGTTCCTAAGGAAATAAACTGGCTATTTAAATACAAATCACTTTTAATATGTTAAATTAGCTTTTTAAGAATATAAACTATTGTTGGGAAATTAAATGAGTTTATGAAACATATATTACTGTGAAAAAAATAAAACATTTATTATAGATAGATATATATGATTGTCTTATTACTTTAAAAACAATCAAAGTAAAAGAACATTATCTTTACCTTATGACTTGTATAGAGAATCATTTAAACTTAATACCACAAACAGAAGAATGAACTATTAAAACGGAAGTACTTATGTTCTTGTGTCACAAGAATGAACTGTTTAATAAACATATTCCTCTTAGTCCTAAACAATAATAAAAGATAAACACACTCTTGTTTGTCTTACAAAATAACAAAAGATAAACATTCCTGTTTGTCTTACAAAATAACAAAAGATAAACATATTTCTGTTTGTCTTACAAAATAACAAAAGATAAACATAATCCTATTAATCTTACAAAATAACCAAAGATAAACATAGTCCTGTTTGTCTTACAAAATAATAAACGATAAACATACTCCTGTTTGTCTTACAAAATAACAAAAGATAAACAAAATCCTATTAATCTTACAAAATAACAAAAGATAAACATAGTCCTGTTAATCTTACAAAATAACTAATAGTAGGACTATTTATGTTAGACGTGCTGAAATACAAATGGTATACTATTAATGTTAATCCTACAAATAACAAATGGTATACTATTAGTCCTCCAAAATAACAAATGGTATACTATTAATGTTAATCCTACAAATAACAAATGGTATAATATTCATGTTAAATGTGCTGAATAACAAATGGTATACTATTAATGTTAATCCTACAAATAACAAATGGTATACTATTAATGTTAATCCTACAAATAACAAATGGTATAATATTCAAGTTAAATGTGCTGAATAACAAATGGTATACTATTAGTCCTCCAAACTAAAAAATGGTATACTATTTACCAGAAGATATTACTCATCGTTTCAATCTATAAGTTATTTCTAGATTCCGTCAAATAAAGTGAAATATGGCTAGATATAAAAACAAGAAATATAGGCTCTCATTAGTGACCAGCTGTTTAATGTGTTGTTGTTTTTTTCCCCGATACTCTGGCTAGGTAGTCATGAAAAGAAAAGAAGACAAGAAGAGGGCAGTAGTTCCATCTCCAAACAGATCTCAAACACTAAATTCTACTCAAGTTAATTGTGCCATCATCTCCAAAAATATATTAAACACTAAATTCTAGTCAAGTTAATTGTGCCGTCCATCTCCAAACAGATACTAACACAAAATTCTAGTCAAGTTAATTGTGCCGTCCATCTCCAAACAGATATTAAACACTAAATTCTAGTCAAGTTAATTGTGCTGTCCATCTCCAAACAGATATTAAACACAACATTCTAGTCAAGTTAATTGTGCCGTCCATCTCCAAACAGATATTAAACACTTTATTCTACTCAAGTTAATTGTGCCGTCCATCATGATTTCATTTGAAAGCGAAACGCAAGTCTCATGCTGAACAGATTATATGAACGTCACTAAAGTATGCCATCTTACATGGAATGTGTCACGCTTGACAGGTTAATGACACTTTACGATAGTGCGACAAACCTATTCGAATGTCATGCTTAAGAAGTTAAATCTACATTTAAAGGAGTGTTATACTTAACGAATAATAGTTTTACCACTGTGCCTCACTTAGCTGATTGTCATTCTTAATAGACTATATTGAATATTGTCACGCTCTGCACATTTGATCACTCTTGAATCAGTGTGTCACACTTAGCCAATTGTCACTTTCAATAGACTATATTGAACTTTGTCACGCTGTGCTCATTTTGAATCACTGTGTAGCACTTAACAGTCTGACAGCTTAATAAAGTCTTTAAAGTCTCCCCCCCCCCCGCCCCAATAAATGTAATAGAGCCAGACATGACAACACTCTGTCATGTACTCTCGCAACTCACCCTCATCTCCATCGCCACCCGCTTAACTTAAACTGTAAATAACAAGCAATGTGACATGTTCCCATTTTAAGTATGGAATACCATGCATTCTTCACATTTTCCTGTCTGAAAGAATGATACATCGTTACTGGCATTGACCTATCTGATAGAAAGTAACATCATTACTGCCAATGACCTGTCTGATAGAATGGCACATCATTACTGCCAATGATCTGTCTGATAGAGTGGCACATCATTACTGCCAATGACCTGTCTGATAGAGTGGCACATCATTACTGCCAAAGATGTCTCAAAGAAAGGAATATCATGATCTTTGCTGTCTGCCTATCTACATACTGTAACTTTGTCACTCTTGCCATTTTATTGATCTAAAAAAAAAATAAAAAAACACAGTATATTATTCTTGTTTCTTGATATTAACGTTTCTTCATTAAAAAAATGTGATCATCTCTTTTTGTTTGTTTGTTTGTTTGTTATATTTTAAATGATATCAAAGCGAGGATTGTATTGATCCTTGTTCTTTACCAGTACAACAGGTGTCACGTGAGTCGCTGAAATTATTTCTCCTGCAAACTATTGACAATCCTTGCAAACACAAAAAGCAGCTTGGTCATTAGCAACAGCTGTCACGTCATCTCATTTCAGTGGTTTTTTCAATAGTAGCTATTATTATCAATATGCAAGCGCGTGCTCAAATGAGAATGTGTCCATACATAATGAACATGCGGTATGCAGGCTTTCAAGACATAGGTATGGTTTTATTAACAACCACTCCTGAGTCCTCAAATATTTACTTTAGTTAGGAAAGGAATGAATTTTCACAAGACTATAGTTAGTTTAGTTCTAATGATAATTATATGTGATGATGATGGTGGTGGTGATGATAATGATGGAGTGGTGGTGATGATGATGATAAATGCTATTGCAGGAAACTGTATTTGATATTTGAATGTAAACGAGAATATAGATAAAGGTGAATAAACTAGAAACTTAGTATTTATTCACTGATTATATTTTACAGGGAACAAGCAACCTTTCCTTGTTTTACCTGAATCTCCTGGTTTACTGATCATAAACTGCTATGACCGTGGTATATGAGAGAAGTATCTACCACAGTAGGTATGTGTAAGGAATACACTGCACTCCAAAGATGTATGGTGGCAAAGTATGCTGACTACATAGAGCAATGATACAAGGAAAAGTTACTGGAAATTGCTAAAATTGTGTTGTTCTGCCCGAGGGAGCTAATATGGCGGAGCACCAGATGGCCTTGAGAGAATAGTAGTTAGTCAGTATTTTACAATGTGAGAAGAGAAACACATGGAATTGACAGTTATAACGTGAAAATAAACTTGTGACTTTGTTATGAAAAGTGTGCGAAAAGACTATAACTTTGCCTAGACACCTTACATAGAAAATATTATCACTTATCTCTAATAACTCCATTTCTGCTCTCTGATAAGAACCATCATGTGATTTCTATTGACACAAATCTACTGAATTGTGTGTCAGGACATAAGACTATATATGTATTAACATTATTTAAACCTTGTTTCATAGAAATATTGATGTCAAGTAAACTTTTTTATTGTATTTGTTATAATTATTTTTGATTGTTGATTTAATAAATTCATTTATTGACCTTTTTGCACATATTGGTAACCTTATGTTAGAGAAGAAAGTGGGTGGATGGAGGTTCGCTAAATACAGATTAAGAGATGGATTTATGTTCTCCTTTAGTAAGAAGTTTTCCACCTAGAGAAATAATATGTGACTGTAAATGTCGTTTTAATGTTGTGGAAGAAAGAAAACGTTTACAGCGCCCGCATATCGCCAAATGAGAGATGACTTGTGTCTGTTGGAAGATCATTAATAAAATAAATTAAGATTCTCATAACTTTTTAAGTAGTTTTGGATAATTAATTAATTATTATAATATCCATTAACTAAGTGGCGTTGGCATTTATTTATTGCTATAATCCCAAACAATAATACCGAGTATGTATTTAATGTTAAATCGAAATTATATTACAAAGTATTTACTATTTAATGTTATAATCACAGCAGTATTTCAAAACAGTTATTAATTTAATGATATCATCACAAACTATATAACAAGAATGTATTCATACAATGCTCTCATCAAAAACCATATTACAAAACATATATTTATATAATGTATTTATATAATGTTATAATCACAAACGATATTACAAAATATGTATTTGTATAATGTTACAACCACAAACCATATTACAAAACATGTATTTGTATAATGTTACAATCACAAACCATATTACAAAACATAAATTTATATAATATTATAATATAAAAAAGCCATACAGAAGGGCAGGGAATTAGTGCAATTGCTCCTGGGTACTGGATGTTTTGGAGCTCTGCAGCTGTACTTGAGGTTGGGGCCAATGCATACGTGATGTTTTTCGCATGAAGAATTCTTATCTAATATCTTTGTTTTTCAGCTTTGAACGATGGAAATGGTAACAACTTGAAATATGGTACAGCTCCCACCTGGGTAAGAAGGTACTGTCTGTGTGTGTGTGTGTGTGTGTGTGTGTGTGTGTGTGTGTGTGTGTGTGTGTGTGTGTGTGTGTGTGTGTGAATGTGTGTGTGTGAGAGAGACAGAGAGAGAGCTAGCGCGTGCTTGATATTTTAATTTAATCCTTATTTGACCGCAGGAAAGGAATTAATGGGACTTTTTTCTATTCTAGTTCTCACTAGGAGGAAGCACATTTTCGGGAGAGGGGTAATGCCTTAGGCGCCTATTCTCTCGTGTCGCCATATGCATTTAAAACAACTGGCACATACAACCTGAAAAAAAAACCAGTTATACTAAAATTGTAGAACAAATTCTAACTGAACAGCAAATAGTTTCAATATACAGTGTATCTAAATCACACTTTCAAATTTAATAAGAAATGTCAAATTACTTCGGAATGTCACATACTTTTCATTAAATAATGTTTTTTTCAAAAATGAATGACATTTAAGTGAACTCATCCTGTACTTTGTTTCGTTCATCAAGTGAGATTACAATTGACCAATCTCTACTGTTTCTCCTGTACAATTGAGTGAAATTACAATTGACCAATCTCTACAATTTCTCCTGTAGAAATGAGCGAGATTACAATTGACCAATCTCTACTATTTCTCCTGTAGAAATGAGTGAGATTACAACTGACCAATCTCTACTATTTCTCCTGTAGAAATGAGTGAGATTACAATTGACCAATCTATACTATTTCTCCTGTAGAAATGAGTGAGATTACAATTGACCAATCTCTACTATTTCTCCTGTACAATTGAATGAACTTTTGTTCTGCCATGGAGGAAATTTTGTTATAATTATTATGAATGAACTTCCTTTCTGCCAGGGAGGAAAGTATGTCATAAATCTAATGAATGAACCATTTTAATTAATGTTTTACCTTCTCCTGGCAATAAAATGTAGGTTATTTAAATGATTGTTCGTCATCTCTATCACTGAATAAATAAGTGATTTTCACTAAATGAATTTATGATATTTCACCCAGTGACATGTT
This sequence comes from Sinotaia quadrata, assembly GCA_028829895.1. NCBI lineage: Eukaryota > Metazoa > Mollusca > Gastropoda > Architaenioglossa > Viviparidae > Sinotaia > Sinotaia quadrata. The sequence continues at coordinate 57,696,570 of CM054177.1, read as the reverse complement.
TATCTCATTAATATTTAACTTTATAATGATATTTTTACCTCCAGACATATTCATAATTGATTATTAGTTCGTGGATATATTGCCTATTGATAGAGTTCTTTTTTTAGCTTACTGATGTTTCACTGAATGCTAGTATTAACTCATTGATATTTCACTGAATGGTATTAATAACTCATTTATATTTCACTGAATGGTATTATTAACTCACTGATGTTTAATTGAATGGTATTATTAACTCATTGATATTTCACTAAATTAACTCACTGATATTTAATTGAATGGTATTATTAACTCATTGATATTTCACTGAATGGTATTATTAACTCACTAATATTTAATTGAATGGTATTATTAACTCATTGATATTTCACTAAATTAACTCACTGATATTTAATTGAATGGTATTATTAACTCATTGATATTTCACTAAATTAACTTACTGATATTTAATTGAATGGTATTATTAACTCATTGATATTTCACTGAATGGTATTATTAACTCATTTATATTTCACTGAATGGTATTATTAACTCATTGATATTTCACTAAATTAACTCACTGATATTTAATTGAATGGTATTATTAGCTCATTGATATTTCACTGAATGGTATTATTAACTCATTGATATTTCACTAAATTAACTCACTGATATTTCACTAAATTAACTCACTGATATTTAATTGAATGGTATTATTAACTCATTGATATTTCACTGAATGGTATTATTAACTCATTGATATTTCACTAAATTAACTCACTGATATTTAATTGAATGGTATTATTAACTCATTGATATTTCACTGAATGGTATCGTTTGTAAGTGAAGTATTTTGCTAAATAATAGTGGTTCGCTCACCGTATATTTCACTCGCTCGCTGACATTTCCCAAAGACATTTTGTTTAGACAACTGATATTTCGCTAATTGAAAATGTCTACCTAAATATTTCACTAAATAATATTTATGACATCTAAATATTTTAAGCTTAGTGACAATTAATCTCCCATTAAATGCAATTTTTATCTAAATGATATTTTAAGGTATGACAGTTATATCTCACTGTTATATTTTAGTGTCATTAACGGATATGTTTATATCATTGATAATTCAATTAATGATATTTTGTTAATCGCATTGATATTTTTCTAAATGATATTTTATTCCACTGATATTTCACTGTCATAACATTATTTCATTTGCATTTCCATAAATGTGATATTTACATTTCGCTGATATTTCATTAAATGATATCTTTATCTCACTGATATTTCACTAAATAACACGTTTCTTAGTGCTGAAATCTTCCATCATTTGGAATGCGACAGTCTTTCGTTCCTTCCATCTTGTCCCTAATAATTTGTTTACAGTCTTGAGGTGGTCTTGCATGGTAACCTATATTACAGTTTCTCAATTCGGTCTGGAAGTGGTCTTGCATGGTAACCCGTATTACAGTTTCGCAATTCATTCATGCAATAAGTCAGTATCCGTCAAAGAAATTCGGAAGAAAATGAAACCTTACTGTGTGCACGGCAGCCATTAGACTGTTGTAACTGAAGTTGTGGATGAGGCTGGAACACGCCAACAACAAATAACACAGTTGTCGATCCTACTTCTCAAGCTGGACGATTTCTTTCTTTCTTGTTTACAAGTGTGAAAGATTTAAAAAAATTTTTAAAACATATTTTCTCCCCAGCCATTCCCCAACACGTTTATACTGCATTGTAGTTTTATTTGTCTGCAACAATGTGACAGTTTATTGGTGCATGCTTGTGGAATTATGAAATTATTCAGCCAGTGACCTATCAAAATTTCTCCGACAATTGGCCCCCATCCATTTCGTCGTTAACCAGAGTTTGTATTAGATTTTCGTTCTTTACTTTAACATACATCACCATAAGGACATTTCTGAGAGGCGTTTTCATGATTGCGTTATTGTATAGCAAATTATTACGAAAAAGGGCTTCTTGCCATTGGCCACGGGTGTGACATCATCAGAAAAACTACTGAGAGGCGTTTTCATGATTGCGTTATTGTATAGCAAATTATTACGAAAAAGGGCTTCTTGCCATTGGCCACGGGTGTGACATCATCAGAAAAATTACTGAGAAATAAAAGGACAACCATATAATATTTCTTTTAATCAGAGCAGACACGTATCAGAATGGAAAATGAATGTGTGGCAGAGTAAATTTGCCTATCCCTACTTTAAAATTTAATTGTTATATAAATTGTTAAATTGTCAGAGTAACCCGATCTTGGGCACTCCTTTAATGGTATTTTTGTAAGTGATTGAGTTGAAGTAAACACCCGAGTTGAAAATATGCTAGAAACTGCTGATGTATTGAAAACTAATTCCAACTGGGTGAGTAGTTTTTATTATCCAATGGTTATGATTTATGAGAAGGAAACCAACTAATGGGCTGAGATCAAACGTTTACCAGCTGTAGAGAAAGCTACTGTCTAATCACTTTGAATTTAGAGTGGAAAGAACGCCAGCCATGAAAGGCAGCAGTTAGCATGATATTGAGTTAACTGACTGGTTGAGAGAGAATTGACTTAGAAATATTTCATGTATTCTTGCTACTGATATGTTATACTTGCGTTTTACTTAGAGATGTATTATATGACTAGACTATTGTTTTTACAAATGCTTAAAATATGATGCTTAAATGTAGCACACTAACACTTGGCACTATTCCTAGTAAACCGGTTCATAAATATTCCGTTGTATTTATTAAGCTGTGTGCATGTATCGGGCTAATAAATACTGTTGCAGAAAATGTAAATAGAGACTGAATGGAGTTATGAAGCGGTTAGGTTGGAAACTTAGTGTTGCTCCCTGATTATGTTTCACAGGTGAAGCAGTCTTTTCTTTACTATACGTATGATTTGAACCTCCTGGTTTTCTGATTGTAAACTTGTATGATCGACAGTGATAGAAGTGGGAAGCAGTGTGTACGTGTGTAGGATGCACTACATTTCATTTGATGTATGGCGGCAAGATAATCTGACTACAACAGCCATTTCAGGTATAAGGAAGTACTAGAGTTGTTGTAATTGTTATTCTTGAAGAAACTGACATGACAAAAGAATGTGCCAAGGTTTGGCTTCGAGAGAATAACAGCCCATCAGTGCTTTTTCAACATTAGTGCAAGAGAAACATGTGGATTTGATGGCAGACAATATCTTTTTGACATTGTTGCAAAACAGAGTGTACCAAAGTATTTTGTCTAAATCAGATTATGTAAAGACTATTATCGCTTATCTCTAGTAAATTTGCCTTGACAGTTTCAACCAAAGTCATCAGCGCATCAGCTTTCCACTCAATACTAATCGCTTCTGTTTCACATGCATACTTTCACACTCATTACTAATCGCTTATGGTTCACCATGCATACTTTCACACTCAATACTAATCGCTTCTGTTTCACATGCATACTTTCACACTCAATACTAATCGCTTCTGTTTCACATGCATACTTTCACACTCATTACTAATCGCTTATGGTTCACCATGCATACTTTCACATGCATCTTTGCTGTGGCTTCCTGTTCGGCAGCTTGCCTATGTTTTAGGTACACAAACACTAGAATCCAGTAACGGTGCTGCAGTCTTCTTGTCACTTTCTATTCCAACTTTTTAATTCTTCAATCTCAGTGATTAACTCAAGCACTCTCATGCATTCTGCTTCTAGTTCTTTGTTTTGGTCTTCCAACTCAAGAAATATCTTTGCTTCCTCTAGAGTTGTATCAGGACTGAAAACATTTCATCTACCTGTTACTTTAAATGGTCTTTCGCTCTACTTATTATAGAAACTAATTCCGTTTTGTGTATTTGTTCCTCCACTAATTTCTCACATACACATTTTACCGAGAGCTGCCATTCCATCGTCATTAATAGATCTATTTCTTTCCTAAAGTGTTCTTAGAGCGTCGCCATTAATAGATCTATTTCTTTCCTAAAGTGTTCTTAGAGCGTCGCCATTAATAGATCTATTTCTTTCCTAAAGTGTTCTTAGAGCGTCGCCATTAATAGTTCTACTTCTTTCCTAAAGTGTTCTTAGAGCGTCGCTATTAATAGTTCTACTTCTTTCCTAAAGTGTTCTTAGAGCGTCGCCATTAATAGTTCTACTTCTTTCCTAAAGATAATCAACAGTAGCAATAAGATATTTAACACACAAAGTACAAATTAACCGAAGCACCTGTGAACTGTAATAGAGTTTAATGCCTAACTAAAATATACAATAACGAAGAAGGGATTTGAGTCATTCAGTGTACCTCTAGAGGTTTTGTCTAATAACCATGCATTAGTATGGTGAGTTGGAAGCAAAACTGTTTCTTGTCTCAGTAGATAATGGAACAAAAATGTGTTAATTAAATGCCATCTTTGTAGGGCAAGAATTTGGTGACCTATTTTAAGTTTCGTAATCTTCCGGCTTACTGTGTCGATATACATATTACTTATTCACTGATACTGGCAATCGTTGCATTGTTTAGTAGTTTTATTTAGTGTCCACGCGAAACAAAACCCCTATTAGAAAAGCAAATATATAAACAAATCAACTTTGTTATGATAGTAAACTCATTTAAACAAAATTCTCTATTGCGAAAGTAAACTGATATAAACATAAACCTCTATTACGACAGTAAACTCATGTAAACATAAAACTCTATTAGGAAGCAAACTCATTTAAATATAAACCTCTATTATGAAAGCAAACACGTGTAAACAAAAACCTCTATTACGAAAGCAAACTCATGTAAAGAAACCCTGAGGTATGAGAGTATACTCATGTAAAGAAACCCTGAGGTATGAGAGTATACTCATTTAAACAAAACCTCTCTTATGACAGCAAACGTATGATAAAGAAATCCTGTTATGACAGCAAACTCGTGTAAAAAGAACAAAATAAACCTCTATTATGACAGCAAACTTTATTATGACAGTAAATACATGTAGACAATACCCGGTATTACGATAGCAAATAAGAATGACATCTTGAATTTAGCTACATTGTGACAGCTGCTATATCCGGTCCAATGACTATATTATATAGCTACACGAACACCAAACATTTCCAAATGAATTCTATTGTTAAGAAAGAAAAACACTCAGACACAAAATAATTATAATTCAATAATACAAACACTAATCGCCACATCGCTTCACTCTACTGTCTCTCGTCTGTTGTGTGTTCCATGGTGCTGCATTCAACCTTTCAAATCCCGTGCAGCAATAAATAGTCAACCATTCCAGTCCAAATCATCTTAGCTACGGTGTACCAAACGGCTCTGTATTCACGACCCGTATCCATTGAAACCCATTATCATCAATCGTCAAAATGTCTCACTTAGCTCTGTACTCAGATCATTGACTTTGTATCACGTATTCAAGATCCGTATCCACAGTCATCCATTGTTATAAGTCATCAAAATGTGTCTTACAATTTTACCCTGATGATGATCAAATGTACAAATCAAGCTGCCAAAATTACATTATTTCCATTTTCCATGTTGAGAAAATTATTTTTCATGCTAAGTTTATGGTGCTAAGTAAAATGTTACAAATGGTTTATGATAAAGCTTAAGTTTTATTTTCTCTACTAAAAGGTATAGAAATCTCTACATTCATTGAATATCAGCAACACTCCCATTAAATTAAATCAATCACTTAGACATACGAGTGCATATTTTGACAGCTCTCTCTCCCCTCAACAAACTGCCAATAAATTAAAATCAATTACTGAGACATAGAGTGTACATTTGACAGCTCTCTCTCCCCTCAACAAACTGCCATTAAATTAAAATCAATCACTTAGACAAATGAGTCTACCTTTGACAACTCTCTCTCTCTCTCTCTCTCTCTCTCTCTCTCTCTCTCCCCTCAACAAACTGCCATTAAATTAAAATCAATCACGTAGACATATGAGTGTACATTTGACAGCTCTCTCTCCCCTCAACAAACTGCCATTAAATTAAAATCAATCACTTAGACAAATGAGTCTATTTTTGACAGCTCTCTCTCTCTCCCTCTCTCTCTCTCTCTCTCTCTCTCTCTCTCTCTCTCTCCTCAACAAACTGCCATTAAATTAAAATCAATCACGTAGACATACGAGTGTACATTTGACAGCTCTCTCTCTCTCTCCCCTCAACAAACTGGTCTTTAAATTAAAATCAATCACGTAGACATATGAGTGTACATTTGATAGCTCTCTCTCTCTCTCTCTCTCTCTCTCTCTCTCTCTCTCCCCTCAACAAACTGCCATTAAATTAAAATCAATCACGTAGACATATGAGCGTACATTTGACAGCTCTCTCTCCTTGCAACACATCTTCACATCACAAGTAAAGCGCCATATGTAGACTAGAAAGGAATCAGCACTGATACTATAATTTTATTTTCTCTGATCTACAGTGGCATACTATAATTTTATTTTCTCTGATCTACAGTGGAAGACTATAATTTTATTTTCTCTGGTCTACAGTGGCATACTATAATTTTATTTTCTTTGATCTACAGTGGCATACTATAATTTTATTTTCTCTGGTCTACAGTGGAATACTATAATTTTATTTTCTCTGGTCTACCATTATTTTTGGTGAAGCAACATCAAAAGGATCAATACACTGTAGCTGTTATTCTCAGACTAAGCACAACTCCATATGTAAGAAAATATACAAGAAATGAATGTACTTAACATAGCACAACAAACAAAACAGGATAGTATATGTAGACTACTTATAATAAATCTCATACCTATAGTAAAAATTACAGTAAATTAAAGCATGTTATGGAGTCTCACGCCCAAAGTCAAAATGAACATTGCAGTTAAGTATCATTTTACTTAACAACGAATCTAAACAATGAACATTGCAGTTATGTATTGTTTTACTTAACAACGAATCTAAACAATGAACATTGCAGTTAAGTATTATTTTACTTAACAACGAATCTAAACAATGAACATTGCAGTTAAGTATTATTTTACTTAACAACGAATCTAAACAATGAACATTGCAGTTAAGTATTAGTTTACTTATTACACACGGGACTTACTTACAGTAAGTTAATCACATTTTACTGACTCTCATGCCCCATAATACAACTTACAGTAAGTTAATCACTTTTTACTGACTCTCACGCACTGAGGACAACAAATATTGCAGGAGTGTGCATGTACTTATGTTGAATCCTTTGCCACATCGTATTACAGAGTGTTTCCATTCAACTCCACACATACCCTCAAAAATAACTTCAATTAGCTAGCACACTGATATTGAAGCGTACGCCCACAGCAAGCTCTGCCATTGAATACCTAGTCTCATAGTAAGACAAACACAGTGCAAGCGAGCTTATATCGAGCCGACCAAACAACATATAATAACTATACTTTTACCTTGATTCACAAGTCTCATAGTATGACAAACTTGACAGTGTCACAGGAAATGAGGGACAGAAATTATATTTTATTTCATTTTAAAAAAAAACCGCTAACAAAACTAATTGAAGTAATCCGAGTTTTGTTATTTTTCGTATGTAGCATGTAACTTCCAGTAACGGTCACCTAAGATCTCTTTAGTAGACAGACGTTCGTGACGCAGTGTGTGTTAATTATCATATTGAATATATATATTAGTTTATGAAGAATATGTATATTAAATAAATTGGGACAACTGCGCAATACCGTCACATGTTGTTGACGAGTGAAATGGCCAGTGCGCATTAGGATTGACCACAGAAAAGCGTGCATCACGATTACCACTATATATCCAAGGCAAAAATCATGTCACAGGACATAGCTTCTGGAAGTTTTGGAAACCTTCAGTGAGAGCTATATAAGAGGCAAAATGAAGACTTTTACTCTCAATGTTGAAAACGTCGATTCGTCTGAAGCCAGTCTAACTTCACGTATGAATTATCTCATGTACAGAGATTTCATAAAGGAAAGCTGCAATAATCTCTTTCCATCCGTTTTCCATCCGTCTGATGCCATATATCGAGTAACGAGGCAAAATTACTCTGTATAATTGTTGGCAAAGTGGAAAGTTCGCTGTCAAGAAAAACCCGATGCATGTGACGCTGGTTGTATGCAGTTAACGACACGAGGGACCAACTTGCTCTTCCCCCTGTCTGAGTTCGTTTTGGCAGTCTATCCCGCAAATTGAGGGGCTGGCGCCGGAGATACATATCCGGATTTCTACACTCAATGTAATGCGACGACACATCCCACTGGACGACTCCACCCGATAATGCTCAACGTCGTTGGGATGTCCGTTTCCACGACAATTATCGAAGCTGACAACAGTCAGCTAAATTTCAGATTTCTCCCCAGTGATAATCTGAAAGTGGTGCCTAGATTCTGCAGAGTCTTCACCTGTAATGCGACGCCTCAATTGCGCCGTGATCTTCACTTTGAAGTGCCGCTTATAAGTGACGTGTGAGATTACGTCATCTCCTTGGAACTCTGACATTAATAGTGAGTAATCATTAGCACGGCTAACGCGCACATACTTAAGTCTAGGACTCTTAAGAAAATGAACACTATTATATCGTTTGCAAAATAAGAACTCTAATGTTAAAAGTAATGCTTATTTTACATGTCAACTATTGTTAAAGCGGCCCCATTTGCCGCATAAGAATTGTGTAATTAATCTTTATTTTATATTTTGAATTTCATCATTTTCATCTCCCCTTATTCCCCAAAGAGTGCATGACATTGGAAAGTTGAATGAATGATTAATCACTGTGCGAAAGAGTAGTGCCCCTTTTAAATCGGGAAATAAATAACCTGATTTAAACATCTTTCAACTCTCTTGTTATTCATAGTTTTTGAGAGGGACGAAAGAATTTGTACTATTGTTTTGCACCGTTCGTCTGTTCGTCCATTTATTCACATTTATGATACACACTCACAACACACACCGCCAATAAAACGTTCCTTGGCATGACACTAATAAAGTGGGCCCCACCCAAACATCAATGGAGTATGTCATGTGTGTCATTGTAACAACCTGACACGACGTAGTACTGGCACACGTCACGGGCTTTTTTTGGAGGTGCACCGGAGCAGGCCAAAAATAGACTTCACCCCTTGCATCTCTAACTTCAGCTCGGGTCGGCTTGTAACAAGCCCGCCCGTTTTGTGACATCTGGTGACCACTGACCGTGATCTGACAAGGTAAATTGTGTTGTTGTAAGAAAGTGTCATCTCTTTCCTGCTTTTCTATCTCATCACCATTATGCATTGTTTATTGCATGTTAGGGCTTGCTATTGAGACTTAGGTGAACTGGATTTTGATAAGACTTATTATTATTGTGTTGAAATAAGTTTTATAATCTTTACGCTATTATCGTTAACGCGTACCGACTCGTGTTTAGACGTACATAGATCGATATTTCGTACGCTACATTAGCAACTGTTGTTTTGCTAATTTTGCTAACTTTGCAAATTTGCGATTAGGATTTCTTTTATTCGTGTTTATCATAATCCTAATCACGTGGTGGCTGGTGTTCATACGCACACCATTGCACCACTTGTGACCGACAGAGGTCAAAATCCCGCGAATATTCTAAGTCACTTTATCCAACTCGTGATAACTAGCAATTTTTAAAATGGCCGAGCTAGTAAACATAAAGAAAGAACTCATGGCTATGGGTAGAGAATTCGGGTATGAAAAAGCCGAGTTAAAGGAATACGTGGATGAGGAGATAGCTAAATGGTATGTTGCGAAAGAAAATGAGGCGAAAGAGGCTATAGAGCTAGAAGAAAAGAGACAGGTAGCTAAGGATTTAGAGATGCGAACTTTGAGAGAGCTAGAAGATAAGAGAGAGTTAGCTAAACAGCTAGAGATGCAAAACCTGAGAGAGCTAGAGGAAAGAAAAAATGAGCTAGAGGAAAAAAGAGCGAAAGAGGCGAGAGATTTTAAAGAGAAAGAAATCCAAGATATGAGAGAAATAGAGTTATTAAAGATTCAGTCAGCTAGGGATTTAGAAGATAAAAGGCAGGAAGTAGAAGAGAAAAAGCTTAAATTAAAAGCTAGAGCACATCAGGAACAGCTTGAACTAGCTAAGCAAGAGGTAACAGCTAGAGAGAAGTTGTTAGATGGGACTGCTAAGCAACAGGCCGAGTTAAATAAACCCCGTACACGGCTAGCTTTCTTTAACCCTGAAGTCGAGACGATTGACGAGTTTTTGACACGCTTTGACAGTTTCATTGCCAACTTTAATTACACTGACATTGAAAAGAAACAACAACTCGGTCAAATACTTCAAGGTGAAAGCTCGCGCGCATTTACTGATCTAACGCGCGATCCCGCTATTACTTATGCAGATCTCAAAACGGGTTTGATGCGTACTTTTCAATGTACAGCAGAAGGCTTTCGAAAAATGTTTAGGAGAGCCATACCTAAAGCAAATGACACCATGCAAGCCTTCGGTACCCGGATACGCCATTATCTTGATAGATGGATTGATTTGACAGACATCCGGAAGACATATGAGGGCCTATTTGATTTGATATCAAGAGATCAATTTCTCCATATTGCTCCGCCTGCAATGACGACATATTTGCAGCGAAACCCCCCGGCTAACTTCAGTGATATGTTGAGGTTAGCAGACACGTATAATGATTACCCTGATCCGGTAATTACGAGGAGCGCACCACGCCCTCCTCCTACAAATCGGCAGAAGTATACACCGAAACCGAACCGACCAATGACGAAATCGGAAAAACCCGAACCGGTACAGCGGACATATACTAAGTCACAAGACGTACGACGTCACACACGTGACTCCCCACCTATGACATGTTACACTTGCAAAGGGAAGGGGCATAGTTCTCAGAACTGTCCCAGTCCACGTGATGTAAAGGTATGCACTGAAACAGGTGCAACTCTAAAGACCCAACAGGCTACAGTAAACGGACAAAAAGTCAAAATACTGGTCGATACAGGTGCGTCCATAAGCTGCATAAATGCTAAACTTGTACGCCCTGAACAGTATCTAAGAGGTAGTGTCCGCATTCGATGTGTTATGGGACACCTTAGTACATGTCCAAGAGCCACTGTACATGTTACCTCACCCGTATTTTCCGGTACAGTCACCGCCGCAGTGATAAGAGACATGCAGTTCGGATTCATACTATCGCCCGAACAGTGTGACGCAAACACTGATGACATCTATCCTGTTCTCCCCGTAACCACTAGAGCACAACGGGTACGTAGTAAACAAGGACCCCCAGCTCTAAAGATAGTCGAGAATACATTCCCGCAGTTGACCCCAAGTCAACTCAGTCACCTGCAGCAGGAGGACAAAAGTTTGTCCTCAATGCTAAAGCTGGCACGGAAAAACACTATTACGTCCAGCAAGTACGCGACAATGACGTATTTCCTGAAGGACGGACTAGCGTTTCGGCGCACCGACTATAAGGAAAATGATACTAGAAGCACCACGTGTCTATTTACCCCTAAACCACTCAGACCGCTGATTCTAAGCTTTGCACACGACTCAATCATGTCTGGACATCAGGGCGCGCGTCGCACTGAGCAGCGAGTTCGCGAGGACTTTTTTTGGCCGGGCCTGAGTAGGGATGTTCGCTCGTACGTTCGTACATGTACGCAGTGTCAACAACATATTGACCGAGGGCGTGTCAGTCGAGTTCCCCTCGAGATAGTACCAACAGTAGAGGAACCATTCCTAAAAGTCGCAGTAGACATTATTGGCCCAATCATTCCCGCGGCCGAAGGAGGATATCGCTATATCCTAACAATCGTGGATTTTGCAACACGATATCCAGAAGCAGTCGCATTAAAGGGCATCACAGCAATCGAAGTCGCAGACGCTTTAATAGACGTATTTTCTCGCACGGGCGTACCCCGAGAAATATTGAGTGACCAGGGCACTCAATTCACCTCAGCAATGATGGCTGAAACAATGCGTCTACTGGCGTGTAAACAGTTGTTCTCATCACCATATCACGCTCAGTCTAATGGTGCCGTTGAACGTTTCAACGGTACAATAAAGAAAATGTTAATTAAAATGGCCTCGGAACAACCCGACCAGTGGCCGCGTTTTCTAGCACCATTACTCTTTGCGTATCGCGAACTCCCACAAGAGAGTACGGGCTATTCACCGTTCCAACTACTATACGGCAGGCAACCTCGTGGTCCCCTTAAGCTAATAAAAGAAACATGGGTCAAGGGAGACACTGTGACCGATGGTAAAGATGTTCACACGTACGTAGCCGAACTACGTCAACGTCTGACCGAAACGTGTCACTTAGCACAGGAAAACGTTCGCGAAAAACAACCCCGATACAAGCGAAATTTTGACCGTACTGCTGTGGAACGTGACCTCGAACCAGGCCAGCTCGTGTTACTCTTGCGGCCCACGCATAACAACCGCATGCAAATGCACTGGCGTGGACCCTATCGCGTTATTAAGCGTGTGAAGCAGAACGACTACAGCATACAGATAGGAAATAAGCAGAAAACCTATCACATAAATATGCTCAAGCGTTACTATGAACGCAGCGGCGAACAGATACAAAGCGTGAATGTCGCACTGATACAATTGGAAGACTCCAATTTCAGAACAGACATGATGTCCGCCGAAACCCAGCCTAACTCTGCAGTTACAGTCGATCAAGTCGAGATTGACTCGAACTTAACTGTCGAACAGCGCGACGCAATGTCCAACCTCTTACACAGACACGCGCGCATATTCACCGACCAACCGGGCCACTCAGATTTGGTTGAACACCGCATCAAACTTTTAAGTGACAAACCGATACGCTTAAAACAGTACCCACAGAAATATGAGAGCACAAAGTACATAGCAGAACAGGTGCGTGAAATGCAAAAACAGGGCGTGATTGAACAGTCAATCTCCCCATATTCATCACCGGTCGTCTTAGTTAAAAAGAAAGACGGTACGCTTCGTTTTTGTGTGGACTACAGACAGTTAAATGAGATAACTGAATTCGATGCGGAACCTATCCCAAATCAGGACGAATTATTCGCAAAACTAACCAAGGCACATTACTTTTCAAAGTTTGACATGTGCAAAGGGTACTGGCAACTGTCAGTTGCTATTGACGACAGACCAAAAACAGCATTCCCAACTCCGCTAGGCTTATTTCAGTTTTGCCGACTACCGTTCGGACTAGCGAACGCACCCGCAACATTCGCGCGCTTCATGCGAAAATTACCGTTAGAGAGCGTTGACGCATTGAATTTCTTTGATGACATACTGGTAGCAACAGGAACATGGGACCAACATTTATCCTCAGTGGATGGTCTACTTGACATTCTCGAGCGCCATAGATTGACCGTGAAACCCTCCAAAGTTCGCGCGGGCTTTCGAGAGATTGAATTTCTTGGCCATATCATAAGTGACGGACAAATAGGCCCTAATCTAGACTTAACTGCAGCCATTCGTGACATGACCTTACCGACTACAAAGAAACAGGTCAGGGCAGTTTTGGGGCTAGTGGGGTACTACCGAAAATTTGTCCCAAACTTCAGTACGCTTCTTAAACCACTGACGGACTTAACTGGGAACAAACAACCCACGAAAATACGATGGACGGCAGAGTGTAGCACCGCCCTCGAAAAAGTGAAGGACATCTTGACCAGTAAACCCGTCCTACAGTTACCAGACTTTGACAAAAGATTTATTGTCAGGACCGATGCATCAGACGAAGGCCTCGGTGCCATACTTCTCCAAGAGACAGATGACGAATACCTACCGGTAGCATACGCTTCTAAGAAACTGTTAGATCGTGAGACACGGTATTCTACGATTGAAAAAGAGTGCTTAGCAATCGTATGGGCACTCAAGAAATTTAGTGCATATCTGTACTCTAAACCATTCATCCTGCAGTGCGATCATAAGCCGCTTACATATCTGCGCACTAGCATGTATGATAACGCTAGGCTAACTAGATGGACACTCCTGCTACAGGAGTATAGCTTCGTTGTCGAACACATCGCGGGCCGAGAAAATTCGGGTGCCGATGCATTATCCCGGCATGCCATAACCGCGATATAAACAAGAGAGAGGATAGTCTCTCCACAGATGCGCATATAATTCCTGTGGAGACTATCGTGTGAAATAAAATTTTTTTTGTTCCTAATTGATTTCCACTCTGTGAGCTCCAATCAATTTTAAGAAGGGGGTTGTCACAGGAAATGAGGGACAGAAATTATATTTTATTTCATTTTAAAAAAAAACCGCTAACAAAACTAATTGAAGTAATCCGAGTTTTGTTATTTTTCGTATGTAGCATGTAACTTCCAGTAACGGTCACCTAAGATCTCTTTAGTAGACAGACGTTCGTGACGCAGTGTGTGTTAATTATCATATTGAATATATATATTAGTTTATGAAGAATATGTATATTAAATAAATTGGGACAACTGCGCAATACCGTCACATGTTGTTGACGAGTGAAATGGCCAGTGCGCATTAGGATTGACCACAGAAAAGCGTGCATCACGATTACCACTATATATCCAAGGCAAAAATCATGTCACAGGACATAGCTTCTGGAAGTTTTGGAAACCTTCAGTGAGAGCTATATAAGAGGCAAAATGAAGACTTTTACTCTCAATGTTGAAAACGTCGATTCGTCTGAAGCCAGTCTAACTTCACGTATGAATTATCTCATGTACAGAGATTTCATAAAGGAAAGCTGCAATAATCTCTTTCCATCCGTTTTCCATCCGTCTGATGCCATATATCGAGTAACGAGGCAAAATTACTCTGTATAATTGTTGGCAAAGTGGAAAGTTCGCTGTCAAGAAAAACCCGATGCATGTGACGCTGGTTGTATGCAGTTAACGACACGAGGGACCAACTTGCTCTTCCCCCTGTCTGAGTTCGTTTTGGCAGTCTATCCCGCAAATTGAGGGGCTGGCGCCGGAGATACATATCCGGATTTCTACACTCAATGTAATGCGACGACACATCCCACTGGACGACTCCACCCGATAATGCTCAACGTCGTTGGGATGTCCGTTTCCACGACAATTATCGAAGCTGACAACAGTCAGCTAAATTTCAGATTTCTCCCCAGTGATAATCTGAAAGTGGTGCCTAGATTCTGCAGAGTCTTCACCTGTAATGCGACGCCTCAATTGCGCCGTGATCTTCACTTTGAAGTGCCGCTTATAAGTGACGTGTGAGATTACGTCATCTCCTTGGAACTCTGACATTAATAGTGAGTAATCATTAGCACGGCTAACGCGCACATACTTAAGTCTAGGACTCTTAAGAAAATGAACACTATTATATCGTTTGCAAAATAAGAACTCTAATGTTAAAAGTAATGCTTATTTTACATGTCAACTATTGTTAAAGCGGCCCCATTTGCCGCATAAGAATTGTGTAATTAATCTTTATTTTATATTTTGAATTTCATCATTTTCATCTCCCCTTATTCCCCAAAGAGTGCATGACATTGGAAAGTTGAATGAATGATTAATCACTGTGCGAAAGAGTAGTGCCCCTTTTAAATCGGGAAATAAATAACCTGATTTAAACATCTTTCAACTCTCTTGTTATTCATAGTTTTTGAGAGGGACGAAAGAATTTGTACTATTGTTTTGCACCGTTCGTCTGTTCGTCCATTTATTCACATTTATGATACACACTCACAACACACACCGCCAATAAAACGTTCCTTGGCATGACACTAATAAAGTGGGCCCCACCCAAACATCAATGGAGTATGTCATGTGTGTCATTGTAACAACCTGACACGACGTAGTACTGGCACACGTCACGGGCTTTTTTTGGAGGTGCACCGGAGCAGGCCAAAAATAGACTTCACCCCTTGCATCTCTAACTTCAGCTCGGGTCGGCTTGTAACAAGCCCGCCCGTTTTGTGACAACAGTAAATATTTTTATCATTGAACCCCATGTCCATGGTAAGACAAACCTAACAGTGTGTGTATTTACTAAACTTCACTCTCCACAGGTATGAACGGTAAATATTTAGAAATGTACTTACATTAAACCTCATGAACTGTAAATATTTAGAAATGTACTTACATTAAACCTCATGAACTGTAAATATTTAGAAATGTACTTACATTAAACCTCATGAACTGTAAATATTTAAGAAATGTACTTACATTAAACCCCACGCCCCATAGTACGACTGTCTCCACTCCTCCTAAAGTCCAGTGCCGGGTACGGGTGGGTATTACACACGGGACTTCTGCCAGAGTCATCTTCACTACAGTGAGGGTAATAAGCAGATAAATCATTTTCATCAAACTGTTCACTTTACTTTCTGAACTCCTTGTTTCTCCGAGTTGAACAGATTTGTAAACGTCGTCACAGTACGGGACAGAACTCTGGTAGTGATGTCAGTCATCAGCAACAGTTCCCACAGCCAGCAAGAGAGTAGTGTTTATCACGTGACTTCAAAACAGTCTTACAGATATAGTCACAGCCAGCAAGAGGGTAGTGTTTATCACGTGACTGCAAATCAGTCATACAGATGTAGTCACAGCCAGCAATAGGGTAGTGCTTATCACGTGACTTCAAAACAGTCTTACAGATGTAGTCACAGCTAACAAAAAAGGTAGTGAGTATTCTAGGAATTACTACTGTAAATTATATTCTCTTTCAAAGTGTAGCGAATATTTTAATTACATTTTCCTCGCATTAATCAAAGTAATGGTATGTATAGCTTTATGGTTACATCTGAAACAGGAAAACCAAGATATTCATTTATAACAACATGAGCAAATTACAACTGTTAAATAAAAAAAACATTAAAGTAATGAATTTATTAAAGTATATTTTCGTATATTTAATGAATGAATATTTTCTTTTAGTCACTTACTACCGCATATTTCATTAAAAAATATTAAAATATAAAATAAAATATATTCTCATCCTAAATGAAAGTTTATTATCATTCATAACAATATATAAAATTAAAATATATTCTCATCCTAAATCAAAGGTTATTATCATTCATTATAGTAGTTAAATTAAAGTATTATGTTGTTCTTTTAATTACGCCATGGAGTTATGAATAGTACAGGTCATAATTATAAATATGTAATAAATAATGATACTGAGGTTTAGTTATTTGACGACAATGACAGCAATGGAGTAATGTACCTCAACAATAGGAATATAATCAAAATATCTCAGCAACGATACCATCAAATACCTTCAAAAGTAGAAACAGCATAACTAGCACTTCAACAGTATAACGTAGTTCAGCACTTCCAGTAACAGCACTGTAATTAAGAATCTCTAACAACAGTATAACGTATTTCAACACTTCCAGTAACAGCACTGTAATTAAGAATCTCTAACAACAGTATAACGTATTTCAACACTTCCAGTAAAAGCACTGTAATTAAGAATCTCTAACAACAGTATTTCAACACTTCCAGTAAAAGCACTGTAATTAAGAATCTCTAACAACAGTATAACGTATTTCAACACTTCCAGTAACAGCACTGTAATTAAGAATCTCTAACAACAGTATAACGTATTTCAACACTTCCAGTAAAAGCACTGTAATTAAGAATCTCTAACAGCAGCGAAGTAATCAAATATCTCCAACAGCAACATTGTAATTAAACACATCCAACGCAACAGTGTCATATTTTAAAAACGCTAATGTAATTATTTTACCTCCAACATAGCCAAGTAATCAAATGCCTACGACAACTGCAATGTAATTATTTCTATTTATATTCCAAGAGCAACAATGCATTTACATTCTAACAGGAATTGTCTAGTCAAACGCTTCCAATACGACAAGTGCCATCATGCACTGGCACCAAGAAAGCATTGTATTCATATTTTAAGAGCACCAATGTGATAATAGAACTACAACAACTTTAATGTAATCATATAACTACAACAATAGTAATGTAATCATAGAACTACAACAATAGTAATGTAATCATAGAACTACAACAATAGTAATGTAATCATAGAACTACAACAATAGAAATGTAATCATAGAACTACAGCAACTTTAATGTAATCATAGAACTATAACAATAGTAATGTAATCATAGAACTACAACAATAGTAATGTAATCATAGAACTACAACAATAGTAATGTAATCATAGAACTACAACAACTTTAATGTAATCATAGAACTACAACAATAGAAATGTAATCATAGAACTACAGCAACTTTAATGTAATCATAGAACTATAACAATAGTAATGTAATCATAGAACTACAACAATAGAAATGTAATCATAGAACTACAACAATAGAAATGTAATCATAGAACTACAGCAACTTTAATGTAATCATAGAACTATAACAATAGTAATGTAATCATAGAACTACAACAATAGAAATGTAATCATAGAACTACAGCAACTTTAATGTAATCATAGAACTATAACAATAGTAATGTAATCATAGAACTACAACAATAGTAATGTAATCATAAAACTACAACAATAGTAATGTAATCATAGAACTACAGCAACTTTAATGTAATCATAGAACTATAATAGTAATGTAATCATAGAACTACAACAATAGTAATGTAATCATAGAACTACAACTTTAATGTAATCATAGAACTACAACAATAGTAATGTAATCATAGAACTACAACTTTAATGTAATCATAGAACTATAACAACAGTTATGAAATCACAGACTTCCAACAACAGCAATTCTATCGTGTATCGTAAGTAAATACTGTCAAAATGGATGATTTCCTAACTTAATTTACGGATAATTTAATATGACCATACGGTGAACACTAGGAAAGATTGTCGTATCCAAGACAACGTTCCAAGTTATCAGCATTTTTCACTTTAAACTTTAAAAATCAAAACATAAAATTATTTATTCATATCAATAATGGGGAAATGGGTTTAAAAACACATGCAGTTCGACATTAAGGATGATTGAGGTGTTAATGGTTATTCAGGACTTATTTTAAAATACTAAAGTTATTGTAGTGTCGACATTAAGGATGATTGAGGGGTTAATTGTGTCTTCAAGAAATCTTTTAAAAAAAATAAAGTTAATATAGTCAGTCAACAATGGCAGTTGATATTTCAAAGACTTCCTAAATAAATTCTTAATTCTAAATCCATAGCAGGTGATCATCCCGATACAGATATTAATAGTTGAGTTTGTGATATTGTTTAGAACTGACAACTGAAGTCAGAGACATGTGGCAATACATAAATAGATAACTTAATTGTTTTCTTACAACTTTGGCTACTGATATTATCGACCTCAGTTATCTATTTCCACAACTTGGATTTAAGAACACTAACTTTAGAAATCAGTCCTCAGTTTCTGTGCACCTCTTACTGACGTCACGAACGGTCACAGTAAGCCTACATATTATACAACTTAGTTTTAGAAATTAAACTTCTAAATCCATCAGCAATTAAGATCCCGTTATAACTTTTTGCAAGAGAGAAATAATTGTACGAACTGAAACCAGCGAGCACACAGAAATCCATCAGGTTGTAAATCGGCACTTTAAGAATTGTGATATTTGCAAAAATCAGTAACTACTTTGTATGTATTAATAACAACATGTTACGTCACAAAACTTTACGCACAGCAAAATGGTGATTAATGCGTCACAGCCTGACCTTTACAATCTGGCTGATGTGTAATTAGTCAAAGGTGATGAAATGTGTCACAGACTGACCTTTACGATCTGGCTGCTGTGTAATTAGTCAAAAGTGATGAAATGTGTCACAGCCTGACCTTTACAATCTGGCTGCTGTGTAATTAGTCAAAGGTTATGAAATGTGTCACAGCCTGACCTTTACAATCTGGCTGCTATGTAATTAGTCAAAAGTGATCAATGAGTCACAGCCTGACTTTTACAACCAGACTGCTGTGTAATGAGTCACCAATGACAATAATTATGGTTTTTAATTGACACAGGTTACCACAATATGGTTTCATTGGCACCTGTTGCCACAATACACGTTTTTATTTTGCACCAATTGTTAAAACGCGGTTCTGGGCACTGACTTACAAGCTGACCTACCAATGTCAAAGTGTAATACCTGTCAGAGTATTATAATATCAAAGACATTAAAGTGTCAGGTGTGTCAAAGTGCAAAAAAACCAAATGTCAAAATGTTATAGTACAGTTCAATAATGTATATTTTCTTGTCAAACTATAATGCTTTTACAAAGAGAACGATTTTGAACGTGACATTGCTAGAAAGATATTCCTGACGGATTTCACAAAAGTGAGGGATTTGTTTTATTTTTACTTAAAATATAGACATCGTCATTATTGAAAGCTAAAGACTAGAATTATTTCACGTAAGTGTTGTTTTGACTTACATTAAAACAAACATCGTCATTCTTGAAAGTTAAAGATTAGAATGATTTCACGCAGGTGTTGTTTTGACTTACATTAAAACAAACATCGTCATTATTGAAAGTTAAAGACATAACTGATTCGCACGGATTTGATTTGAATGAATCAACGAAATGAAAGAAGCTGAGCTAAAATAAGAGCCAAATGAACAAAGAGAAGTTAAAATGGATGCAGCAAATTAAAAAATATACATACCACAATTAAATTAGAACAATGGCTATCTTTTGCCAGTAACCACTTTCATAAATTAATCATCTTGGCTGATTGCTTGTCAGTAATCACTTACCTGTATTAATCATCTTGGCTGATTGCTTGTCAGTAATCACTTACCTGTATTAATCATCTTGGCTGATTGTTTGTCAGTAATCATTTACCTGTATTAATCATCTTGGCTGATTGATTGTCAGTAATCATTTACCTGTATTAATCATCTTGGTTGATTGATTGTCAGTAATCATTTACCTGTATTAATCTTCTTAGTTGATTGATTGTCAGTAATCACTTACCTGTATTAATCATCTTGGTTGATTGATTGTTTAAGGATTTACGTCACGACCAAACGTTTTCTATTTTAAAAGAAATACAATGTTGGCAGACCAAAGTCTTGATACGTTGCCATGGAAGTCTGTATTTGTTTCAGTGTCCACCACTAAGGTAGAACAAGTTCTGTCAATGTATTTTATCCAAAGGAAATAAGTGTGCTTAGAATAAATTCAAAATTAGGGAGAGGCCCATCAGAGTGTGTAGTTCCATGTCTTTTGCATAAATGATCTTGACCTAAAGCCAAGCTGACCCAAATCCGCCCCCCCCCCCGTTTAATTATTTTAAAGTCTTTTACTAAAACTTTAATTTAATAGTTATAACATAATATAATAAAAATAAAATGTAAAGAAAAATAAATAAACTACTTTAATAAAGAAATCAGAATAGCACATAATACAATATTTTTAAATGCACATTTATTTCCTTGTGTTAAGTATATTGTCGTAATTTGTTCTAACCATACTTATTTCAGTGGATAAGGTACATTGACAGAACTTGTTCTAACCATACTTATTTCTTTGTGTTAATTATATTGTCTTAATTTGTTCTAACCATATTTATTTCAGTGGATGAAGTACATTGACAGAAAGTGTTCTAACCATACTTATTTCCTTGGGTAAAGTATATTGATAGAACTTGTTCTAACTATACTTATTTAACTGGGTAAAATATATTGACAAAACTTGTTCTAATCATACATATATTGACCAGATTCCTTAATATTTAAAACTGTAGTAAAGTATAAATGTACTGACGTCACACGACACGTTTAACTAGAGCACTGGACACGTAAATCAGCATTTCCCAAAGTGTGCGCACTGTCCACATGACGTCAGCGGGATATATGTAACCGCACTAAAATAAACGCAGAAGGTAGATGTAATTTTTACTTTGGCACTAAAATAAACGCAGAAGGTAGATGTAATTTTTACTTTGGCACTAAAATAAACGCAGAAGGTAGATGTAATTTTTACTTTGGCACTAAAATAAACGCAGAAGGTAGATGTAATTTTTACTTTGGCACTAAAATAAATGCAGAAGGTAGATATAATTTTTACTTTGGCACTAAAATAAACGCAGAAGGTAGATGTAATTTTTACTTTGGCACTAAAATAAACGCAGAAGGTAGATGTAATTTTTACTTTGGCACTAAAATAAACGCAGAAGGTAGATGTAATTTTTACTTTGGCAATAAAATAAACGCAGAAGGTAGATGTAATTTTTACTTTAGCACTGTGAAAAACCTCCGATACATTAACATTTTAAGGACGCCGAGAGCCGAACAAGATTGGGAACATCTTTCCTAAGTGAAATGAATAATCCTGTCTTCAAACTGCACTAAACACAGTAAATGAAATAAATAAACATGTCTTCAAACTGCACTAAACTCAGTAAATGAAATAAATAAACATGTCTTCAAACTGCACTAAACTCAGTAAATGAAATAAATAAACATGTCTTCAAAATCAGTCAATTGTAATATTAGCTATCAAAGACAATCTCCAAAATGTGCACCAAGTCAAAATCTCTGTCACGATTCACATGTCGTATTATCTCTTTTTGTTTGGTCCCATGTCACGATCTCTCTCAGTATTCCCATGTCGCATTATCTCACTATGCGAGGTCCCATGTCACGATCTCTCTCAGTATTCCCATGTCGCATTATCTCAGATTCTCTGGTCCCTTGTCACGACCTCTGTTAGTATTCCCATTTCGCATTATCTCACTATGCGTGGTCCCATGTCACGATTTCTACCAGTATTCCCATGTCGCATTATCTCAGATTCTCTGGACCCTTGTCACGACCTCTGTTAGTATTCCCATGTCGCATTATCTCACTATGCGAGGTCCCGTGTCATGATTTCTACCAGTGTTCCCAATGTCGCATTATCTGTGTATTTGTGGTTCCATATCTCTCTCACTGTCTGCAGTCACGATCTCTGTCAGTATCCCCACGTCAAACTGGCAGAGATCCCAAGTCACTATCTCGTCCACGTTATTTCTCTGTCGTAGACACTCGTCACAATCGCTATCAGTACACCTAAAACATATTATTTTTACTTCTGGTCCTAAATCGCTCTTTCTGATCAAGGAACCGAAATCGCATAATCTCACAATTACCCCACGTCTCATTCACTACCAGTGACTCCACGTCTCATTCACTACCAGTGACTCCACGTCTCATTCACTAACAGTGACTCCACGTCTCATTCACTAACAGTGACCCCACGTCTCATTCACTACCAGTGACTCCACGTCTCATTCACTAACAGTGACCCCACGTCTCATTCCCTAACAGTGACCCCAAACCCAAATCAAGTTTTCTGTCCTACTTTGTGGAAACGATGTGACTTTCAGTCACGAAAACATTCAAAGAATGCGGAGAATTTAGTTAAGTGTATTATGTAAACATGTGTCTGTCAATGAGATAGGCAAATTTATGAATATCACAGGTACGTATTTTCGAACACCGTATAACCTCACATTTCTTGCACAGGGGTATTCTCACATTTCTTGCAAGGGGTTAGGGTTTTTCGAAAGTTTGCTGTCAACCTGCAAGCAAGTCAGAAATTCAGGATATAGTTCCAGATTTGGAAATGTTTTCGGAAAGGCGGGTTTATATTTTTTTGTAGTTAAATTATGGATATTTACTTGGATATCGACTGCTCATACCACTATTAAGGTGAAGATACTGCAAATGGTGACAGGTCACACCACTGCAAATGATGATAATTTTGATATACAAGTCTCACCACTACAAATAAGGACATTGCTGATATAAATGTAACAGCATTGTAATTTGTTAAATAACGTTATTATCCAAGATGAAGCCTGGCATTTCCAACGATGCGGTTGTTTTGTTTTTTTTTGTTTTTTTTTAGATAACCCGACAGTTGCGTTATCCGATTATAATTATTTATGAGCAAACAATTTTCCAGCCATGCGTGAGCTTTGGTCAAGTAGATGCGTGAGTAAGTTTAGACTTATGCTTAGAGTAGACAACATCCAGTGGATAAATATTATTAAGTAAATATCTTGCCTGATGTTAACAAAGAACATCCAGTGAATAAATATACATAACAGGACATCCAGTGGATAAATATACATAACAGGACATCCAGTGGATAAATATACATAACAGGACATCCAGTGGATAAATATACATAACAGGACATCCAGTCAGACTTGAGGGAACAAACCTGAGCAAATCAATATCCAGTTAGATGAGCAAATAGTCAGCCAGAAAAAAAATTGTGTTTGAGCAGTCAATCGACGAGTGGTGAGTTAGATGAACAGTTATCCAGTTTATGAACAAATAGTCAACGGGTGGTGAGTTAGATGAACAGTTATCCAGTTTATGAACAAATAGTCAACGGGTGGTGACTTAGATGAACAGTTATCCAGTTTATGAACAAATAGTCAACGGGTGGTGAGTTAGATGAACAGTTATCCAGTTTATGAACAAATAGTCAACGGGTGGTGAGTTAGATAAACAGTTGTCCAGTTTATGAACAAATAGTCAACGGGTGGTGAGTTAGATGAACAGTTATCCAGTTTATGAACAAATAGTCAACGGGTGGTGAGTTAGATAAACAGTTGTCCAGTTTATGAACAAATAGTCAACGGGTGGTGAGTTAGATGAACAGTTATCCAGTTTATGAACAAATAGTCAACGGGTGGTGAGTTAGATGAACAGTTATCCAGTTTACGAACAAATAGTCAACGGGTGGTGAGTTAGATAAACAGTTGTCCAGTTTATGAACAAATAGTCAACGGTTGGTGAGTTAGATGAACAAGCAATTATCCAGTTCATGAACAAAATAGTCAACGAGTTAAGAGCAAGATGAGCAAACGGTTACGCGGCTCAAAGTTGCGCCTTGACTGAAGCAATATGTGTGGCTTGACTTCAGTTCGATATTTGACGATGACGTCACAATAACATTGGTCTACGCATTGACGCGAAGGTCTCGCTTCAACTAGTGCCAGCCGCGAGCGTTGGCACACACTAAGATCTTCCAACTGGACGCGTGGGCATCTGTTCTCTAGAAAATATTACAGTGAAGCAAACAAATATGTAGGCAAGACTTTAAGAAATACCCTAGGAAACATAGAATGTGTGGGCAAGATTTTAAGAAATATACTAGGAAACATATGTGTGTAGACAAGATTTTTAGAGAGCGTTCCCAATACTGGATGCCGTCTCTTGAATGTCCCTAATTTCAATATACTGACTGCCAAAGACTAAATTTAAGCTCATTTCACAAATATTAAATTGTTGAATTTACGAAAATTACCTAATTCCAATTTACCAAACGCCAAAGATTAAATTTAAGGCCACTGCAATTTTTTTTAGTTATTAAATTTAAGAAAATCAAATAATTCAAAGACTTTAAATTCCACTCGATTAGGCTAACCACATTATTGTATGATCAATGTGCTCTCAGATCTCCAACACAAAGCCTGTCGACAGAATGAGAGAACCCCGTTGCAAAATGTCAGCAGTTAAAATGCAGATTTTGAGGTAAAAGGAAGGTTAACCACGATTAAAACTATCAGCAGATCTAAACACGTGCACACCCTATTCCCGCTTAAGTTGAGAAAAAAGTTATCATACTCGTATATAGAGAGAACCAAGAGGGAAAGAAAGAAAGAAAGAAAGAAAGAAAGAAAGAAAGAAAGAAAGAAAGAAAGAAAGAAAGAAAGAAAGAAAGAAAGAAAGAAAGAAAGAAAGAAAGAAAGAAAGAAAGAAAGAAAGAAAGAAAGAAAGTGTGACACACCACACTAGTTAATCGTTATGAAGATTATTATTATAAATCATCCATAACTAATTACATGTGATGAGAATCTTAATTTATGTTATTAATAATTGTCCATCAGACATCACTTGTCTCTCTCTCTCTTGGCAGTAAGGGCGCTGTAAATGTTTGCTCTCTTCCTCAACATTAAAGACAAACATTCACTGTCAGACAACATTTCCGCAGGTGGAAAACTTCTTAATGTTAATCTATATTTAGTGAGTACCCATCCACCCACTATCTTTCCAACATATGATTATCAATATGTGTAAGAAGATCAATAAATTTAACAATAAATTTTATTAAATCAACAATCAAATATACATATAACAAATACAATGAAAGAGTTCTTGACATCAATATTTCTATGAATCATGTTTGAATAATTTCAATGCATAAACAGTCTTATATCCTAACACATAATTCAACAGATTAGTGTTATTAAAAATCACAGGATAGCTAATATCATAGAACAGTACTTGAATTAACATAACCATGCCTTCAATAGTCTTTTGCATGCTTTTGTAATAAAGTCAAAAGTATATTGTTCACTTTACTATTGTCATTTATAGAGGTTATAGTGATAATAGATTGTACATAACCTTGTTTAGTTGATGCCACAATATTTGTTTTGCATGCTTTTGTAACAAAGTCACAAGGTATTGTCACAATAGAATTGTCAGTTCCATTGTCCTCAAGCAGGCTGTAGAATGTTCCATCAGCTGCAGTGTGCTGTGTGCATCCTTACATTTACACACTGGGGGTAGAGAGTTCTCAAATCTACCACACTGGGGGTAAAGACTTCTCAAATCTACCACACTGGGGGCAGAGACTTCTCAAATCTACCACACTGGGGGTAAAGACTTCTCAAATCTACCACACTGGGGGTAAAGACTTCTCAAATCTACCACATTTGGGGTGGAGACTTCTCAAATCTACCACACTGGGGCTAGAGAATTCTCAAATCTACCACACTGGGGGTAGAGACTTCTCAAATCTACCACACTGGGGGTAAAGACTTCTTAAATCTACCACAGTCATAGTGGTTTATAAATCAGTAAACCAGGAGATCTAGGTAAAAAAAAACCACACAAAAAGGCTGCTTCTTCCCTATAAAATATAATCAGGGACCAAATGCTAAGTTTCCAATGTATTCATCTCTAACTCCATTCTTTCTTACATTCAAGTCTCAACTTACTGTTTCCTGCAACAGTATTTATTAGCCCGACACATGCATACATTTTAATAAATACAACACAACAGTTTTATGAACGTGTTCACTAGAAACAATGTCTAGTGTTTAGCATACTGCATACAGGCATCATAGTTCATACTTTGCAGAAATAACAGTCTACTCACACAATACATCTCTACACAAAACGCAAGTATAATTTATCCATAATTAAGTGAATGAAATATTTCTAATTTCATTCTCTCTCAAACAAACTCGTCATTAATCTAACAGCCACCTTTCATGACTGGACTTCTTCCACATCAAATTCAAAGTGATTAGAAAATAAATTCCTTTCCGCAGGCAAACTTTGATCTCAGTTCATTGGCTGATCTCGTTCTTGTAAATCTTAACCATTGGATAATAAAAACTACTCATCCATGTGAAACCGGTTTAGATTACATCAGCAAGTTATTACGTGAGTTATTTTAATAAAAAAATCGTCGTAAGCAGTACTCAAGGTCGGGTCACATTAACACTGGCAACAAAGATATAATTAGTATGTATAGAAATAAGGATAGGCAAATTTACTCCGCCACAAAAAATATTTGTGAAACATTTAGAAACAAGGAGAAAAGAACAAAGCCTACAACCC
The DNA here is from genome assembly GCA_028829895.1 of Sinotaia quadrata. Taxonomy (NCBI): domain Eukaryota; kingdom Metazoa; phylum Mollusca; class Gastropoda; order Architaenioglossa; family Viviparidae; genus Sinotaia; species Sinotaia quadrata. The sequence goes on along the minus strand of CM054177.1, from coordinate 57,669,032 downwards.
TAGCGTGCGTTCATTTATTGTGGAAAACACAACTTTTAATGCGTTGCTTCTCCTGGGTCTATTTTTCTTGTCAGTCTGCAAACAGCAGAGTCGAGTTGTATGTATACTGCGACGATGTTCGGTCCTGGGGGAATAATGCCGCGTGCAGATTGTGATTGGAAAGATTCCGTCTACCCCTCTTCCCCCAAGGCCCTGGACTGATCCATGATCACAAGACCCTCTATTTATCAGGTCACTCCCACGGTGTTGGAAATTGTTTTTAGTTCTATTCGTCACGTCTTTAGCGACTTTATTGATCTCATTCTTTCTTTTCGGAGCCGTTTCATGTGCAAGACATTTCTGCAAGAAATTGTTTTATCGTGCTTGTCTTCTTGTCCCTTTCTCCTTGAAATGCAAAAATAAAATTACGTAAAACCATGTATTAATAATTGCGTTCTCTTTCATTTTCATTTCCATTATTTTGCCCTGTACTGAAGAATGATTTGAAAGAAGCAATATTAATATTTTGCCTTATATTTTTAGAGGAGAATATTTTTAGAGGAGCAATATTAAATGATAGGCTACGCAAAATAATAGGTACAGGTAAAAACTTGACAGTAATGTATTTCTACTGTTGTAGTTCACGAATATATTAAAAGAAAAGAATGCAGTATTATACCATGAAATATAAATTTACGTCCATACTTGTATGCGGTTCGACCTATGCAAATGCACATAGACATTCAAACACGCCCGCAGACGCATGGGCAGGAACACAAATGTAGTATATACTAATATATTATATTATCTTACTTTCTGCATCTCAATTATACCTGTCTATCTGTCTATCTATCTGTCTGTCTGTCTATCTATCTCTATATATATCTATCTATCTGTCTGTCTGTCTATCTGTCTATCTATTTTTCTATCTACATACATACATAACCAAAATAGATCGATAAATAGATATGTACACATATGTATTCATACTTAAGATATATGCATACCACACATAATCATATTTACATACACGGACAGACAGACTGACAAAACACATATATTTCGGAAGCAATGAAAGAGATATTTAATTTTATTTGCTTTCCTGTTATAATTATCTTGAAATTATCTTTCGAGAATAAAACGTGACAGAACAACATGATTGATTTAGTCATGTTATTATCTGTCGACTGACATAATTTGCTCTGACCATATTCACGCAGAGTGACCAGTATTGTTTTGATCATCTTAGAAATTTCAAGAAAAGACAAAGTGGTGCCCTCGGTTGACACAACAGAAATTCAATTCTACCTAAGTGATCTGTAAGAAAGTTATAGTGACACAATAGAAATTCAAAGTCTACATACATGATACTGAAAGAAAAGTATACTGGAACCAAAGAAATTCATAAATGATACTGTACACAATAGAAAGTTAAAGTCGACATAAAAGACACAGTGAGAACAGTATACTGACAGTTCACACTTTGAAATGAGCACAGTCCAAATATAATGAACTTGCAATACGATATATATATACTGTGAAAAGTTATTCTAGAACATCTGTAGACTTGCAGAAGACAGAGTTGTTGAGTAAGGACAGATGGCCGGTAGTTTGTCCCAGTGTGAATACAGTGATAGCCAACTAAATGCACAGGTTTGAAATAGCAGTTCAGAGTGTTAGACCAAACCGGAAAAATGCTAGGTGCACGTATTTAGGAAGTTCCAGCAAATTTCCAGCATTAGAAATTATTTTGAGAATGTACAGTCCCATTTTAATTAATACACTTCTCAATATGTGTATTGTAGTAACAACTAAACTGTATTGTAGTAACAACTAAACTGTATTCATACCTTGTGTTGTAACAGTCCCACTAATTGTCTAGCACAAACTAACATGCTTGCATTTTAAAACATTGGCTAGACAAATTCACACAGTTCTTATAGTCAGACAGCCTTCAAGTAAAATAACTTGACTATTAGTAAAACTCATATTTACTTTAATAAGCACATTGTTTAAGCAATTAGATATAGACAGACAATAAATAACACATCGTGTCTGCTAAGTGGAGACAAATTAATACAATACATTTACGAAACTGCATAGCGGTATTGAACACATGAATAAGAACAACAAAATTGCATACTAAGAGTAGAGAAATTAATATAAAAGAAAATTTCAGAAAAGAAATAATACAAATACAGAAAGTATCTTGATACTTCTTACAGTAACACAGACAGATACTGCAATTGTAATTTTTACTTTAAAGTAGTTTAAGAGGAATTAGGAAAAGTGATACTTCAAACACTAAAATAGAAACATATTGCAACTGAAAGTTTTACTTTATAATAATTTGAGAGGAAATAGAAAACGTTTTAGGAAAACGAATTAAAAAGTAGAAAGTATGCTCTCACAGCTTAGAAAAAAAATTAAAAAATTACAACAGTAAAAGAATATAAATATTTGCTCTGATTGTGATTTTGTAAAATTCAACAGCCTACTTAATGTACATATCGTAAACAGCGTACTGATGAACATAACATAAACAACCTACTGATAGACATACCGTAAACAGCGTACTGATTGACATACCATAAACAGCTTACTGATAGGCATATCAGAAACAGCGTACTTACAGGCATATCGTAAACAGCCTACTGATGGGCATACCGCAAACAGAGTACTGACTGTCATACCGTAAACAGCATATTGACGAGTATAGTGTAAAAAGAGTACTGATGGAATTTTTTTTAAAGCATACAGGTGGAGATATAATTGATGTACCGTTGTACTGTTGTGGGGTCGGTGTCAAGCAGCTGTTGCATGTCCTCTTAAAATGACAGGTGGCAGCATGTAAACTGTTCAAGCCAGGTATATTTAGGAACTTAATGTTCGAGAAAGCTCACTCCAATCACGAATGTTCTATTATGCAACACATGTTTAGATTGAAATAAACAAGTATTACGCATGTGCAGACCCGACAACAAACGGTCACTCGGCCGTGTTTACTGTTCCCCGACATTTCCCCCCAGTACAAGTGGACGGGGGCATTGGGGCGAACACCCGAAGCACCATCTTAAAGGACAGAATTTCTTCTTCCCTGTACTAAGAGAATGTTTTCTTCAAACACGTTCGACGCTACACACGCACACACCTACACACATTATAACTAATGTACAATAAAGCCGTCCATGTTCAGACGTCTTTGATATTTTTCAGGTAAGTTAATGTGCGTACAAACTGTAAGAAGAAGCGTAATAGAATTCCAATCACACAGATTGTCTTTTTTCTACAGCCTCTTACCACTTGTTTCTCAGACGTGTATATGAACGTAACTCGAGTCAACTCTTTCATAAGTGAAACTCTTACGTTTTGTTTCAAATATCACTGGGGATTTTGTTTTCTTTTTAAATCGGAAACTTGCCTCCGTCCTATTTCAGCGTCATTTTCAAAAACATAATTGGCTGTTGTTCATTACTGTGTAATTTAGAGTGAAGGCAAGTCTGGGAAACATAAATCAAATCAATGCTGCTGTAAATTATCGGTTAACCGTTTCTTGGAGCGAAAAAAGAGAGACATTCGGAAATGAAAAACACATTGTATACCTTTCTAACTGTTCTTTTGTTGTTCCTTATTTCTCGTGACAGGATCTAGCTATGCATTGTAGAGCTTTCTAACTTCTTTTGTTGTTATTTAATTCTCATGGCAGGATCTAGCTATGCATTGTAGAGCTTTCTAACTTCTTTTGTTGTTATTTAATTCTCATGGCAGGATCTAGCTATTGCATTGTAGAGCTTTCTATCTGTTCTTTTGTTGTTCTTTATTTCTCGTGACAGGATCTAGCTATGCATTGTAGAGCTTTCTAACTGTTCTTTATTTCTCTTGACAGGATCTAGCTATGCATTGTAGAACTTTCTAACTGTTCTTTATTTCTCTTGACATGATCTAACTATGCATTGTAGATATTTCTAAGTGTTCTTTATTTCTCGTGACAGGATCTAGCTATGCATTGAAGAGCTTTCTAACTGTTCTTTATTTCTCTTGACAGGATCTAGCTATGCATTGTAGAACTTTCTAACTGTTCTTTTGTCATTCTTTATTTTTCGTGACAGGATCTAGTTATACATGCAGGTAGCTTACACAGAACTTGTACTTTTAAATCCTTCCTTGCTTTGCCACAATATATCAAAGGAGTATGGTGTATTCCTTTACACCTACACACATTGCTTCCTGCCTCTACCACGGTCGGTCATAGCAGTTTACAATCAGTGAATCAGGAAATTCAAGTAACACAAGGAGAGAAAGGCTGCTTTACACTGAAAAATATAATCAGGGAACAAACCTAAGTTTTCAATTTATTGCTTTAGAACTCCATTCTTTCATACATTCCAGTCTCAACTTACAGTTTCCTGCAATGGTATGTATTAGCCCGATACATGCACAGAGCATAATATATACAACATATAAAAACATTGTCAAGTGTTAGTACACTACATACAACAGCTTAGTTGAAACATTTCTAGAAATAATAATCTACTCACATAATGCATCTCTACGTAAAAGAAGAAAAAAAACAAATTAACATATCAATAGCAAAAGTGCATGAAGTATTTCTAAGTCCATTCTCCCTCAAACAGTCAGTTAATTCACCATTAAGCTAATAGCCGCCTTTCAAGACAGGACTTCTTTGTCACTCCAAATTCAAGTGATCAGACAATATAATTTTCTACAGCAGGTAAACATTTGTTTTTAGCCGTTTGGCTTGTCTTGATCTCATAAATCCTAACCATTAGATAAATAAAACTACTCACCAAGTTGAACTAGTTTGCATCACATCAGCAATTTACATTGTAGTCTCATCTTGGTTTGTTTACTCGAACTCAGACACTTCCAAAAATAGCATCATAAGGAGGGCCCACGGTCGGGTCACTTCGACAATTTAACAATTTATATAACAATTAAATTTAAAAATAAGGATAGGCAAATATACTCCAACACACATACCCCACTAAAAACTATTATCGAGCATGATAATCAACTCCGGATACTTCACTAATGATGTACTGATCATTTGGAAAGTATTTTGCTTGATAATCACAAAATTCAAACTACAGTCAAATATAATGTCACTGATGCATCAGCACATACTGTCAACACCTGTTGCAACGCTGATAATCAAAATATTTGCTTTGCTAGCCGTACTGTCAAATAGCAAGCAGAAACATATACAATGAAAATCAAAACTCTTGTATGGCAAGCCGATACACAGTATAGCCGAATTAATTTTCTGGCTAGCTGACAAAACTCTTGTATGGCAAGCCGATACACATTATAGCCGAAATAATTTTCTGGCTAGCTGACAAAACTCTTGTATGGCAAGCCGATACACATTATAGCCGAATTAATTTTCTGGCTAGCTGACAAAACTCTTGTATGGCAAGCCGATACACATTATTACATATAGCTGAAGTAATTTTCTGGCTAGCTGACGAAACCTTTACATAGATAACTAAAATAATTTTTGGTCAGCCATTGCAAGCAATCGCAAAATGATCACTTGATTGACAGTTTCTTTCTTTCTTTCTTTCTTTCTTTCTTTCTTTCTTTCTTTCTTTCTTTCTTTCTTTCTTTCTTTCTTTCTTTCTGTGGCAGAATAAATTTCCTATCCCTATTTCTAAGCTTGACTGTTATATAAAATGTTAAATGACAAACTGAACCATCTGATTAGCAGTTATTAGGTCAGCTCCACGTGCATGTTGAAAAACACTGTTCTGCTTAGACTTCACCTGGGCAAGTCAACTCTTTCAAACAGAACAATAAATGTAGCGATGTCCAACAACAGCTCTACACTAGAAATTGTCCAAGCAGTCACCATATCTTGCTGCCACACTTCAGTAGGATGCATTGTGTTCTTACACTTATACACCATTCCCACCTTTATAACAGTCGGTCGTAGCGGTTAACAACAGTAAACCGGGAGGTTAAAAATAAATCAAATGTTGAAATAAAAATAGGAAAGGCAAATTGTCTCTGCAAAATATAAGAAGAGAACAAACACTGAGCTTCTAGTTTATCACTTTATAACTCCATTCTTAACAATTTCCTGCAACATTATTTATTAGCCTGATACATGCACACAACATAATAACTGCAGTATATCAAAGCAATGTATGACAGTCTCGCGCAAAACATGAAGCGTTACAGAAAATCTTTGGTCAAACTAAAGCAAATTTGTCATTGTGTGAGTATTTATACATATAAAGTATACTTTACTCTTTAACACTAATATTTATGGTTATAGTCATTGTCATATTAGCACTATGCTTGCGAAAAGCCTGACATAAGAATATAAAATATCGAAACTAGCAAGGAAAAACAAGCACAAAAACAGTACAACAGAACAAATAGCAAAATGCCACGAGAGCAATAAACAGAGATGAAACAATACAGCAAAATGTCTGATAAAAGAAAACAAACAATGGAACAAATAGTGTGTGAGTGTGTGTGAGTGTGTGTGAGTGTGTGTGTGTGTGTGTGTGTGTGTGTGTGTGTGTGTGTGTGTGTGTGTGTGTGTGTGTGTGTGTGTGTGCGTGTTGATGGGGGAGAACAGCGTAAAAGCAGTTAAAAGCAATGATACAATTTAGCGAAAAGACTGAACAAAGAAAACAACAGGACAAATAAAGGGAAAACAAACAGTTCAAAAGCAATACAAGGAACAAACAGCAAAAAAACACAAACACGATACAAAGCAGCTTAGCAAGTTTGCAAAAAGACTTACAAATGTAATAAAATGCATTGAAACAGACTCCCGAAGCAGACTAAGGCATGAAAGGTAACAACATTTCTATCAACAAATCATTTGCCCACAGTTACCCGCCTCTGGTCAACAGGAATTAAGAGCAAAAATTAAGAGAATGAATTATCCCCATGACACACGCGCACAAGACAGTCTCTCGAGTGATTTCAAGCCAATCTCGAGTGATTTCAAGCCAATCTCGAGTGATTTCAAGCCAATCTCGAGTGATTGCAAGTGTCGACTTTCCCAAGATATAGTGAGCTCGCACGTTTCACTTGCTGACCAAAACAGAATGCACTAAAGGGAAGTAAGTCACGCATGCAAATCCCAGTCATCTTTATTACTAAAAAACGAATATTAGAGCGGAACCTTATTCTCCAGGAACAAGTTTAACAATGACAGTGAAGGAATGCAGGTGCTCTATACTACTGCTTCACATAATACTGTTGCTACTGCACCACCACTGCTACAAACTTATGTTATTGTTACTCCAACACTGCTACAAACGTACGTTATTGTTACTCCAACACTGCTACAAACGTATGTTATTGTTACTCCAACACTGCTACAAACGTATGCTATTGTTACTCCAACATTGCTACAAACTTATGCTATTGTTACTCCAACACTGCTACAAACGTATGTTATTGTTACTCCAACATTGCTACAAACTTATGCTATTGTTACTCCAACACTGCTACAAACTTATGTTATTGTTACTCCAACATTACTACAAACTTATGCTATTGTTACTCCAACACTGCTACAAACTTATGTTATTGTTACTCCAACATTGCTACAAACTTATGTTATTGTTACTCCAACACTGCTACAAAGTAATGTTATTGTTACTCCAACACTGCTACAAACTTTTACTGTTATTCCAACACTGCTACAAAGTAATGTTATTGTTACTCCAACACTGCTACAAACTCTTATGTTATTGCTACTCCAACACTGCTACAAACGTATGCTATTGCTACTCCAACACTGCTATAAATTATGTTATTGTTACTCAACACTCCTATAGATTGTTATGTTATTGTTACTCAAACACTGCTATAAATTGTTATGTTATTGTTACTCCAACACTGCTATAAATTGTTATGTATTTGCTACTCTAACACTCATATAAATTGTTATATTATTGCTATTCCACCACTGCTACAACTGTTTGTTACTGCTGCAACAACAATGCTAGAAATTACCTTTCCTCTCTCTTACTATCTGCTGCAAGAATTGAATACCTCAGACGGTGAGATGGGTTAGCAAATGTCTTCAGAAGTCGTTATGAGAACAGTAACATCAAGACAGCTAAACCTTACCATCAGGCATCAAGACATTCATATAAAACATTCAAATAAGGCATCAAGCATCAAGACACTCAAACATTGCCATCAAGCATCAAGACACTTAAACATTGCCATCAAGCATCGAGAAACTCAAACATTGCCATCAAGCATCAAGACACTTAAACATTGCCATCAAGCATCGAGAAACTCAAACATTGCCATCAAGCATCAAGACACTCAAACATTGCCATCAAGCATCAAGACACTCAAACATTGCCATCAAGCATCAAGACACTCAAAAATTGCCATCAAGCATCAAGACACTCAAACATTGCCATCAAGCATCAAGAAACTCAAACATTGCCATCAAGCTTCAAGACACTCAAACATTGCCAGCATCACACAAGAGAGCATTGAGTGCACCCAGGCAGTCATTGAAAGAGATGGCATCACTCTACTTGCCGTTAATAAAGATTGTACAATGTCTTCTAAAACACAACACTGACATTGATAACACAAGAAAAGATATATGTTTATGCTAAAAATAAAAATGTCAGAGCAAAAAAAAGAATGAAAATGAAACAACACTGACCTTTGACAGGTAATACCTCCAGACTAAGAGATATGCGTGGTAATGTTATAAATAAAAATGTCAGAAAATAAAGAGAATGAAAATGAAACAACACTAATCTTTGACATACGTACCAGCAGACTACGAGAAATGCTTATAAATAGGAATACATGAAATGGGGGTATTAGTCAGCATTTTGTGTTTTGCGGTAATCTTAGTTTAAACACTTGGAGCTTTAAAATCATGCATTCTTAATAAAAAAATTTATTCAAATCCTGACACCATAATAATGTCTAAGATCTTCGAAATAATTTAACCGTAACCTTGGTTACCAAATCCAGTAATTTTAATAAATCCTTACATATTTAGAAAACTCTTTCTCTTGATCTCCCACATTCTGTGTTCATTTAATCTTCCCAAATCACCATTTGTAGAAGAAACAAAGCGTGGACCTCCCAATTATGTATTCAATTGACCTTGAATAATTGTTGGTAGGATTCCGATTACGAAGGACCTCAACTGAAGGAAATTAAATAGCCATGAGAAGATAACTTAATATTGCATTATAGAGAACTACAGTAATCTAATTCTCACTGTGCTAAAGATCAATGAAAGGGCTTAAAAGATGACTGGTTAAGTTAAGTGGTCGAGTTGGAAAAAAGTGAGCAATTTACACACCGCAAGGTTTCTTTCCAGTTTACCCCGAACTGTTTGAGTTTCAACGCCTTTGCAATCTATGAAATATTGAAAATGTTAAAGTATGAGAGGTTGAGAAAACAAGAGGAAATAGTGCTGAAAGAAGACAGAGTAAAATGAGTTTTAAAATGTAAAGGAAGAAGAGATGGTGGTGAAAGCAACTGAATTGAAGTGACAAAAACACAATGTAAAAATGTCGGAGTGTGTTGCCAGAACCTAACTATAAATATGGGGTCGCTGTTATCGATCTCATCACCGTAGTTGACGTCCAGAGTGAGATTTGAACGGAAATGCTAAATATAGAACCACTCACTTCATAGAATGAAAGTACTAGTCCACTTTGGGTGTATACAGAAATGCTAAATATAGAACTACTTACTTCATAGAATGAAATTACTCTTCCATATTACGTGTAAAATGGAAGTCCTAACACTTCAAAAGTAAAGATAATAATCCACAGAGAAATTAAAAGGCAGAACTAAATAAAAACACGCTCAAATAACTCAACATTTGGATTGCTAGACCAAGTACAAATATTCTGGTTGAAACATCTTACCTCCTTACATGGTAGACTTGCTGAACAACTTCAAGATATATTAAACAAGCCAGGAACTCTACCAGCATGGATGGTAAATGGAAAAACAAGTCTGATTATGAAAGATCCACAGAAAGGCACAACGTCAAACAACTAGTGTCCAATCGCAAGTACTGAGCATAAAAACATGGAGTACAATCTATACGTACTGAGCATAAAAACATGGAGTACAATCTACACGTACTGAGCATAAAAACATGGAGTACAATCTACAAGTACTGAGCATAAAAAGATGGAGTACAATCTACAAGTACTGAGCATAAAAAGATGGAGTACAATCTACAAGTACTGAGCATAAAAAGATGGAGTACCATTGACAAGCACTGACAATAAGACTCTCAGAGTAACAATGAAACAGTAACTAGCCACTCCCACATGGCCTAATCTACTGTGTTGTAGTATGTGTATTTACTAACAGCTTAAACATGTTTCAATGTACTTTAAGAATAAGTGTGGACTTAATAAATCTAATATGGATTTCTTTCAACGGGTTAAAGAATTTCAAGTATATTGTTTGTTTCTAGAAAAAATATCATCACTTGTGTGTGTCATCTGCTACACTGATAATATATTAGAAAAGGAATATGGGAGTTTGTTTTATATCATCATATTCCAAGTACTGTTTATTTATAGACCAGAATAGTGTCAATTTTAACTTAAATTTGTGAATTTGATACAAATCAATTCCCCTCCCACGCCCTGAATATATTAAAGTTTCGTTCCACATTTTATTTCAAGTGAAAACATTTGTTAACGGAACACTGACTGTATGTAAAATTATTGATCACATAAAGACACTAAATGAGTGAATTTTGATATTTCATTAATTTTAACCATGCAGATTATTTTGCTCATGATAATAGAAAGGATTAGAAATCAGAAATAAACGCCTATAGTGTTCAGTTGTATATGCACGTGCTACAGAATAGTTAATTGTATGAACATAAATTTATCCTATAAATCTATATGACATAAAAGTAACTATAATAGTGAAATTATTGCAAATTTAATTAATTTACATATCAACCAGTGCAAAGAATTGGCAGTAGATTTACAATAATTAGCCGTAGTATTTCTTTGCTGTCACAAATTATCACTTAATTACAGTACATATCATACTTCAAGATTCGTCATTTTAAATAAGCAGATACAACTATACAAGAAATGTTTTTATTATGGTTGGACGTTCGTGTTGAGGTACACAAGGGACTCTCATATTTTATGTAAATTGTGTATGGGATAGAAACAAATTGCTAAATATTCAAAATCTGATTACTGACACCTGTTTGTGCAAATGTCAAAATGTTTAATACGTTGCGCGTGCATAGTAATGGTAGAACAAAAAAAATGGAAGAAAATTACTGCTGATCAATATATTTTAAACACTTATACAAAATATTTTAATGACCTTCCATATAAAAACAAGAATAAAAATAAATGTCTACGAATCTGAGTAAAATCCCTACAGATTCAGCACTTAACTGTTTATCCCAAAGCAAAAACATTAAACGGAAAATGACAAGTTTCAGACAAAAACTCATTTGACCTAACTACACAGGAGCTTACATGAGATCACTGCTTGGAATGCAAGACTTTCATCACCCTTTAACATTTGTGCCTGGATTTAAAGGGGAGATCATTCATATCTTTTACGTGAAGTTGGCTATAGAGTCGACAAATCTATGTAAAGGAATACAATATTGCAAATAAATATGTTTTAGAATTAAGAGAAATGCACACTTACTAGTTCTTTAAACAGATATGCATGAGAAAATGAGTTTTGGAACTGCAGAACACATCAAACTGCATTTAAATAGTTATATGTGAGAAAAAGAGTAGTTTAGCTATTGAATGGGTCAAACTGACTTTAAATATTTATATGTGAGAAAACGAGTAGTTTAGCTATTGAATGGGTCAAGCTGTCGTTGAATAGTTACGTATGAGAAAACGAGTACTTTAACTATAGAAGGGTCAAACTTACATTAAATATTTACATTTGAGAAAATGAGTACTTTAGCGATTGAATGTGTCAAATTGACTTTTAAAAGTTATATATGAGAAAATGAGTACTTTAGATATAGAATTGGTCAAACTGACTTTATATAAGTATATATGAGTAAACTGCTTCCGATACTATAGAACAGGTCAATTTGAATATAAATAGTTATATATGACAAAATTAATACTTTAATTATAGTGAATCAATCAGCACATATATATGTGCGTGCGTGTGTGTGTGTGTGTGTGTGTGTGTGTGTGCGTGTGTGTGTGTGTGTACGTGTGTGTGTGTGTGTGCGTGCGTGTGTGTACGTGTGTGTGTGTGTACAAATAAGTACTTTAACTACTAAATGTGTCAAAACTTACTTTAAAAAGTTCTAATTGAAAAAATGAATAGTTTAGCTTTACAATGGAACGATACGACTTTAAATATTTATATTTGAGAAAATGACGTAACTGCTGAAAGATAAAACTGCCTTTAAATAGGTATATGTGAGAAGATTGTTCCTGAAATTATTTTAGAGAAATGTTGCGAGTTCATTTTGGATATTCCAAACTGTTCTATCAATGGCTAGTCTCAGTCTTATAACTAGAGAATTCACCAAACTGTACTAGTAATTGCTAGATGATGGGTTCAGTCTTGTAACTGGTAGTTCGGTACCGTTAATTGTAATATAGATGATTTTCCTCTGGAAACTATTCACAAACCTGTTCTGTTAACTCCATGCATTACGTCCAGCATTGCGAACAGAAAATTCGACAAATTGCATCTGTAATAATTCCATTTGATGAGAGTATTAGTTAGACAAAGCGCCAATCTGTTCAAGTAAATACCTTGTGTGGTGAGCTTAGCCTTGTAACCCTAGAATGTGTCCAATTGTACTGTTAATAGTTTCTAATAGTTATTATTTTCTGAATGTGCCAAACTGTGCGTTAAAACCACCATGTGATTATCTCAGTACTAAATTAGAGAAAATGTACACCTGTAATACGTGTAGACAGTCTTGACCTGTAACAATAATAGTACAGCATTAAAACTGTTACTGTTTACTACACACGTGTAGACAGTTTGGTAGCTAAAACAAACGCCATGATGGCATTAAGAGCTAATCGAAAAGTGATTAAAAGAAAGGGAGGTCACTGGGCTCACTTGCAGAACCTTTCACGAGAAAATGTTGATGCAAATCCAGTAAAGGGCAAACGATAATTGCAAGGATCGCCAAGGCAAATATGGCAGCGATCTTGAGAACAAGAGAAGATGATAATTGGTTTACAGCCAGACTTCAAGTCGCCCGCCCGGATATAACATCACAAGATGCTTGTTTCCGGCACGTCAAATGAGAGCTTCTCCCGTCTTAGGCAATGTTGATACTCAATCTTCTTTTGCGTGTCTGTATTATTGATTAAAGAAAATCTATTGAGAAACCCTCCCGAAGTCAGAAAGAAATCGCCCTATGGACGAGACAGAATGTCTTTAAACGGGAATTGTGACTCAGTGTCCTAAGACTTCATCATCACATGACAAAGAAAATTCTTAGTTTGATCTTTTTTCCTTACGTTTTGGGTTTTTTCTTTCGTTATATCTTTCTTCGCACTGTTACAAGTCAAATTCTTGGAACAAAATTTCAATTTCGAAATTTCAGATTATTCAACGTGTTCAAAATTATTACTGAGATTGCAAAAAATTCATAAGAATTATTTTCTTATGATGTTACAATCCAAGATCAGTATCAATATAATAAGCTAATTATTTGCTGAATAGAGTTAAATAGAGTTCAGCTGAAATATACGAAGCTTTGGAATTATGTAGCTATAGTAAACATTACAATTGTGTGCACTCAAAATTTTGCATAAACAAATAAAACCTATACCAGATCAAATTTGCGTAAGCAAGTAAACTTTATCGCTAATGGTTTTAAATTTTGTCATCAATTTTGTTAACCATCATAAACATAATAAAGAGCTAAAGTTATGTTTAACTTTGGGTTTTGTTTCACGGATTTGCTTTTACATTTCTCTACGTGGAGATCTTGTTGAATTGTCTAGGTGGAGAGTGAAGGTTTATGGGAGATGCTGAAATATCTATTTGCAATTTTGCAGTGAGCAAATGCTTGAGGGTCTTTAGGCTCTTAGTACACAGGACCTGAGTTATCGTCCTTTCCAAAGGTCTAAAGACACCAGTTCCATCACCTTCACCTAGAGAGTGCTTAACGATCACCCGCACCATTTTTACTTCGTGCCGGAATCGAAACTCATTCGCTTCAGCGAAAAGGTAGTTTTCTAGCTACCGTCTGTCTCCATGTCTAGATGACATGAAAACAGATTTTTTAAAAGTACTTTTTTAATTAGCTTATTTGGAGAAGCAGACTTACAGATAGGTAGATAGATAGATAGATAGATAGATAGATAGATAGATAGATAGATAGATAGATAGATAGATAGATAGATAGATAGATAGATAGATAGATAGATAGATAGATAGATAGATAGATAGATAGAGTGTTTGATGCATGATGAGTAACATGAAGTAAGAAAAGATCAGTGCTCTTGAAGACCATTTGAAACATATATTACTTCACAGGTCAGAGAGCCTCATCATTAATCCTAGTAGGAAATCCTTTTTAACAAATGATCCAAGTAAGAAATTCCGTTTGACCAATGGTCCCTGCAGGGTATGATGTTGATCGAAAAAGGAGAGAAAAAAGAAATATTTTTCCTATGAACAAGGGCGGCAATTTGTGATTATTGAAGGGCTCATAAGTGATGTACGCTATTTTAACAATATCAGATCCATATATACATATTCAGTTTTTTAAACTTAACAAGAATACAGTGTATTTCTATGTAACTGTTTGAGTGGTTCCAGTAGAAGACAATGTGAATGGCACATCTTTGTGACCCAGTCAACGCTACCATCGTTATTCAGTCCCCGTCGGCGCAGCTTGAGGTAACTATTCGTTGTCCCGACATTCAATTCAATCCCTACCAGCATCAAATATGAGAAACCCAATCGCATTTTAAGGCCAGGCTGGTTTCCGAATTCATTCTGTCACAAGTGTGTTGTAGCGCCCTGGAATATTATGGAAGGCCGTGCAATACTATAAGAATGCTATAGAGTAATACAGAAGGCCGTGGAATACCATAGAGTACTATGGAAGGCCATAGAATGTTATGGAAGGACGTGGAATATTATGGAAGGCCGTGCAATACTATAAGAATGCCATAGAGAACTATGGAAGGCCGTGCACTACTATAGGAAGGCCATAGAACACTATGGAAGGCCTTGAAATACTATATGAATGTCATAGAGTACTATAGAAGATCACGAACTACTTTATAAGAATGCCATAGAACACTATGGAAGGCCGTGCAATACTATAAGAAGGCCATGAAATACTATCCGTGAACACTTCTAATGCATTGAAACAAGGACTTCTCAATCAATATCTTCCTTGTTAAATATATATGCCCTGTCGTTATCGTGTTCCCTTAGTACTCTTTCATCTTTATTACGTCACGTCAATCGCAATATATCGTAAAGATACTGACTTACTGTCCAATGAAAGCAGCTTCCGTAATTAGATATCCTGAATGCCATTCAACAACAAATGTTTTCGAAGAAGAAAAAGCGAAATTAGCGATCAAAGTTCAGATGATGATGATGACTAAGACTGTAATTCAGCAATCGCAGACTGAAAGGATTTGCTGACCGTAAAATGAATTCAGACTTCAGCGATAGATTTGATTTGACAAGCCAAGAATAAGTTTGCATTGAATGTGACTGCATAAAGCTACACTGAAAGAGCACTGTGATGACCAGAGTCTCGAGAACAGACTGACATAAAAAATTTGCAAATATATAGATAAATAGATAGATAGAGAGACAGATAGATAGATAGGTAGGTAGGTAGGTAGATAGATAGATAGTAGTAGTGCTATGTTGCTATTTAAATTTAAAGTTGCTTTCCATTCAGGAACTAACCACAATTCTCGCTTAGCTGTATATACTTAGCCGTAAAAATTATTGAAAAGTAAATTTTCTAAATTAAACTTTAAAAATAATAAACATTTTACGCTTTCCTTTTTAAAAATTAAAATCTTACAAAGCCGTTATAATCGCGCTTCTTAAAAGATGTGGATATTATAAATGATTATTTTGTTATTTTGATTTACAATTTATGACAGGTCGTCAGTGGTTGACACCGCCTCAAAGACTGAAATGGAAATTGCTCTTTTTATTCTTTCTAATCTGCCAAACATTGTCTCCATCAACTAATTGTATTACGTAATAGTCTCCGTGCGATCAACCTCACGTTTGAACACTGACCTCGGAAATTCTTTTCCTTGTTCTGTACAAGAGAGGGAGCCTTTGTTGGGCATGAAACACTTTGATCAATAATGGCTCCAAGAAAGGCAAACCTATCTCAACATGCCCATGTCATGACACAACTGTAGTGTGTTGAGGAAATGTATTGCTTTTCCTATTTAAGTATTATACTTTCAACAACGTATTTACTGATTTATTATTAAATCTGACATATGTTTTACTAGTGTACATTGCAATGTTTTGTATTTATATGATTACGAGAATGTTTTTTAGAATGTCATTGCTTTTATCATTCTTGGAAATTTTACTACTTATCAATGGTCTCGTAAATTAAATAATAGAATATTTTGTTCATATCTAAACACACACATACACACACACACACACACACACACACACACACACACACACACACACACACACACACACACACACACACACACACACACACGCACACACAGTTGCGTTACAAGAAAACGCTTCTTGCATAAGATATATTTATTAACATGAATTATACTTCTTGTTAAAATAAGTTGAATATTTGTATTATGTGTATTTAATTCTTTATAAATATAATATATGTATACATGTATATCGTATTTATTACAGTTTCATTGCAATTTGAAATTGCCTTATCTTAAATGGAATGTTTTGAATGACCTTGCTTAGGATTGAGATGAGATAGGTGACTAACATATTACTTTACTAACTGTCAATATCATACACAAAGAGGATGTTTACTGTTTAGCAATATTATAGTTATTATCTCAAACTAACTATTGAGGGTGTAGTTATTAGCCATCACTAAGCATTGAAACTGTAGTTATTATCTCAAACTAACTATTGAGGGTGTAGTTATTAGCCATCACTAAGCATTGAAACTGTAGTTATTATCTCAAACTAACTATTGAGGGTGTAGTTATTATCCCGCACTAACAATTGTAGATGGCAACTTGCTAATAATATAACAGACAGGTCACACCGTGGCTTGCTTTATGCTTATTAATTAATACATGCAATTTATAATTTTCCTTTGTATTAAACTGATGAAATAAATTAATTAGCAAAGATCATCCCACGTGCACGTAGAATTACAATGGAACACAGGGAATATGTAACAGTGATTACTTTAGATGATATTTTGATCATCAATGTTGTTCTCAGTCTTGATTGTAAATAATACCTCTTTAAATATACAATAAAACGTAATGGATTTTTCTAAAATACATTGTTAATTATAAGTAGTAGTTATTAGAGATGAAGATACACAATATAAAATTGTGAAATGAGGGTCTCTAACTGTGATCTTACTTAACAGTTTGCTTAACTGTGGTAGGTGCGTTTATTGTGACCTTAGTTAGCAATTTGCCTAAATGTGAAAGGTTGGTCTCTAATTGTGACATGACTTAACAGTCTGGTTAATTTGAATATACAAAGCCAAATTCCAGTTTTCTTTCTTGGAGTGGAACTTGTGATTGTCTACAGATTTGCGCCAGCTGTTTGAAGTGGAATTCCTTTCAGTCCACACATTTGCAGCCTACTGTGCCAGCCATTCAGCATTTGACCGTTTTTGCGGATTTCTGTCTGGTCCTGCTTAATTATACAAGGGAGACAAACGTGTAGTCTTTGATGTTACTATGGCAACTCGTATTCTCTGCATTTAAAGGATCCTATTCCAGTGTACTTCCGTACGATGCTGAGGTATTGTTCGAGGGACCAGTAAATGTGCGCAAGAACAGATCGTGCGGTGACGTCTACTTCCTGTGTTGTCATGTCACAATGCACGACGACGGATCGTGTGTTGACGTCTATTTCCTGTGTTGTCATGTCACAATGCATGACGACGGATCGTGTGTTGACGTCTATTTCCTGTGTTGTCATGTCACAATGCATGACGACGGATTGTGTGTTGACGTCTATTTCCTATGTTGTGATATTAAAGTCTGACCATGTTGTGATGCCGACTTCCTGTGCTGTCATGTTACAGTGAATGGATCCTGCATTTTGGACTCTTTTTGATGCCGTACGTTAACATGATTTTGGTTGTGAAATAGATAGCCTTTACAGACATGGGAATGCAAAATAAAAACTTTAAATGCCTTGGAGCCTTTAGCAAAGAAGGCATTAATACTGTGTAAATTTGCATTCGATAAATATAGAAATTGACCGATTTTCACTCTTTCGTAATGTTGCTTAGTCAGGTGTATGTCATTGGTTTGTTATTTTTACTTATGGATCTTGTTGTGTGTTTTGTATGTGTCATTGTGTACTATAACTTAAAGACTCTAGACCCGTTGTCTGTTTTACATATAGTGTATAGATTGATAGATAAACCTAAACAAATACTGAGAAATATAAAAGTGTATAGATCGATAGATAAACCTAAAACAATACTGAGAAATATAAAAGTGTATAGATCTATAGATAAACCTAAACAAATACTGAGAAATATAAAAGTGTATAGATCGATAGATAAACCTAAAACAATACTGAGAAATATAAAAGTGTAATCTATAGATAAACCTAAAACAATACTGAGAAATATAAAAGTGTAATCTATAACCTAAAACAATACTGAGAAATATAAAAGAACTACGTACGAATGATATATATATTTTTAATATTTTTCAAAATTCAAAATAAGAATATATACTAGTACAAACGAAAGACAGTAATGCTTCCTACTGAGAGTCACAAAAATATATATTTATGTAAGAATTCATTCACAAGTAACACAAACACACATACACATGGTGAAATATACGTGAGTTGGAGATCCATAGATTTGTAAAATGTTCAACCATTAATATGCTGGCACAACAATACTTAAATTTCAAAACACTGTAAAATTTTCAACCATTAATATGCTGGCACAACAATACTTAAATTTTAAAACACTGTAAAATTTTCAACCATTAATATGCTGGCACAACAATATTTAAATTTCAAAACACTGTAAAATTCTAATTTCTTCTTCTCCAGGTGAATATACATACTCTGTAATTTTATTTAACATTTAGAAAATGAAATGCATATTATACATACAGTGTGATTTATATTTCACATTAAAAAAACGAAACACATATAATATATACAGTGTAATTTTATTTCACATTTAGAAAACGAAATGCTTATTATACATACAGTATGATTTATATTTCACATTAAAAAAACGAAACACATATAATATATACAGTGTAATGTTATTTCACATTTAGAAGAACGAAATGTGTGTTGCAAATATTAAGGCAATCAATACTCGAAAATTCAGCATTGACATGATGTATTAAAAGTAATGTAGCATGAGAGTCAGATATGTAAAGAACAGCCAATATGATAGTCAGTGATATAAAATCACTTAATACTTTAGAGATGTAAAGAACAGCCAATATGATAGTCAGTGATATAAAATCACTTAATACTTTAGAGATGTAAAGAACAGCCAATACGATAGTCAATGATATAAAATCACTTAATACTTCAGTGATATAAAATCACTTAATACTTCATTGATATAAAGAGCATCTAATACGTCACTGAGTAGTTAATAGTTAAAAGTATAGTAGTTAACAGCTAATATGAGAGTCAGTGATGTAAACCACAGCTAATACGAC
Organism: Sinotaia quadrata; assembly: GCA_028829895.1. Lineage (NCBI taxonomy): Eukaryota > Metazoa > Mollusca > Gastropoda > Architaenioglossa > Viviparidae > Sinotaia > Sinotaia quadrata. The sequence continues at coordinate 57,649,167 of CM054177.1, read as the reverse complement.
AGTCAGTGACGTCAACAGAAATACGATAGTAATTGATGTAAACATCACCTACTACGAGTCAGTGATTTAAACAACAGGTAATACGAGTCAGTGATGTAAACAACAGCTAATACGAGTCAGTGATGTAAACAACAGCTAATACGAGTCAGTGATGTAAACAACAGCTAATACGAGTCTGCGATATAAAGTACAGCTAATACGAGAGTATATGATGTAAAGAAGAGCTAATACGACAGTCAGTGTGATAAGAACAGATAATAATCAGTGATATAAAGAACGATCACAAGTGTAAAGAAATGCTAGTATGAATCAGTAATTAAAAATCCCAGCAACCTACATGACAGTGAGTGATATGAAATGATATCAAGTACATAATACTGAAGCAATGAGATGGGACAAGTATACGGTGATAAACACAAACCTAGTACTAATCATTATAACGTGACTGGTATAGGAAGAATTAGATTTCAAGACTACAATAAGGACTCCACTAAACAAGCAGCAATCGTCAGCTTGTGAATTGTATACTGACATAACTAAACATGTGTTGATGATCATCATGATATATAGAAGTTGCCGAGCAAACATATTGTAGATGGTAATTTATCTAATTTTTCAAAACTACACTTAAGATAGTCTATATTATGAGATTTTACACATAAATCATAAAACTAGTTGAAAGATAAATAAAATACGCCATGGCAAGAACAAATTGTCATAAAGGCACTTAGTAAAGACAAATACAATACGCCATGGCAAGAATAAATATGTCATAGAGGCAGTTAGTAAAGACAAATACAATACGCCATGGCAAGAACAAATATGTCATAAAGGCAGTTAGTAAAGACAAATACAATACGCCATGGCAAGAATGAATATGTCATAAAGGCAGTTAGTAAAGACAAATACAATACGCCATGGCAAGAATGAATATGTCATAAAGGCAGTTAGTAAAGACAAATACAATACGCATGAGAGGAAAAATAAATCATGACAAATAAAGTTAAACTGGCGCTCGAGGGAATATATCAGGTTTTGAACCGCAGATCTCTAAACGACCGCAGGGTACACACTGGTTGTGAAAGCCGCGCGGACACTGGCAGCCACCGTTCTGACAGCAGGCGCAGTCTTCACGGGAACTATCGAACAAACACGTGCAGCCAGCTGAGCGTTCAGTCCACCCGTCCACACCGAAGTCAGGAGCTGGGTGTCCTAAATGAATATCATACATTATAAATAGTGAAGTCAAAGAATTGCTTTTAATTCCATTATATTTTAAATTTTATTTGGTGATGAATCGTAATAAATAAAGAAATAATGTTCAAGATCGTGCATATTTACAAATAATCAAAATTCAAATTTCAAACTGTACTGAGTGTCACAAGCTAACATTGGCCCTGCATTTTTTTTTCTTACGTGTCGTGTGTAGTTGTCCCTCCTGAGACAACTGCCTCTATATACTCTCCTCCCACCTAACCCCAATAACTGTCAGCCAGTAGGGAAATACCTCAGTTCGGTTTGACACTTTTGGGGAAAACAAGGTTGATTAGGTTAAATTCCTAGCTTGACACGAAAGCATATAACTCACGTTTGGCAATAGACATGCCAGAAAAAGCCACACTGTTCTCCCAGGTGAAGAAAGGGCTAATAATTATAATTAGCCGACTCGGTCATCTTAAAGTTGTAAGCATTATAGAGCATAGACTTGTAGATTGACATCGGCACTATGTAACATGTGACTGACTCATGTTGTGACAAGAAACGCTCCACAATCAGGACAACCGAGAACTGATGGCAGCCTGACAGCCATCATTTTTCACACGACAGACCAGAGCTAGGCTGATGAGTTGTTCGCAAATGTAGTGTCATGCCGTCACTCAACCAGAGACGTCACCGTCACCCACTTCAGATAAGTTGGCTTCAATCAACTGCCAAAGACTCTCACACATCAGATACTTTATCCTATTGATTAATAATACCGTTCGTGCAGTAGGCAAACTTTTATTTAGTTTTCCACAATCACTATCTAATAATACATTTTATATTTATATCTTAAACCATATTTGTCTGTCCTAGTTAATTTGTGTAGTATTGTATGAACGTCACAGTAAGGGGATACAACTCTGGGGGCTCGTTAATTAACCATTCTCGTCTTTCCTTTTGTCTCTACTTTGTTCAGTAACTGATGATTGATTGTACTTCAAGTACGAGTGAGACTGTATGTTGCCGCGTAGTTTGGGCACTCCAGACCATAAGTAAACAGACTTATGCAAACGACCCACACTCCACGTCACACTGATTATCATTATGCATATTTATTAGCACTGCCAATCAACTATCAGAAAGTAAAACTACTGTATTTATTAACATTATGCACATTTACTAGTAATACCAACCAGTATTCAAAGTAAAACCTACTGCACTTATTAATATTCTTCACCTAAATAGTTTCACTAGAATAAAAATAATTTCGTTTTGAAAGTAAAATTAAATTCAATGATTCAGTGCAGGTGAGTATGGACAAAATAGTAACATTTGAATGAATAGAATTCATAATGATTTTTAATGGTAAGAAATAGTGATTTAGTAAAGGAAGTTAAATCAATAATGATTTTTAATGGTAAGAAATAGTTATTTAGTAAAGGAAGTAAAATCAATAATGATTTTTAATGATAAGAAATAGTGATTTAGTAAAGGAAGTTAAATCAATAATGATTCTTTAATGAAATGAATTACAATGTGATCAATTAATTAAATGAAATAAAAAGTAATTCAGTGAGCAGAATTAATCAAAACAAGAAGTGAGTGAGTGATTCTTTCAAAGAAATGAACGTGAATTAATGAATGCTATAAATAACAAAGTGGGTCAGTGAATGAAACTATGAATATGTACGTGAGTTAATGAATGCAAAACAACGGGGCTGCCCATTTTAACGATTAATTTTTCGATTAATCGCTAAGAAATTTTAGCGATTAATTTATTTCATGACGATTAAATTTCAACTAATATTATTCCTTACTTACTGAGGCAATGCCGACATTTAGTTGCACTGGAGGTTTATTTTTGTTATTAATATTTACTGCCAAAATGACCGATTCTAAGATGAATGATTATAAATCGGTTAAAGGTAAACTGCGTGACCATTTTGGTTTTAAAGTAGACGATAACGATAAAGTCATTAATGGTGAGAAGGTGTACTGTTTTCACTGTGATAAAGTCTTCGCTTTTTGTGGTTCAAATACGTCGATGACATACCATTTACAGCATACACATACGGCAAAATATAACACATTGTTGTCGAAGACGGTTGGTGGACAAACAGAAAACTCGAAGTAAACATCATTAAGCCAATTTGTATTGAGGCATAACAAGCCATTAGTACCACGCTCCAAACTGATATTACAAATGGTATTGCCCATTGTATTGTCAGTAATGGTCGACCAATATTCGTAGTTAATGATTCCGGTCTTCAACAGGTATTACGCTTCGCACTTCAGAATGATGAATACAATTTTCCCACCAGACAAAATATAAATAGCATTATTGATAGAATCTTTCAAGAGAAAAGCCTTGGACTGTAAGTGAAGGTCAGAGCCAGTGCAATTGCAATTACGAGTGACTTTTGGATCTCTTTCGGAAATGAGTATATTGCGGTGTAACAGCACATCGGATTGACAGCGATTGGTCACTACAATCAGGACTGTTTTGGAGTAACGGAACGTCATTTAGCAGAAAACGTTGCTGAAATTTACATAAACCTGGCGGTAGAATGGCAATTTACTGACAAGTTGCAAGCCATTGTTACCGATAGTGCTCATAATATAGTTGCTGTGGTAGTGAAGACACCATTTCATCACATACCATGTACTGCACACTGTTTGTAACTAAGTGTGTTACATGGACTTAAGAGTGCACACTGTTTGTAACTAAGTGTGTTACATGGACTTAAGGTTGCAGACACTGAAACTCTGTTCTCAAAATGCAGAAAACTAGTATGCCACTTCAGACATAGTGTTGCAAATTCGCATGAACTTGCCATGAGCAAGATGGGAACCAAGAACCTCTTAGAAAATTGCAGCAGGTATGTTTCTACTCATTGAAACAGTACTTAATGCTAGACAGATTACTAGAAGCAAATAATGGCATTATTAGCTACCTCGAGTATCATCCTCGTAATTATTTTGGACCCGAGTTGACCGAAAATGATTGGGAGAACATGGAGAAATGTGATTAAAGTTTTGAAGATATTTGCCAGGCAACAGAGTTCCTTGGTGTGGAAAATACGTTACCTGCAGCTGTATGCTGCCACTGTTGACGAGTATAGGGAAGAGTTTGAATGTTAATGACGTTGACGCTGGCTATATAGCATTCTTCAAAGCGAGAGCACTTAATGACTTTCAAAGCAGATCTGAAAATATGAAATCACTCGATATCTTGAAAGCCCACTCTATCGACGTTTTAAAAGTCTGAAGAGTATAAGTAAAGAGTCGAGAGAGGATGTGAGGAAGTTTATTCGTTCAGCAGTCGAACGGTATTGTAATAAGCAGACTGATGCAGATGAGCAAGGTGATGAGGAAAACAGTCAAAAATGAAAAACGTTTTCTCGAATAAAGAAAAGCAATCTTTTATTCAATCATCATTTGTAACCTACACGTACAAATCTATTTTTTTCTTGACGTAAATTCCAGAAACAAGTAATGAACTGAAATACGATGTTACTCAAAAATGTAACTATACCTAAGATTTGAAAATAAAATGGAGGTTAATTAACAAGTGACATTAAAATCATTTGAGTCATTGATTTTGAGTGACATTTGAGTCACTACTCACTGAGGTCTAAGTCATTATTCACTTAAGTTTGCCACTCATCACTGAGTGTCGAGTCATTACTCGTTGAAGTTCGTCACTACTCATTGAGTATCGAGTTATTACATTTTGAAGTTTGTCACTACTCACTGAGTATCAAGTCAGTACTCACAAGCGTTTGTCACTATTCACTGAGTATCGAGTCATTACTCAATGAAGTTTGTCACTATTTAGTAAGTCATTACTCAAAGAGATTTGACACTGCTCAGCGAGTATAGAGGCATTACTCATTGACGTTTATCACTACTTACTAAATTTCAAGCCATAATTCATGTTTGTCACTGCTATTTTAGGTCTGTCATAACTAACTGAAATGTGTCACTACTCACTGGCATTTGTCATTAGTTACTGAGGTTTGAGTCATTACTCACTGACGTTTGTCACTACGACGTACTGAGTGTCGAGTCATTATTTACTAAAGTTGTCACTACTCACTGAGCATAGAATGATTACTCACTGGTTTGTCACTACTCAATGACGTCTATTATTTATTGAAGTGTGTCACTTCTTATTGAGTAACGATTCATTATTCATTGAATTTGTCACTACTCCCTGAGTATCGAGTCATTATTAAGTGGTTTGTCACTACTCCCTGAGTATCGAGTCATTATTAAGTGGCTTGTCACTACTCTCTGAGTATTGAGTCATTATTAAGTGGGTTGTCACTACTCATTGAGTATCGAGTCATTACTCATTGACGTTTGTCACTACTCACTCAGCATAGAGCCATTACTTGCTGAAGCTTGTCACTACTCACTGAGGTCTGAGTCATTACTCACAGAAATCTGTCATTACTCACTGAGTACCGAGTCATTGCTCACTGAAGTTTATTACTACACAGTGTCGAATAATTACTCAGTGACTTGTGTCACTACTCAATGAGTATCCAATCATTACTCGCTGAAGTTTGGCACTACTCATTGAGAATCGAGTCATTACTCACGTTTTCCGCAATCCTGTTCCCTGCCACAGAGGACGCACTGATGCACGCTGGGAGCATGACACTGGCAGGCGCCAGCCTCACAGCATGCACACACGGACGATGACGGATTGAAATGACACGGACATCCTGTCTGGTTGCTATGGAAGTAAAGAAGGTCAGTGATACTGATAGACAGAATAGATAACTCAAAAATGTAAGGGTCATAAAACGTAATACACAGACAGTGTATTATCAAGATGACAAACGTCAAACCACTGTATGTACATATTAGATATGAATAAAACGTTGTGCTACATTACATAATAGAATTTTAGCAAGACGATATAACGTAGTCTTAAATACAGTATTACAGGAACAAATTCAAATGTTTTTTTTTAATCGAATTAAATCAAGAATTGCGTCATAAAAGTACAACTTTAAAATATACAATTATGAATAGATTAATAACATAGTATTGTACTATATTACAGATGTCACTAACATAGTAATGATTATGATTAATTTTGTACTATGTTCTGTATAGCAATTATAAGTTATATTTAGCCTAAAATCTGTATTTAATTATAGGCGTAAAGAATTGATAATAATGCACTAATATTGTATTACATTCCAGAAATGACGACATTTTAACAATATATTACAATTTTAAAGGTACTAATACTGTATTAATATAAGGAATATCTCAAGCTTTTGATTAGCTACTAACATTTTGTATTACATAACAAATGTGATCATGTATAAAGGTGCCAAGTACTGTACGAGATTATACGTAGGACAGGCTAACAACTACTATATTACATTGAAAAGAAATGAGGTATTAATATGTCCTATCTAGTGCATTTTGTTACACACGTGCTGGCCACTGTATATCGTGAAGAAAGCTCAGCTATGCTTTCGTGCATCAAAAGTAGGGGTGTAGCGTACTCCCTTATGCTTACACACTTTTCAAGTTTCCAGCACTTTCTCGGTCACTCAAGTCAGAAAGGGTAGCTAGGAACTTGAAAGTTGAACTTGAGGCTCCACTTGAGACTCACAGCTCAGGCTTGAATTCGCACTGAGACTGAGACTCAACCACACCCAAAAGAAGAAGAAATAAGAAGAAATCAGAAGGCTGCTTGCTGACTGCAGCATACAGTCAAGGAGCAAGCCTAAGTATAAGTTTCTTATTCATCACAAGATAACTCCATTCTATTTCACATCTAGTCTCATAACTTACAATCTCCTGCAACAGTAGTTATTATCCCCATGCACACGTGGTACAATAAATACAATGTATCAAACAGTGTCACATATTAAAACACCACAGTGCAGTTTAGTTCAAACATTTGTAGTAAATAAATCAACTTTCATAGTACATCTTTACAAGTATAACATATCAATAGAAAAATGTGTGAAATGTTTCCAAACCCACTCTCTCTCTCTCAATAAGTCATTTTAAACTCACCACTCAAGCTAACGACTGCCTTCAGAGCCGGGCTTCTCTCTTTGTCTTCAAATTCAAAAGTGAATAGACAACAAAATTCTCTACTGCAAGTAAACTCTTTAAACTCAGCCCATTGGATATTCTCATTGTCATAAATCATAATCATTTGATAATAAAACACTGCTCAGGCAGTTTCTGCTAGATCAGCAAATCTAGAATATTCTTGCCTTAGTCTGAATAACAATTAAAATTTAAAATAGGAAAGGGCACACTGTACTGTTTGCAAGAAATACATATCTTTACATGTATATGAATTTATTTAGTAATTAGTACTGATTCAACTAAATATAGTACTTTATTTGTGTAGGAATTTATTTAGTAATTGCAGTTAATTTATCACTTAGTATTGCTTACATGAAATATAAGCTTTTTATTTGTATAGGAATTTATTTAGTAATGAGTATTGCTTCCATTAAATTTAGCTCTTTATTTGTGCAGGAAAGTATTAAGTAATTAGTATTGCTTCCATGAAATATAGCTCTTTATTTGTCTATGGTTCTATTTAGTAATTGCAAGTTAATTTTAGCAGCTATACAATTGCAAGATCTAGGTCTTTGTTTCTCAGTTCTATAGTTATTAATTATTTCTTTGCGACAACCCTATTCTATTTCAAGCCAGTTTAAAACTATATACAATTGCAAGATCTAGGTCTTTGTTTCTCAGTTCTATAGTTATTAATTATTTCTTTGCGACAACCCTATTCTATTTCAAGCCAATTTAAAACTATATACGAAGCACGAATCGGTAAAATTAAAAATGTATCTTTGTTTATAGTAGTACTTATTTTATGCTCACTTTTAGACTCTTATTATTTGATTAATAATATAACTTACTCTAAAGTTAAATTATACTGAGATAATGATTAATTCTTTTAACGTGCTTTTCTGTGGCTTTTTGTTGAAGTCAACTAGTAAAGAATAGCGCTATGCTTTCATGAAACAGTAACAATCGAGCTGAAGTCTTTAGCAGTTTATTTTATGAAAAATGTACACACATTTCATTTAGTTATAAAATTTAATCAAACAATTACAATTTCATGGTCTTTGCTTTACAGATATTACACATATATATTACATAGTATGAATCAGTATATTGTACATTTAATAATTAGTCTAGGTACATGAAATTTACAACCGTTCTATTAAACGTTAGAAATGTAATTGCTAATATTATATTAATATCTAAATACATATAGAATTATTATATTTGTTTCTTGGATTTTAGATGACTTTCACTTTTTAATCATTATACTAATTTATTGCAGTTCTTAGGTTAGATCGCCCCAGCCCCCAAAATTATATTTAAATATTTAGTTGCATTGTTTGTTTATTTTATTGAAGCAGAAATATTAAAGAACTAAAGCTGCACATTATCTTTATACTAAAAGCGATGTATCAACATTATGTGACAATATAGTGAATGATTGATTAACATTTTAAATTGCCCTTTAACCATTCTCTTTGTTGGGTTCTTTCTTAGTACTTAGCATTTCTATAAGAAGACCTGCCACATTTAATTTATTTAAAAGTTAAATTTGAAAACTTTATCAGTCATGAGCAAAAGAGCAATTTGTGTTTCATTTCGCTTTCTTTCTTTCTTTAAGGTAGTTAAAGTTTGTTATGCTAAATAGAAATAATTGTTTTGTTAGTGGAAGTACAGTTCTGAATACTGATGTAATTGTGGTACAACATTTATAACTTTCTGGTACATTCATATATGCATTTTTATTATCTAATCAATTTAATTACAATAAGAAAAACATGTATATTCATTAACACACACATTACAGTTAGGTGCTGAAAAGATATTTGAAATGAGTTATAAATTATATGATAGATCCTCAACAAGTTAGAATTATAATCTTAAAATTATTGTAAACATATGTGTAATTATATATAAAACAAACATATATTTAAAAACATAAGCAAATTGCAAAGATACAAGTTTTACATTTATAAATTTTAAGTGATTTTTCAAATAAATTATTATATAATAACTGTTTGCATATATTTTTAAGTCAGCAAATAATGATTTGGATAGAGCATGATTTTTTTTTCTCTTTTTATATTTGAACCATATCTGTAACAAATATATTATGGTTCCAGAGATATGACATTTTACAATTTGTGTATGAACGTTTTTGTCATCTTTTTCTGAATGTGTTAAATTTGCTTGTTTGGCGATGTTTGAGACCTCATATATCGCTGATTTTTAGATCAGTGTCTTTTGAAAAAAATCTGGCTAAACGCCTTGATAGTTTAGTGTTTTAAATGCAGAAAAAATACATGTTAAGCCTCTATTTGAATATTATGTCATGAATATGCCCTTTATAAAATATTACAAATGTGCTTACGTAGTCAAGAGCTATGTTTTAACACAGTTTGTAAAATGCAATACATTCTCTGAAAAGAAATTTTAACTTTTTATCATTTACAATATACTCTTCTGTTATAATTTTAACTTTACCATTTCATAATTGAATATCTTTTACTTTTTACAGTGTATCAAAAATGAGCATTTATTCATCTCATAAACTGATGATGACTAACTTGTATAGTCCAGCTATGCTATTTTAAACTACTTGAGGTTTTCTCGTAGAATTTTGCAAGCGACCTTACATAATACTAGTATGTAAACACATTTATATACATACATACATACATATATCCCAATTACTGCTAGCAATATCCCAGGTTTACTAGTAGCCATATACACTAGAATTACTTCTAGCCATATACACAAGGTTTACTGCTAGCCATATACAAAAGGTTTATTGCTAGCAATAAACACAGATTTACTGCTAGCCATGTACACAATGTTTACTGCTAGCCATATATACAAGGTTTACTGCTAGCCATATACACTAGAATTACTTCTAGCTATATACACAAGGTTTACAGCTAGCCATATACACAAGGTTTACTGCTAGCCGTATACACAAGGTTTATTGCTAGCCATATATACAAAGATTTTACTGCTAGCCATGTACACAATGTATACTGCTATCCATATATACAAGGTTTACTGCCATCCATATACACAAGGTTTACTGCTAGCCATATACACAGGTTTACTGCTAGCCATATACACAATGTTTACTGCCAGCCATATACACAGGTTTACTGCTAGCCATATAAACAGGTTTACAGCTAGCCATATATACAATGTTTGCTGTTAACCATATACACATGTTTACTGCTAGCCATATACACAAGGTTTACTGCTAGCCATATAAACAGGTTTACTGATAGCCATATACAAAGGTTTACTGCTAGCCATATACACAAAGTTTACTGCTAGCCATAAGAGCCTCGTGAACAGAGCGAAGAATGCTTTCAATGTCACAGGCTAAATGGTCGAAGGAAAGGAGCTAATTTAATAGTACCGTACCCATTTGGACTGACAAGATAGTGAAGAATTGTTAGATTGTGTGTGATCGATGAGACGTTCGAAATGCAAGGTCAAGACGGTTTACAAATCGAGTGTCGTCCCCCAGTAGTGTAGCAGTGGGCATCGTTAAGACAGCTCGCGTATCGATGGGCTAGAGGAATTAATTTCTAAGGCAATATCGATGGACTAGAGGAATTAATTTCTAAGGCAATATTGATGGGCTAGAGGAATTAATTTCTAAGGCAATATTGATGGACTAGAGGAATTAATTTCTAAGGCAATATCGATGGACTAGAGGAATTCATTTCTAAGGCAATATCGATGGACTAGAGGAATTAATTTCTAAGGCAATATCGATGGCTAGTAAAGGGGATAGCTGACTAGAGTACCAGTTTGAAAATAGTGCTTGTAAATTGTAACAACGATTGGCTATAATGCAAAATCAATAGCTAGTAAAGGGAATATGTAACGAAATCTCAACTGGAATGCAAGCTGTTTTAAATGATTTATATATTAATCAAAGTAACTCTTACTAGGCGATACGGCAATAACGGTTTTATGTATCATTTCTATAACAATTGATTGAATTATTATTGTAAAGATTGTTGAGGTAAACTATATTTATATGTACTTAATTCCTATGAGAAATGTGCTTTTATATAAAAATGTAACAACACGTTGCTGCAACTATTAATGACAATGTTTTCCATTATAATACATTAGCAGTGTACGAGAGAGTAAGGGCGTGATAATACAAATGTTAATGAGAATGTTTTCCATTATAATACAATAGCAGTGTACGAGAGTGATAATACAAATGTTAATGAGAATGTTTTCCTTTATAATACAAAAGCAGTGTACGAGAGAGTAAGACCGTGAAGAAAGTAGGTCTTTATCTTTAGCATATCAAAAGACATTAAGAAGAAAAAGTAATTTACAATGAATCCCTTAAATTACAAATAAATACTTATAAAACGAATATAATGAGTTGGGATTCATTAAAAGCTAGCATTAGCTAGCATTAGTAATAATTTCGCAAGAAAGCATAAAGTGAAAAAAGTCACGGTGATAATACTTTCAATTTCCTTTGTGCACATTACCACACTGTCTATTTCAGTGTACTTCAATATATACATTACTTATCACTGAGATGGCAATACTTCAATATATACATTACTTATCACTGAGATGGCAATACTTCAATATATACATTACTTATCACTGAGATGGCAATACTTCAATATATACATTACTTATCACTGAGATGGCAATACTTCGATATATACATTACTTATCACTGAGATGGCAATACTTCAATATATACATTACTTATCACTGAGATGGCAATACTTCAATATATACATTACTTATCACTGAGATGGCAATACTTCAATATATACATTACTTATCACTGAGATGGCAATACTTCAATATATACATTACTTATCACTGAGATGGCAACCCTGACCATTTAGTCGTGTACTTCGAATATATATATATATATATATACATTTATTAGACGTGTAATTTACAATTCTGCCGATTTTAGAAGTGAGAGTCGGATATCCGCACTCACTAATTACCTGAACGTTTTATAAACCGTTAAATTTTAGTCGTGCAAAAAAGTTTTATAATGGACACTAAACATCTGTGCTTTTCGCAAACCGTTTAAGTTTAGTCGTTCAAAAATAAAATTGAAATGAACCCTAAATATATGTGCGTTTCACAAACCGTTTAATTTTAACAAAATGAAAAGTGTTGAAAATCAAAACTATTGCGCAGAGTTGAACTTGCTAATTTTTAAATGGAAGTTTAGCAGTGACAACAATCAAGGAAACGTAACTCTCTATACGTTCGTGCCTACACGTAGATTAATAAAATTAGAGGAAACAAATAATGTTTGACGGTGATATTTGGGGCATTCACTTCTCTGGGAATTCAACATTTGATCTTCACACTTTGTATGATGAGCTCCGAACATAGATTATTTTATACAGCTGTCGGGATCTGATATATTAATTTGCTTATATTACTGTATCGTAAGCCTCCTTGGAGAAAGAAGAAAGAAAACGAGTTTAAATTAGATTGCATATGAGTAGGTTTAAAGCGATTTGTTTTTTTTTACTCAGTGAACCAAGCACCAGACTAGAAAGATGCTCGTAATAATACGTCATTTTGGGCGCCGACTTGCAAGAGGCAGCAAACAACTTAGTGGGGCTTGTGACATTTTAGCTCTATGATTCTCGCAGTGTCTATGAGTGTCGATGTAAGGAAGTTATGTCTAGTGTCGATGTAAGGAAGTTATGTCTAGTGTCGATGTAAGGAAGTTATGTCTAGTGTCGATGTAAGGAAGTTATGTCTAGTGTCGATGTAAGGAAGTTATGTCTAGTGTCGATGTAAGGAAGTAAGTTATGTCTAGTGTCGATGTAAGGAAGTTATGTCTAGTGTCGATGTAAGGAAGTTATGTCTAGTGTCGATGTAAGGAAGTTATGTCTAGTGTCGATGTAAGGAAGTTATGTCTAGTGTCGATGTAAGGAAGTTATGTCTAGTGTCGATGTAAGGAAGTTATGTCTAGTGTCGATGTAAGGAAGTTTGGCATCTAGGAGTAAACGCGCGTGCCTTTCAGGTTATCATGCAATAATGCTGACGTGATAAAACCTGTCTAGTTAGGATGCACTGTTTTACGGTAACCGGATCCTTCTAATAACAGGAGCACTGAACTGAATCCGATTGTCTATGTATGTGTGACGCTAACGCCACCTATTTAATGGCTATGATTATTATTATTTATTAATTAATCATCCATAACTAATTACAAGTGATGAGAATCTTAATTTATGCTCTTAATAATTCTCCAGCAGACACCACTCGTCTCTCTCACTTGGCAGATATGCGGGAGCAGAAACGTGTTCTCTCTTCCACAACATGAAAACGAATGATTAAATATTTAACGGATTACAATAAAACGAAAGAGATGAGGAATTCACGAAGGTTTTTTTTTAAAAAAGGACATTGATTGTGTTTAATAAGTTGTCATGACCGTTGTTAATGTTACTTGATTAACCTGCATTGGTCATGACCGTTGTTAATGTTACTTGATTAACCTGCATTGGTCATAACCTTTGCTAATGTTACTTGATTAATCTGCAGTTTGGTCATCATTACGGTCACATGACTATTAATTTGGTACATTCTTCATCTAACTGTTCCTCGCATGACTGAGTATTACAATATTACCCAAAGTCATTCTTGAATTTTGGTGTGTTTTCTTTGTATATTACCACCTGTCGTGGTGTGATTTTGACTCCCTCTACCTACAGAGTAGGACAGTGGGGAACCTACCTACAGATTATGGCAATGGGGAACCTACCTACAGAGTATGGCAGTGGGGAACCTACCTACAGAGTATGGCAGTGGGGAACCTACCTACAGAGTATGGCAGTGGGGAACTTACATACAGAGTATGGCAGTGGGGATCCTACATACAGAGTATGGCAGTTGGGATCCTACTTACAGAGTATGGCAGTGGGGAACCTACATACAGAGTATGGCAGTTGGGATCCTACATAGAGAGTAGTATTGCTGAACGAAAGGATGTACACAATCACTAATTTCGAATCAAAACAAATAACTGCACTGGCTATATAGAAGCAAAATCATCTACAAGGAACTAATTTTAAAATACCACTAAATCTCTATAAACGTTAATTTACAAACAAAAAGAAATAACCAAACAAGAATAAGATTAATTTAGTAACAATATTCAGCCAAAGAAACAGTAGAAACAATTAATTATCTGGAAACAAATTATTCACAAGGAAATGAACTAATCCAAGCTGGTGTTTGGTTTTTTTTTTCACTTTAAATTACGAATTGCTGTGATGAAAATGTCCGCAATCTAATACAATATCCTTCCAAATATTATTAGTTTTATTGATTTTTTTACAAATTACCTTCAGAAATGTAAAATGTAAAACACAATATAATCAGGAATAAGTGACATGCAAAACAAATCAATCAGAAATATGTTACATGTAAAGCAAATCAATCAGAAATACGTTACATGTAAAACAAATCAATCAGAAATACGTTACATGTAAAGCAAATCAATCAGAAATACGTTACATGTAAAGCAAATCAATCAGAAATACGTTACATGTAAAATTAAAGTTTCCAAACATTGTGTGTAATTATCAAAATCTAATCCGAACCATTAAAGTTATCCTACCTTTAACAATAACCTTACCTTACTCTAACCATAACCATTACCCTTACTCTAAACCTCACCCTTACTCCAAACCCCACCCTTACTCTAAACCTCACCCTTACTCTAAACCTCACCCTTACTCTACCCTTACTCTAAATCTCACCCTTACTCAAAACCCCACCCTTACTCTAAACCTCACCCTTACTCTAAACCCCACCCTTATTCTAAATCTCACACTTACTCTAAACCTCACCCTTATTCTAAATCTCACCCTTACTCTAAACCCCACCCTTATTCTAAATCTCACCCTTACTCTAAACCTCACCCTTACACTAAACCTCACCCTTACACTAAACCTCACCCTTACTCTAAACCCCACCCTTATTCTAAATCTCACCCTTACTCTAAATCTCACCCTTACTCTAAACCTCACCCTTACACTAAACCTCACCCTTACTCCAAACCCCACCCTTACTCTAAATCTCACCCTTACTCTAAATCTCACCCTTACACTAAACCTCACCCTTACACTAAACCTCACACTTACACTAAACCTCACACTTACACTAAACCTCACCCTTACACTAAACCTCACCCTTCCATCAGAAAAAAATGCGCACGGTGCGGACTAGGACTCATTTAGCACGGCTCTATCACTGCTCGTTGAGCACAAGGTTGTGCGCAGAAAATTATCAAAAATAACCATTCATATTGCCTTTCAATTTCTAGAACAAGTTCGTCTTTAGAAATAATGTTTAAAAGTTTTGAGATTATTAGATATATTTCAAAATTGACGTGGATATAATGCTTCGATATGTTGTTTAAGTCTTGTCCCAAAAGGCAGGTCATCGCTTTAGTCACAGTGTTAAATTTTACGCACATCTAAAATATCTCTTTCATCAGAATATTATTTTTAATATTAATATTAAATATTATTTACTCAATGTATCTGTCTGGGCAGCAATATAAAGTTATTCTCAGTCACTGGGTGTCTATCTGGGCAGCAGTGTAAAGTGATTGTTAGTCACTGGGTGTGACTGTCTGGGTAGCAATGTAAAGTTATTGTTAGTCACTGGGTGTGACTGTCTGGGTAGCATTATAAAGTTATTGTCTATCACTAGGTGTGTCTGTCTTGGCAGCATTTTAAAGTTATTGTCTTCCATTAGGTGTCTGTCTGGGCATCAAAGTTATTGTCAGTCACTGGGTGTGTCTGCCTGGACAGCAATGTAAAGTTAATCTCAGTCACTAGGCCAGTCAGTCTTGGTAGCATTTTAAAGTTATATTCAGTCACTAGGCATGTCAGTCTTGGTAGCATTTTAAAGTTATATTCAGTCACTGGGTATGTCTGTCTGGACAGCAATGTAAAGCTCTTCTGTCACTAACTGTGTCTGTCTGGGCTGCAATGTAAAGCTATTCTCTTTCATTGGGCATGCCTATCTGGGCTGCAATGTAAATTTATTATATTACTGAGTGTGTCTGTCTGGACTGCAATGTAAAGCTATTCTCTTTCATTGGGCATGTCTATCTGGGCTGCAATGTACAGCTATCCTCAGTCACTCAATGTAACTGTCTAAATAACAATGTAAAAGTGTTTCTCTTATTTTCATTCTACACCGGGAGCTAATTATCAGGCCACATTCTATGACAGGACAGCACAGAGTCATATTCTGTGTAAAGATAATATTGAGTCTAAATATAATTAATTTGGAATGCAAAATTACAAGTTGAGAAATCAGTGAGTCAGGTTCTCTGCAATGCCATCATTGATCCAGATTCGATGTAAAGGCAACACTGAGTCAGATTCTAAGCACATGTATTGCTGAGTTATATCTTATGTACAGGTAACAGTGAGTCATAGATGGTGAGACATGACTTGACATGAAATGACACGACACTCTACTCAGACATTATACGAGTTAATTAAATGTACAGTACATGTACACTATTTAAATACAATCAACACTGTTATTACTATTGTTAAAAGACCATGACTTCGCATACGATAAACAGTGTGCATCATACAGTTTACAATTATCAACAAGACAATTGGTTGATTACATTAATCACACAATGAAACGAGTAGAAACATTGATTTAACAACTGCTGGAACAAAAGAGTGTCGTGTAGCTTGCATAACTAAGAATGAAATAATGTGTTTAAGATATAATTTATAAATCCTGCATTGCATTGGCGCAGTATATTTTCTCACCTTGATACGGCAGAGTTAAATCTCTTAAGATTTTTATCTTTGGCACGTTTATCATTCATCCAAAGGAGTCATTCCCATCTGTTCTCAGAATAATGTTAAATACTTAACAGGTTTGGTGTGATGGCAGTTTATATATTCACTCACTGACTGAGGTCGCTGGGGAAGTTGGAAGGGATTTAGTCCTAAAACCCTAGCTTTTCAAACTTACTAGCGTACTGAATAAGAAAAGTTAGAACTCTTTCTAACCAACTTAGTGATTAAACCCGCCCACACAGCATGCAGGCGAAATGTCAAAAGTGTCACCACATCAGTACTGGTCTGGGCTGACACAGAGTAAAAACGTGAGCTTATTTGTGTTCTCTGGGATAATTTTAATGCGGGTAAACTGAAGTGTGATGATAGATTGACAAAGAGTAAACACGTGAGTTTATTTGTGTTTTCTGGGATAATTTTAGTGCGGGTACGCTGAAGTGTGATGATAGATACTTAATGCAAACTGGCTTTGGATTATTTTTAATTTATTTATACATGAGGTGGTGGTCGGAATATGACATATCTCTGGCCTAAGACGATTTTGCAAGAAGAATGCAATAAAACACCGTCTACTGTTAGCAACGTAATCATAAAGAAGCAACAATACATGTAAAGAATAATAGGAATGATGTATGATATATAGAATGTGGTTGACAAACCGATGAAGTCCTCACTGACAATTGTCTAGATGAGTGCTGCCCCGATTTAGATTTCAAAGACAGTTGCTTCTGCTCTTAGAGTCAGATGATCAGCAGAAATGTAATCTTTTAACATAGAGCGACAATTTAATCTATGTTAGCTCTAATGTTATCTCTCTTTGATATATTTAATCTGGAAGGAATAGGACTATGGAATGAGATATCATTTCATCAAGATAGCGATGGTTGCATGACTCAGATATGCAAGCGGTTTGTGGTCTGTCCCTGACAAATTCACAACCATAGAAACATATCTGAAACTTCCCAATGGCGCATACAAATGCCAGGCAGCCTAGCTCTGGAATGCATAGTTGCAATCGGTTCCAGTTAATTTGTGATTGTTATAGGCACTAGGGACAGGTCTTTCATTAGGATCAGTTGAGTCTTGGACTAATACTGCACCGACACTTAATGAAGTGTCAGTATGCAAGGTAAACGTTCTGCCAAAATCAGGAAGCTAAAGGATGGGGTTGGTTGTTAGAAAGTGTTTCAGGGTCTGAAAAGCATTTTCACACTCTGAAGTCCATTTAACCTTATCAAACATACTGCGCTTTGTCAAGTCTGGCAGTGGCAGCAATTGAATTGAAGCCAAGAAATGAATCTTTGGTAGAATATGGCCAGACCAAATTCTCAACAACATATCATGGCCAGAGTAATCACATGAGTAAGGGACCCAAACACTAATTCTCAACAACATTTCATGGCCAGAGGCCAGAGTGATGCACGCCACTGAAGACTAAATGTTATCCAGAACACCCATATGTATCTATTTATTTCAAATAGCTAAATAAAATCTTGTAAGTAAAAGTTATTTTCAAAATATGCATTGTACAAGAATAAGAATATAGATAGGAACAAAGATTCAACTTGTAATTATATTGGCAGGACTGATAGTCACTATATAAGTATATTTATTTATGTAAATAGTAATCTTGTATAGTACGCTGGCAGGAATGCGACCCAACATTAATTGATACTATATGTTTTCTTATTTTAAAATTAAATATTTTTTAAATTGTTCATACATATATGTGTGTATCCGTTATATTCTTAGTGTTAATTCAACCAATTACTTTGCATGTGTTTGTCTTGTTATATGTTGGTGAATACGATCAGTGTGGGAGTCAAATGTGAGCCGACCTAGTGATGAACTCACCATATTGTGGTATGACAGAGTAAATGATAATATAATTAATGTTAAAGTCATAATGGATGTTATATATATATATATATATCTCATTATTAATTTAAGAAAATGGCGTGCACACCACACATTTAGAGAGGGAAGTGAAATTGCTAGTAGAAAGTAGAGATATGTCAAGATAAAGACATCCTTCTCTACATATATATAGAGAGAGAAGTGAATTTACTAGTAGAAAGTAGAGATATGTCAAGAGAAAGACATATCTCTCTGAACATATATATAAGAGAGAGAGAGAGAGAGAGAGAGAGAGAGAGAGAGAGAGAGAGAGAGAGAAGTGAATTTACTATTAGAAAGTATAAATATGTCAAGAGAAAGACTATCTATGATATATGTAGAGAGGGAAGTGAATGTGATAGAGTGTGTGGGGAGATCAATCAAGAAAATCATCTTGTATAAGTGCAGAGACGGATGCGATGTGTACCAGTGAGGCGAGGTGGGAAAGGAGTGTCTATCGACATATCTCCTCTTATATATGTAGAGAGGATAGAGAAATGTGTCCGTAGGATGAGAGAGAGAGTGACTAGCAAGAGAAAGACATCTACCCTTTGGGTGCAGTCAGGGAGGGGTGTGTTCGAGTAGAGTGAGGAGATACTATCGATCGAACAAGATGTGGAATGTATTATATTATCTCTGAGCCACAGTGCATATTGTAGTGTTACTGAGTCCGTGGCCAATCAAAACGCACAGTACAGATTGGATTGGAGTGAAGGACATTAGTTCTGCACTAAAGAAACACGACACCTCGTTTCTAGCTGAGAACTAAATCCAGTTCCACAGAGGAAGACACTAGCAGATCGAGGGCTAGGGTTCGTAACTACATTACTGAGATGGAAGTCAAGGTCTGTCTGTCGTCCACCAGAAAGTGGAACTGCCACTTTACTAATGGAGCCATTCAATCTGAATGCTGCACTAAGTGCAAAGGTTAAGTTACGACAAAATCACAACAGTCCTTTTGATTAACTAGACATTACATTTTCTCTTATCCACTGGCTATAATGATGTTGATAAGTCAGCCGATTGATATAATGATTGATGATGTTCACATTGTTCATTTAATTAAGAAATAATTATGTGTACAAAAATACATTATTTGCATTCAGTAATAAATGACAATAAGTATCAATAATCACTTAACAAAAAACTAAAATACTATTAGAAATAAGTAGCAAGCAAAATATAAACATACCGTATCAACTAACAGCAAAGTGTTAAGCAAGTACTGACTCGATATGTTTTGAATACGCCAATAATGAACATTTATATAAACCACATAACATAAAATAAATATCACACAAGTAATGAATATTTTATACTACATAGCATACAAAATATGAGACAATAATGAATAAATATACTACATAACAAACAAGAAATATCATACAAATAATGAATAATATATACTAGATAAATGCAAGAAATATCACACAAATAATAAATATTATATACTATATTCAAGCAGGAAATATCACACAAATAAATTTTGAAAATATTACTTCACAGGCAAACAAAAGGATAGTCATACACGAATATACTTACAAATACGTACAAACATACGCACAAGCACGAGTACAAACAAACATACTACAAATATAAACGCAGACATGTATGCATACATATAATTCGTACACTCACACATACAACTTAACACATATCCTGGATGCATCTCAGCAACAGCATACACGGAAACCATTACAACAACCATCACACAAACGTAAACCATTACAACAACCATCACACAAACGTAAACCATTAAAACACCACCACTCACGAAAACCATTGTAGCACAACACTCGTCATACATACTGTAAACCATTGCAGCATAACACCTGTCACACACTTATCACACATACCGTACACCACTGCAGCTCAAAACCCATCACACCTAAAAGGCACACGAGTTTTGTCTCATCCTTTCAGTAACACTTTTACCTTGTCCATACGTCCCAACGTGTGAATGTGAAGGTCGCTAAGGGACAGAGGTTATTGCTTCGGCCGGCTGCTTTATTAATAATTTCATCTGTAAAAATAAAATTGATCATAAGAGTTTCAAACAACTGCATTACTAATCCTTTTCAGTTCTGGAGTAATGCAATGGTACAACAGTCTCTCGAATTATTATTTGCAGCCGAGATGACAGTACTGCAATTGTTAATCATTAGAGCATTGTCTGTATATTGTCTTCACTTTGTTTTCTTGTCAACAATAATCATATGAACACAATGATTATGAAATGAGAAATCGTTAGCAGGTTTATATGACAATTACATTTAGAACCCATCATAAGCATTTAAACGCGCACACACACACACACACACACACAACAGAAAGATAGATAGATAGATAGATAGATAGATAGATAGATAGATAGATAGATAGATAGATAGATAGATAGATAGATAGATAGATAGATAGATAGATAGAACAATATATATAATAATAACAGCAATATACAAACAAATACAAACACACAATACAATAAGCACATCACAACTGGATAAAAATCAAAGCAATCCTATTTGCAGTACGCGAAATTACGGGTGACTCTTTGACATTTCTACCAAACAGTCCAGTGCGTCATTGGATTCCGAATGTAATAATAAGCGTCTTAGAGATTACTTGCAGTGACCTAGTGTCTACACTATGACGTCACGTAAGACGTATTTCGAAATTGCATCACTTTTCGATTACTCCTGGTTCAGGTAATCGATTTTGTCTTCAGTGATTTTAATTAAATTTTATTGACACTGGATATCAAAGATTATCTGTACATAGCGTAATAATCTTCCTAGACCTGAAGTCTATGGAGTTCTTTCTCTTGCTCTCTTCACTCTGAGGATGGTCTAATTTTGGGTACGACAGACCAAGATTAGGGTGGTCTAACTTTAGGTTTGATAGGCCAAAATTTGGGTGATCTAACTTTAGGTATGTCAGGCCAAGTTTTGGGTGGTCTATATTTAGGTACAATAGGCCAAGATTTGGGTAGTCTAACTTTGGGTACGACAGGCCAAGATTATGGAGGTTTAAGTTTAGGTACGACAGGCCGAGATTATGGAGGTTTAAGTTTAGGTACGACAGGCCAAGATTATGGAGGTTTAAGTTTAGGTACGACAGGCCAAGATTATGGAGGTTTAAGTTTAGGTACGACAGGCCGAGATTCAGATACTTTTGCAAGTTTACTCATTGTGTTGCAATTATGAGCATGAAACAGGAAAAGTGTGGCTATTACTGAGAGGATGCATTTGCCTATTGCCCTATTAAGATAATTAAAAACCACGAAAAATTAGAACTAATGTTGAATATTTTAAAGTTTATTTTGTTATATTATTTTCGTTTCATGTTTAATTTATACATGTGTCGGTGTTAGGCGGGAAAAGGGGCAGGGAAGAAATCGAGATAAAGAATTAAGGATTAAGAAGTGAACTTTGGTAGATAATGAAGAGATGAGAAAGAAAGCTCTAGGTGTTCCAATTGATTTAAGTACGAAGATTTTTCCCGGCATGCTCAGATAGTGCACAATTATTTTAGTTTTAGTTCATTCACTGTTAATTATATTCTAATAAGTAAAAATTCGTGCTTTATTGCCTATAGTTGATCAAAAACTATAGTTTTGTTTTTCACCCTTCTACTTCTACTTGTATTACTCTTCCAGTGAGAAAGCCATGATGTGTGAACGTATCCTAAACTTGCAACACTGTTCTTAGAGAAAACGTGATGAGTGAACGCATCCTCTACTATTGCAAGGCATTACTGCGGTCCACAATAAAACAATTTACTGCAAAGGACAGACAATAACAGCAACGAAAACATGTCATCTACACTCGTTATGAGAATGTAGCAGTGATAGCAATGAAAACGTCATCTACACTCGTTATGAGAATGTAGCAGTGACAGCAATGAAAACGTCATCTACACTCGTTATGAGAATGTAGCAGTGACAGCAATGAAAACGTCATCTACACTCGTTATGAGAATGTAGCAGTGACAGCAATGAAAACGTCATCTACACTCGTTATGAGAATGTAGCAGTGATAGCAATGAAAACGTCATCTACATTCGTTATGAGAATGTAGCAGTGATAGGAATGAAAACGTCATCTACACTCGTTATGAGAGGGTAGCAGTGATAGCAACGAAAACATGTCTTCTACCTCGTTATAAATCTAAAACAGTTCCAGCAACGTACACAGGACACATTAGCTCACTGTTTTTTTTTAACAATTTTTTTTTTAATAAAAAAAATATATATATAACATATACTCTCTTTTGAGGAAATGAAATATTTGATAACTACAATAACACAAAGATAAATAAGAGTGTTGTTGATAAAGTCTAGTGTACAAATCCTATTTATAGGATCATAGCGTATTATATTTACAGGGCCCATGAGTGCTGTTGAGTGGGTCCTAGTGTAATGTATTTACAGGGCCCTAGAGTGCTATTGAGTGGGTCCTAGTGTAATGTATTTACAGGGCCCTAGAGTGCTATTGAGTGGGTCCTAGTGTAATGTATTTACAGGGCCCTAGAGTGCTATTGAGTGGGTCCTAGTGTAATGAAAGTTATATACAAGGTCATGGTGTAGCGTATTTACAGTCTTAGCGCACTGTATTAACAGGTTCCTAATGCAATATCAGTATTCGATTTTCAAATATTTGAAAATTCAACGTTCAAGAATTTAAAGGGAACATTAGCATTAAGAATGACTGGGGTCAACAAGTGCATCAGCGTCATGATTACATCTTACAAGCAATGATCAATGTCTAGGGGCAAACAATGCATCAATGCAGTAAGTTCATCTTACAAACCAAACTATGATCAATGGCTTGAGGTTAACAAGTGCATCTGTCTTGCAAACCAGGCCATGATCAATGAATGTTGGGTTATCAAGTGTACAAGCGCAGAATCTAGTGCAAAGCAATATGTACAACCTGTTAAGTAAAGATAAACAGAAATAAATGTTGTCCAATATACTGAAAGTCTAATGACGTAATGGGTAGGTGATAAAAGTAAAGTGAATTCAAGTGTTAGATTGGTAGAATGAACGTATGTGTGCATTGCCAGGAATTGTAGCCCGACGAATAGACTAATCGATAGACTATCATGCAATAAAAGTGCAAATATTTTTAATTCTTCTCTTTGTTTTATTTAAATATTGCTGCTATTTTATTTTCTTCTTCCTATTATTACTAAATTTAGCGCGTTTTATGTAACCAGTCTAAATATTAGTATAAATGCAAATTTGATTGTTTTACCGAGAATGTTGCCTCTGTCATTAGGGGAGGGTCATTAACCACAGCCAACGTGCCAATCTAACACCACGACGAACTACATAATTGTAGATCAGCAGTGTATTAATTAACACCACGCCGTACCATATAAACGTAGATCAGCAGTGTATTAATTAACACCACGCCGTACTATATAAACGTAGATCACCAGTGTATTAATTAACACCACGCCGTACTATATAAACGTAGATCACCAGTGTATTAATTATCACCACGCCGTACTATATAAACGTAGATCACCAGTGTATTAATTAACACCACGCCGTACCATATAAACGTAGATCACCAGTGTATTAATTAACACTACGCCGTACTATATAAAAGTAGATCACCAGTGTATTAATTAACACTACGCCGTACTATATAAAAGTAGATCACCAGTGTATTAATTAACACCACGCATTACTATATGAAGTAGATCACCTCTGTATTATATAACACCTCGCTATATACCATATAAAAGAGGACCACCTCTGTACTATACAAGAGGACTGATATTTGGATTATACTATATTAAAGGATTAGCACTATGATTAGTGTTATTATCTTATGCTAAAGAATTAGTAATGGTAGTAATGTATTAGATTCACGGGTTTGCACTGGGATTAATGAAATTATATTAAAGAACTAGTAATAGGATTAATGTATTAGATTAAAGGATTCGCATTGGGATCAATGCAGTTAAATTAAAGAATTAGTAATATGATTAATGTATTAGATTAACGGATTGGCACTGGGGTTAATGTAGTTAAATTAAAGAATTAGTTCTGGGATTATTGTATAAATTAATGAATTATTAATAGGATTAATGAATTATATTAGATTAAATGAATGGTAATAAAATTAATGTAGCTATTTTCGTAGATTAGTACTAGAATTAATGTATTTATAGATTAGTACTAGAAGTGATGCAGCTATATTATTAGTTTAGTACTAGAATTAATTTAGATATATTCATATATTAGCACTAAAATTAATATAGTTATTTTAAGAGAGAAAGAAAGAAAGAAAGAAAGAAAGAAAGAAAGAAAGAAAGAAAGAAAGAAAGAAAGAAAGAAAGAAAGAAAGAAGAAAGAAAGAAAGAAAGAAAGAAAGAAAGAAAGAAAGAAAGAAAGAAAGAAAGAGAGAAAGAAAGAAAGAGAGAAAGAAAGAAAAAGAAAGAAGGAGAGAAAGAAAGAAAGAAAGAAAGAAAGAAAGAAAGAAAGAAAGAAAGAAAGAAAGAAATCTACTTAAAGGACAAACTATGATACTGTATTATCTAATTTCATTTTTTTATATTAAAGTATCGATTCTTGAAAATATATACGAGTTTCGAAATTATCTTTTTATATTTTATTCGGTTATTTTTTATTATTTTTTTTATTATTTTATGTTGCACATTTGCACACACGCCACCATCACAAGATCGCCCTGCTGACAAAGAAAAGAGAAAGAAACTCCATGACAGGAATACAAATTTATTCCTTAGGGCATGGTGGAAACAATTCTTCCATTAAGTAAAGGGTCCGGAAGTTAGGTTTTGTAAGTCAACACATATTTCCTTCTCTTATGCCACCTCTCTCTCTCTCTCTCTCTCTCTCTCTCTCTCTCTCTCTCTCTCTCTCTCTCTCTCTCTCTCTCTCTCTCTCTCTCTCTCTCTCTCTCTCTCTCTCTCTCTCTCTCTCTCAGCTGAATCATGTTTGCTGCTTGCAGACGAAAATTTCTTTTAGTAATGCTTGTCGGTTCTAATCAAAACAATGTTAAATATTTTATTCTAATATCCACTTGCTGTCTCTCCCGTTAAATCTTTCCCAATGTTGTCCGCACGAGTTCGAATGAGATTAAAGCATTGTCATGAAAATGATGATTGCAGTAACTAGCCATAGCAGACACATGGAAGGATACTGTACTGCAGTAACTAGCCTAGCTAAGACATACAATATTACTGTGCTTCAATGACTAGCCTACCATAGACATACGCTGTTAATGTGATTCAATAGCTAGCCTAGTATAGACATACAATATTGTTGTGCGTCAATAACTAGCCTAGCATTGACATACAATATTGCTGTGCTTCAATAACTAGCCTAGCTAAGACATGCGATGTTACTGTGTTTTAATAACTAGCATAGCATAGACGTTCCCACATGGAACGATATTCTTAGTGACTAGTCAAAGCATAACTATGGGATGATTCAGTATTTCTATAATGAGCCAGAGCATAGGTATATATTTATGTGTTTAAGTAACTAGTCATACTACATACAGAAGGAATTATGTACTTAATAAGTAACTAGTCATAGTATATGCAAAGAAGTATGCCCTTAATAGGTAACTAGTCATAGTATATGCAAGGAAGTATGCCCTTAATAAGTAAATAGTCATAGTATGCAAGGAAGTATGCCTTTAATAAGTAACTAGTCACAGTATGTGCAAAGAAGTATGCCCTTAATAAGTAACTATAGTTAATGCAATGAAGTGTGCCCTTAATAAGTAACTATAGTTAATGCAATGAAGTGTGCCCTTAATAAGTAACTAGATATAGTATATGCAAGGAAGTATGTCCTTAATAAGTAACTAGTCATAGTATATGTAAGGAAGTATGCCTTTAATAAGTAACTAGTTATATGCAATGAAGTATGCCCTTACTAGCTAACTAGTCGTAGCGTATACATGGTATTATAAGATTTTGAAATAGCTAGAAATAGTATATGCCAAGAATTCAGTGCTTAATAAGTAATTATCATAATATACATGCAAATTATATTCTGTGCTGAAACAACTAATCATAGCATATTCAAGAAATTATGTGCTTGATAAATAATTAGTCATAGCGTATGCATGGAAATTATGTTCTGTTCTTAAGCAGTCATATATGCATGGAAATTGTGCTTTGTACAGTAGTTACTAATTAAATTCATAATACTGTGTGTATTGAAATATTAATTATTTTCTCTCTGTACAAGTAATTACTAATTAAATTCATAATACTGTGTGTATTGAAATATTAATTATTTTCTCTCTGTACAAGTAATTACTAATTAAATTCATAATACTGTGTGTATTGAAATATTAATTATTTTCTCTCTGTACAAGTAATTACTTGCACGAAAGATTATTTCTCCACTTGAGCTTCCATACAAATGTATACGTTTTCTGTATAGTGTAGCTTTTAGTTAAATATTAATTCTTGTCTCTTTCTACAAGTGTATACATTTTCTGTATAGTGTAGCTTTTAGTTAAATATTAATTCTTGTCTCTTTCTACAAGTGTATACATTTTCTGTTTAGTGTACTGTTTAGTTAAGTAGTAATTTTTGTCTCTTTCTACAAGTGTATACATTTTCTGTTTAGTGTACTGTTTAGTTAAGTAGTAATTTTTGTCTCTTTCTACAAGTGTATACATTTTCTGTTTAGTGTACTGTTTAGTTAAGTAGTAATTTTTGTCTCTTTCTACAAGTGTATAAATTTTCTGTGTAGTGTACTGTTTAGTTAAATAGTAATTTTTGTCTCTTTCTGTAATTCCTATGTTGAATTATCTACTCGATATTGCATGCAACTATCAACATGCATAAGATATACTTACATTTAATCTAGCACTTCACACGTCTCACCACATATTCAATATGTTAGCCAGGAGTTCTGTAGCATTTACTAATTAATAGTTAGCCATGAGTTCTGTAGCTTTTACTAATTAATAGTCAGTAATGTGTTCTATATCATTTACTAATTAATAGTTAGCAATGTGTTATATAGCATTTAAAAATTACTAAGTTAGCAATGTGTTATATAGCATTTACTAATTAATAGTTAGCAATGTGTTATATAGCATTTACTAATTACTAGTTAGCAATGTGTTATATAGCATTTACTAATTAATAGTTAGCAATGTGTTATATAGCATTTACTAATTAATAGTTAGCAATGTGTTATATAGCATTTACTAATTACTAGTTAGCAATGTGTTATATAGCATTTACTAATTACTAGTTAGCAATGTGTTATATAGCATTTACTAATTACTAGTTAGCAATGTGTTATATAGCATTTACTAATTACTAGTTAGCAATGTGTTATATAGCATTTACTAATTACTAGTTAGCAATGTGTTATATAGCATTTACTAATTACTAGTTAGCAATGTGTTATATAGCATTTACTAATTACTAGTTAGCAATGTGTTATATAGCATTTACTAATTAATAGTTAGCAATGTGTTATATAGCATTTACTAATTAATAGTTAGCAATGTGTTATATAGCATTTACTAATTACTAGTTAGCAATGTGTTATATAGCATTTACTAATTAATAGTTAGCAATGTGTTATATAGCATTTACTAATTAATAGTTGAAGCTGTGGTTTCAGTGTATCACAGCACATATAGCAAGCCTCATTGATGAAAGAGTAAACTCAGTGTTGCTCCATACATTACAAACCTCACTGATGAAACAGTGACCTCAGCGTCATGCTGCCCTGGATTAAAAAGAACTCTTAGGTTAAAAAAAAGTGATATAAATGTAAATGTCTCACTCACATTGCAAGACTAAATGACGAGCCAGTGACGTGAAATCCTGATGCCTTGACTACTCTCTTTGGAAGAGAATAAAAGCTTACACAGTGGAGCAAATGAAGCTGAATTTTATTAAACCCAATCGCCGCGAAAGAGTAATTGGTAATGACGTTTAAAAGCAATTTACTGTACACTTGTGCACAAGATAAGCGAAGAATGTTAGATGAGTGCTGAACAAATACGTCTCTCTCTCTCAGGTACTGAGACCACAGTTCCAAATACTTTCTCTCTCTCTCTCTCTCTTTCTCTCTCTCTCTCACACACACACACACACACACACATACACACGCACGCACACAGATGATATTCAAATACATGAACTAATATTAGTTACAAGGCTTGGAAATAGGAACCCGCTATTATTAAAAAAATACATAACGACCATACGTATAGCAACAACAATAAATATATAACGACCTACTAGGATGGTATACTAGAATTTCCTCTTCAGGATGATAATCAGAGGCAATAATTTATTAAACGTTCTGTGCAAAAACACATTGACAATAAGCGGCTATATGTTACGTGCATACACTGACAGTAAGTGGCTATACTATATGGTATGTGCATAGTGTCAGTCACTGGCTATAATGCACGTTCTGTATATAGTGTCAATCAGTGGATATACTATATACTAAGTGTACAGTGCCAATCAGTTGCTACACTAAACATTCTGTTCACACATTGACAGTCAGTGGCTATACTAATAATTCTATGCACACATTGACAGTCAGTGGCTATACTAAACATTCTGTGCACACATTGACAGTCAGTAGCTATACCAAACATTATGTGTACACATTGACAGTGGCTATACTAAACATTATGTGTACACAGTGACAGTGGCTATACTAAAAAGTATGTGTACACATTGACAGACAGTGACTATACTAAACATTATGTGTACACATTGACAGACAGTGACTATACTAAACATTATGTGTACACATTGACAGACAGTGACTATACTAAACATTATGTGTACACATTGACAGTCAGTGACTATATAAACAGTGTGTGTACACATTTGTGAAGTTTTGCTGGGAGATGGGCAAGATGTTAATTCTCCAACACCCTGGGCCACCCGCAACCTTAGGCTAATCCCCCAAACACCTTCTGGCTGGCCATACATGTTAGAAAGATGAAAGATAGATAGTGAAGAAGAGTGATAGTTCTAGAAGATAGCTTGAGGCTCCTTATACATACATCAATGATAGTGAAAAAATACAAGTGACAGACTACAGCATGTAAGTAAGTCACCCTAACATAAGTGGTCTATGTATCAACAAATAATGTATTCAGCAAGAAATAATATAAGACAGCATGGTTATATACAGTTCAACAGTTACAATTAGTGTTTATCGATGTTTATATTGCATAATCATGAACATTTGGTGCTATAAGAGAATATTCGGTTTTTTTAAATTTGTTCTTGAGTGAACTATAAATGAGATTATAAGAGAACACTGAATGTTTCTGAGTGAACTCTAAAATTACTTTGGTAGAGTTTGTCTACAACTTGACTACGTTGTCCAGCTTGGTGGTTTATAGTCACATAGCCTTGATTTCCTAGTGCGATGTCTGGAGTCTCAGTATCAATTATATGTATGTATATACGGTCACACGTGAGGTCCATGGAAATGTCTCTGGTCCATAGGTCATTCCAGTCTGCTGTTGCTTTGCAGCTCAACGCTCATCAAAACCACAACCAGAATAAAGTGACATTCACAATAAAGTCTCTGATAAAGGCTCAAACAAGATGCCAATCTGCCAATAAAATACACATGGGCTAAAAATTCACCATCAAATGTTCTCTGACAGAACACTCCTACTGACATGGTCATCATATATTTAAATATCATAAGTGAAATATAACAATATAAAACATAGTTAATGTCAAGAGATAAACATGATTATAATATTAGTTATGCAAGCAAAACCACATTCCTTCAGAGTAATATATACAGATGATTATTTACTTCTATGTGATAACTGGTTTAGTAATATGAACATACTTGTTAACACTGGAAGCCAAAATTCGTGTTGCCTCGGCGGTCAGCTGCATTTGACTAACAGTTTACAGGTGCGTTTCGGGTACATTCGTTCACGTGTCTGAGCTGCACTTTGATTGGTTAGTTTAGTGAGTTGTTTGGAATATTCAAATATGTTTCCAGACTAGGGATAAGAGTCAGCCGTTCTAGAAGGTAGGTAGGATACGAGTAGTTTTTTTTAGAAGAGGAAAGGGTGTAGGCTATACTAAACATTATGTGTCAACATTGACAGTCAGTGGCTATACTAAACATTATGTGCACACGTTCACAATCAGTGGCCATGTTAATCTTTCTATGCTAAACCATTGTTTTAAACAATGACAAATACTGTACGGAATATATAAACATTAGTACGTGTTCACATTGTGAGATTCAATAGCATGCATCATGTATTAAATTGACTTCTTTGCATTCTGAGAGATAACCTTTCTCAACCCATATTACAATCAGTGATATATTTTAAATCTTAATGTACAAAATTAATATCAGACAATTTAATATAGTAAATAGCCCCTCACCCATACGTCAGCATGTACAATATGCTAAAATATTTCATATAATGACATAAAGTCTACTAAACTAACTTGTTCATAACTTGCTGACAGTCAAGGAGAGATACATAACTGTTCTTCATACGCCGAAATCATAAAAACGTTTACATTATAAGACATCTTTCTCCATTGCAGCAGTATTTACAATCTTCTGTTAGGATTAAAAGACTATATTTTACACCACTTGCAGCGTTATTTACAGTCTTCTGTTAGAATTAACAGACTACATTTTACACCCTTAAAGCAGTATTTACAATTTTCTGTTAGAATTAATAGGCTACATTTTACACCCTTAAAGCTTTATTTACAATCTTCTGTTAGGGTTAACAGTTTACATTTTACACTCTTAAAGCTGTATTTTCAATCTTTTCTTAGAATTAACAGATTACATTTTCACCACTTGCAGCGCTATTTACAAACTTATGTTAGAATTAACAAACTACATATTATAGCAATATTTACAAATTTCTGTTATGATTAACAGATTACATTTTACGTCATTTTAAAAGCAATATGTACTAAAATTCTGTTATGATTAACAGACTGCATCATTCCACACCATCCACAATTACCACAATGTTCTGTTAGGATTATTATGAGAGCATCCGTAACAACAATATCGATTAAAATTGCAATCAAATGAACAAAATAGATGCCTGTCTAAACAAACTTGATTTTACTATATCGATGTATTTCTAAGCAAACTTGATTTTACTATATCGAAGCCTGTCTAAACAAACTGGATTTTTTTCTAAGCCTATTAATGCATCTATTTTCAAGCCTTTCTTCGCCTCCCGTCAATACGTCAGACCTATATTACGCCATTAAAAAACAGGGACTGAAAGGGGAATTTAAACAATAGTGCCAAACAAATTAGTGAATTAAACCTTTCAAATTTAACGTTCGTGTCTAAAGAAGAAAACTATCATCTGGTGTACAATATAAAAGTGAATGGCTTCATTAAACATTAATTACAAGTCAAAAATGTGTTCATTTAATGTCAGAAGTCACTATATTAAATCACATATTTGTCTTAATTACACGGCCAAATCTCTATTTTGGAGTAAGAAGAGTTTAGGGACTATTTAAAAATAAATGGAAACAGGATTACAATACTTTTGTAAACCAAAACAGGCAGTTCTGTAATGCAGCAGACATTGATTATGGAAACAAAAATATATTCTTGCACTGCATTTCATCCAGTCTAAACGAAGCCAAAATGTAACTCCTACTTTTAAAGTGTGTTTTAATCAATAAAACGTGCTGGTTTCTTATTTAATTTGGGGGTGTCTTCAGTGATTTATATATTGCATACGTAGCCAATGTATTCTGTATTTTGATAATGCACATATGTGTGCGCGCGTGTGAGGGATGTTAAGTGTACACACATATACGCTGCTTAGAAGGAACACGTGACTTGTGCATGAATAAACTGCACTTGTATTTCATATTATAGTCAGCGGAATGTCTGCATGTGTTGTTGTGATGTATCTTACATAAGAGTCAGTTGAATATCTGTACTTGCTGTTGTGTTGTATCACATGCTACAGTCAGCTGTCTGAACCTTGTTGTATCACATATTTCAGTCAGCTGAATAGCTGCACGTTTTCCTGTATCTCATATTACAGTCAGTTGAATATCTTCACGTTTTCTTGTATCTCATATTACAGTCAGTTGAATATCTTCACGTTTTCCTGTATCTCATATTACAGTCAGTTGAATATCTTCACGTTTTCTTGTATCTCATATTACAGTCAGTTGAATATCTTCACGTTTTCCTGTATCTCATATTACAGTCAGTTGAATATCTTCACGTTTTCTTGTATCTCATATTACAGTCAGTTGAATATCTGTCTACACGCGTTGTCCTTATGTCCATATTATGTATCTCATATTACAATAAGAAGATGAATTTCTGGAATTTCTGGACTGCCCAAAACAATTCCAAGACATTCTTTCTCTGAAGTTGAATAATTCTGTTCAGCTGTATTAACGTATGGCTGGCATAGGCTAATGGATACAGAATACCACCATGTTTCTGCATCAGTACAGCACCTAGTCCTGCATTACTATCATCTGTTGTGAGTATGAACTCTTTATTGAAATCAGGTAAATGGAGGACAGGAGCTCATGGCAGGCAGTCTTTCAAACTAGCAAAGCTAGCTTACAATCCTCACTCCAAATCACAATCTCAGATCTGTCTTTCCTCGTCAGATCAATGAGTGGTTTGCTGATGGCACTGAACTTGGGACTTAATTTTCTATAGTAAACAGCCAGCCCACCAAAAAAGATTTAACATTTGTCCTAGAGTGGGTCTTTTAATCTCTTCAAGTTTTCTTACTTTAGATGCCTCTGGCCACAGGAAACCGTGTCTCAATGTGTGTCCCAAATATTCGAGTTTACAATGTCCAAAGAAACATTTGGTTGATCGAGAAGTAAGATTACATTTGGTTGATCGAGAAGTAAGATTACATTTGGTTGATCGAGAAGTAAGATTACATTTGGTTGATCGAGAAGTAAGATTACATTCCGTCAAACGATGAAATAATTTCCGTAACACTCGGATGTATTCTTCCAGAGTCTGGGTAGCCTTCAAAATGTCATCCATAAAGTTTGAGACTGAATCTTCTTTCATGGGTTCTATGAGCAATCTCATCATCTTTGTGAAAATAGCTGGTGCTGAGAGGATACCAAATGAAATTATCCACCATTGATATTGTCCATCAGGGGTACTGAATGCCAATTCGTTCTATAAGACACACAGACTGGAATTTCCCAAAACCTTTTGTAAAGTCTAATTTAGAAAAATATTTTATTTCACCGAGCTGGGCAGAAATAGAAAACTACTCACTCAGTTTGCATTACATCGGCTTTCAAGAATATTCTCGACTCAAGTGGTTTACTTCAATTCAGACACTTTAAAATAATACCATAAAGAGTGCCCAAGGTCGGGTTACTCTGACAATTTAACAATTTATATAACAATTTAAATTTAAAAATAGGGAGAGGCAAATTTACTCTCTCACAGAATGTAAAGCCCTTTATTTGTTTTCTGTTACAGAGGAATATTGTGAATTTTAAGCCAATTATTTTTTCTATTATAGTGAAATAGTGTGTATGTAAAAGCCCCTTGTTTGCTTTGTGTTTCTTTAAAACATTAAATGATGATGTATATGTAAATGAAAGTTCTCGTGGGACTGTTTAGCAGTGAAATATTATGTGACTGTAAATTACAGCTGTTCTCATTTTCTTGGTTTAGATCAATATTATAAATAATATGCACTCTATATGATCACATTTCTTTTGATAAGAATAATAATACGATATATTTATCTATTTTTAGCAGTCCAAAATATTCTTTATAAACCTTTTTTTTATTGCAACAAAATATAATATTCATATAATGCTCTTTAAACGACTGTGAAAATATATTAAAGGAAACAGTTAATAATATGAAAAAGGTTATTAAAATTACATAATTTGTTTTAATATATTTTGCGATTTTGCGAGACCATGTGCGGACGCATGCTGTATGATAAGTGAATTTCTTTAATTTGTATTCACAAGGCATTTACGTATGTTTTATTTTGTGGACGGAAACGAATTTTTTAGACGGTATTTTCATTACTCGCTCAATACGCAATTTGCTTGAAGAAGAAAAAGATAATTCTTTATATTTTGAAATATTTTTTGTTTAAATGAACGAAATTTGCATATATATAGTTTACTAATTTTATTCCTGAAGGGGATATTGGGTTGGTCTAGAGAAAGAGACAATTTTTAATTCTTGAATCTCTTTCATGCATTGTTTAGATTTCCATTGTCTGATAGTGTAATTCATTATTTGCTTTTATTTAAAAGACAAACACATAGGAATAGTGTTGTAAATGTTCAGTCCGTTATTGTTTGAAATATCATATTTTGGATTAAGGTATTAATCTTTCTTGTTTATTGCTACATTAAACTCTCATCAAACATCGTCCAACCAAAACAGAACTACACCTTTGTGAGAGACAGTCAGCTATGATATATGTATGAAACTGTCATCAATATACGACCAATGAAAACAAAACTACACCTTTGTCAGACATCAGCTGTGATATATGTATGAAACATGAAACTGTCATCAATATACGACCAAAGAAAACAAAACTACACCTTTGTCAGACATCAGCTGTGATATATGTATGAAACATGAAACTGTCATCAATATACGACCAAAGAAAACAAAACTACACCTCTGTGAGACATCAACTATGATATACGACATTAACTGTACTCGTGAAGTACTGTTGGCTACAGAAACAATAGTTTTGAAATGACAACTGTCATCAAGGTGTCATCAAAATCAGAACTGCTCTCTGGAAATAGAATCTCTTAACAAAGTCTTTTAGTGAAAATTATCATTAACCACTGAAGCAAAATTTCAGTCTTGAAATTAAGACAGTCAATAAGTCATTTATTACAGACATTCATGTGGAACTGGAACAGAGCTGCGGCCTTGAAATGACAATGTGTAATAAGAAGAAAACTAAACAAAACCTAGTCGTGAAACGAAAATAGTACAGTTAATATGATAAAGAATTACTGGTTTGAAGAAAAAAACGAGAACAGTACAGTTATTATGATAAAGAATTACTGGTTTGAAGAAAAAACTAGTACAGTTAGTATGATAAAGAATTACTGGTTTGAAGAAAAAACTAGTACAGTTAGTATGATAAAGAATTACTGGTTTGAAGAAAAAAACGAGAACAGTACAGTTATTATGATAAAGAATTACTGGTTTGAAGAAAAAACTGCTTACAGTCTGTAACACAAAGTGAATTTCTTGAAATGCAACTATCAACAATTTCTAAATGAAATAGAACTGCAGTGTTCGAATGAAAGCTGTTTACCATGCGTAACTGAAACATCACTGCTCAATAGACACTAAAACTGCTAACAGTGTGTAACTGAAACGTCACTGCTCAATAGACACTAAAACTGCTAACAGTGTGTAACTGAAAAGTCACTGCTCAATAGACACTAAAACTGCTAACAGTGTGTAAGTGAAACGTCACTGTTCAATAGACACTAAAACTGCTAACAGTGTGTAACTGAAACGTCACTGCTCAATAGACACTAAAACTACTAACAATGTGTAACTGAAACATCACTGCTCAATAGACACTAAAACTGCTAACAATGTGTAACTGAAACATCACTGCTCAATAGACACTAAAACTGCTAACAGTGTGTAAGTGAAACGTCACTGCTCAATAGACACTAAAACTGCTAACAATGTGTAACTGAAACATCACTGCTCAATAGACACTAAAACTGCTAATAATGTGTAACTGAAACATTACTGCTCACTAGAAATTAAAACTACTAACAATGTGTAACTAAAACATCATTGCTCACTAGAAATTAAAGATGCTAACAATGTCTAAAAGAAATAAAATTGAAATAATGAAATAAAAACCTAAATGGGAAATGTCAACATGATTCACTGAAAGAGAAGCGCTATCTTGAAATGTAAATCTATCCGAAACAGAGTTGCTGTCATCATATGGCAGCTATCAGCAATGTCTATCCGATAGATAGATAACAGGTAGGCAGGCAGGCAGATAGATAGATAGATAGGTAAGTAGGTAGGACGGACGGATGGATGGATGAATGGATAGATGGGTGGGTGGGAGGATGGATATCGTTTTTGCAAAGTGTATGCATTTCAATAGTAAGTGTAGGTGTTACATTCATTATTTTCAAACTCATGGAATGAAATGCATTGGAAACTCAAACTCTAACCTGAGATATCTTGTTTAAAACAAATATCTGTTACGGATCTCCACTGCAAACATTGCGTGGAAGAAAGGTATTGTGTAAATGAAACTTATATGGTATTCCGAACTTCAGTTTTGTTTGGTTTCCTTTTTCACTTGTAGAAACGTCTTCTTCCTTCTGTCTTCTTCATTTAACGTCATTGCAGCCTTGCATGTAGAACAACGATTTGGTATTTTTTTCTTCACACCGGATGACCCGGCAAAATATCTGGCTTTGAAAAAGGCAACGTATGTCCCTAGAGAAAGACGTGATGGCAGACGCGAGAAACAGCGAGTTGTTAGTTGAAAATTGCGGCGATGAAAGGAGAGCATGTAGAGACAGAAATGGGTAGGTTGTGAAGAGGTGATCTGGAAAATTATGGGAATGGAATTTCTAGCGGAAGTGAAAGAGTGAGATGAACTGGAAAGATTACGAGATTGATCAATGTAAAACATGTCAGGATATGGGCAAGGGCGATTTGACATTCAACATTACTGATAAAGAATAGGCACATACGAATACGAGCAAGATGAACGAAAAAGTACGAGAATGTTAACAGATCTAACTGGCTAAAAACGAGTTGGACGAAAATATTACGAGAATGTTAACAGATCTAACTGGCTAAAAACGAGGTGGACGAAATAATTACGAGAATAGTAACAGATCTAATTTTTATCAGTGAGTTTGACTAATGAATTACGAGAATGTCAAGAGATATAATTGACTACGAGCGAGTTTGACTAAAGAATTACGTGAATTTCAACAGATCTAATTCCTTACATGGGAAATGGACTATAGATTTAAGTAAGTGACATCAAAATCTAAATTGTTAATAGCAAGATGGACTAAATATATACTATGGAGAATGCCTGTGTTGGGTGTGGTGTGGAAGCAAAATAACTGTTTATTTAAATACATGGTCTTACTGATTGTTTTCAAACACATTTCCTTGACGTTTCTGTATAAAGTTAAACATTAAACACTATAAAATAATAAATAAATTATTTAATACTTTTTTATTTCTGTCATTACCTTCCCCTCTGTCTGTCTGTATGTCTGTCTGTCTCACACACACACACACACACACACGCACGCACACAAACACAAACACACGCATACAGATTAGTTACAGACGCATGTTCTTACTGATTGACAGATTGCCGAATCAAAATGCATATTACATTTCTTTCAAGTACAGAAACAGTACTTGGACAGAATGTCTGGACGCTAGTACCACACCAACTTGGACAGAATGTGTGGACGCTAATACCACACCGAATACATGTCACGCTTGTTTCAAATCTAGGGACAGTACTTGGACGCAATGTGTGGCCAGTAATGCCACACGCGCAAAAAAAAGGGAATTAAAGTTTTAATGAGATTCGTTCATTTGAGATTTGAGAAAATAATATGTTTGACTTTTTATTATGTTCTATTTTACTTCACTGGCCTACTTGCCTTAACGTATCAATTTTATTATGTTCTATTTTACTTCACTGGCCTACTTGCCTTAACGTATCTATTTTATTATGTTCTATTTTACTTCACTGGCCTCCTTGCCTTAACGTATCTATTTTACTATGTTCTATTTTACTTCACTGGCCTACTTGCCTTAACGTATCAATTTTATAAAACACATAAATGAAAGCTTTGAGGAGAGTGTGTGCATAAGCAATTGTCATAAAAAGTGTATTCATTTATGACAATTATTAAGTAACTTCATAGTTGTCATCGTTCATACGCCAAACTCTCTCTACCAAAAATTGTTAAGTATTTTTCTCCATGCCGATAATCCCAATGATCCGTTCTGAGACAGCGAACTTGAAAGTTAGGGGAAGCGTGTTGCCAATCAGGGCACGCAACTCTTGGTCATGCTGTCCCCTTGCTGATAAGGCAGTGTTTTGGAGAGGTGTACATTCCTTTTTAATATTCCACTTTTAATGTTCATTCTAATGTAAAGATGAATTTAGCTTGTTTAGCAATGTGTTTATGTGAAAATAATATATTCCAGGTAGTAGACAGTTATTTGTATTGCTTTTAATTGTGCGTTGAAATAAATACATTTTCTTCTTTAAAAGTGATTTTGATTGTTGCTTTTAAACTGCTACTTGAGTATTACACTAATTCCACTCTTACCAACGCAGTGTTTGATTGAAATCAAGGAAGGGTGCATGTTTAATTAAACTAATAAAATGTTCCGTTATGAAATTCGAAAAACAAGCATGTAAGTTGAAATATGTACTGTATTTGACATTACTGCCAAGGTCAGTAAGTACAAAGTCTAACTAATGATACGTCATCGTACATGCTTGTTTGCTGTGAATAGAGAAAACAAAAATACATTCTGAAAATGCACAAATCGAGAATAAGAATTACGAGGTTTATTATTTACTTTTGAAAATAACGACTTCCATTTAATGGGATGGTAGTTCAATCGTATGGAACCTTTGCAGGATGTATGTATACAATAATTCGCTCAGCATAGGACAGAGGGTAAAGTTCACTCCATTTGCAAGCTGTATGTATACAATAATTTGCTCAGCATAATACAGAGGATGAAGTTCATTTCCAGTCTTTCATGATTATGTATGAGAAAGAGGTTACTCAATTTTAATTTCACTTTCATTATTAATGACCAAACAATATCTAATTGGTTTAGGGATATTTGATTTTCTATTATTTATTACAGCGCAATCACATGTATGCCATTTCATGTGTAACATAAACTGACATTTTGTTTTCATCTGTCAACGATGTAAGAGTTCCCCGCATTACATAGTCACATACCGTGTTTCTCCTGCTAAACTACAAAGTCATAAATTTGTCTTTTTTTTTTCTCACTTTATTTTGAAACATTAGAAGAGCAGTATCACAGCAGTCAAACAATACAGGACTCACAAGTTCCCTTACCACTTTCGTACACATGATTCTGCATCCGAAAATGCCTGTCTGCTGCTCAAGCAGATATTTTGAGTTGGTGTAACTGAGGTGTCTTTAAAAGACAAAAAGGTGGAGTTTATCATTTATACATTGGGGTGTTTTTCAAGCAGGCATGATAGTGGGTGAAGACTAAAATCTACAACATTTTCACCGTGCTGCTTATTGAAACATTTGATAGGCTGTAGGTAAGTCCTTAAGAAATGAAAAAAATAAAAACTAAAGTTGATGTCCTAATCGAGCTCAGTAAAAGAAAACACTGTCTAAATTAACATGGAAAGTCAACCTCATAAGAACACTGTCTAATTTAACATGGAAAGTCAGCCTCATAAGAACACTGTCTAATTTAACATGGAAAGTCAGCCTCATAAGAACACTGTCTAAATTAACATGGAAAGTCAGCCTCATAAAAAATGTCTAAATTAACATGGAAAGTCAGCCTCATAAAAAATGTCTAAATTAATATGGAAAGTCATCCTCATAAGAACACTGTCTAAATTAACATGGAAAGTCAGCCTCATAAGAACTGTCTATGATAACGTTGAAAGACATTCGGAAAGACAAATACTGTTAGTTAACGATGAAATTCATTTTTTTTTTTTTTAGAAAAAAATGAAAGAAATGAAAGCTGTCTTTAGTGAAGCTCAGTTTAAAAATAAAATAAGTGAAAATTGAAAGTGATATTCTGAAGATACAAATTAAAACCTCTTTAGAATTAATTATGAAGACAAGCTCAGAAATATTTTTTTAAAAAACGTCTAGAATTAAATATAAAGACAGCCCATTAAGTAAAATCTAACTTAAAAATTAAAATCAAGCTCTTAAAGAACCAAAATTTTCTAACGTTAAATATAAAGACAGCCCATTAAGAACAAAACGCCAGTTACAAATTATAATCAAGCTCTTAAAGAACCAAAACTGACTACTATACTGCCATGATCAAACTGTCAGTCACACAATTCTCAGGCATCAATCCTGCCTAGAATGATGTTCTAAGATTATAGTTGCCTTGGAATCATTCTTCCCAGTAGAGACAACATACTGCAGTTGTTTCCTGTTGGAGAATAAAGACTTCTGAAAATTCACTCACATCAGCCTACCCTCACCTGACAGTATAATCCCTTACTTATGACATTTACAATTGTATCCCATACACTGAGTTTCATGTCAACTGTAAACATTACTTATGACATTTACAATTGTATCCCATACACTGAGTTTCATGTCAACTGTAAACATTACTTATGACATTTACAATTGTATCCCATACACTGAGTTTCATGTCAACTGTAAACATTACTTATGACATTTACAATTGTATTCCATTACTGAGTTCATGTAAACATTGCTTTGGTTTTAGTTTATCTTAACAAGTCAGTGGTCTTAATGAACCCCTTCTCAAATTACATATCACCAGGCCATTGATCAGACTCTATTTGTCATTCTATTAATTGTCTGTACCTATCTAGGTGTGACTGAAGACGAGTCGCGAGTCTTTGTTTTGTGAACTATCAGGGTAGTGTGCCTAAGCTGTGATTGCCAATAGTTAACAACCATAGATGAATTCACCCACCCATACATCCCAGTTGTCCCCATATCTATACCATTGCTGGATTCTGCACACACGGCGGGGTTGAAAGATTGTCTGAAAGTCATTGAAATGATCACACTACTGTAAGATAATTTACATACGTGGTGAGGGTGAAAATATTTTACATCTCACACAAATGACCGTAATATTAACAGACGTTTCAAGTGCATGAGATACAACAATTGTGTTTGACCATAGATCAAATTCTTTATAATTAGTGCTAGGGAACATGTTATGTAACCTAACTGTAATGACTTTGACACATTTAGATGTTGTAAGGTGTTGATGCTATTTCATCTAACAGCAAAAGTTGTAGCTATTAGTTTAGAATATACAATGATACAAATGTGTGTTCAATCTCCTGCTCATTGTTTATTAATTTGGACATTTATGTAACTGTGGTCAGTTAGAGATAACGCCTCCTATCTTATTACACATGCCGCTTAACTCTCACTGTGGATAGGACTCCCTCACAGCTCTAGTACACAAGCAGTTGAACTGTGATAACAAGGACATCCTCCCAGTCCAACATCTGCATATAGTTTTAAAGAATGATGAGGGATTATTCCTCTCAGCACAACCAATTTCGCACGAATTTCTCAGCTCTTTGTCCTGACGGCACGTTCAACTACAAATTGCGTGTGTGAACAAATCGCATTGTTAAG
This sequence comes from Sinotaia quadrata, assembly GCA_028829895.1. Taxonomy (NCBI): domain Eukaryota; kingdom Metazoa; phylum Mollusca; class Gastropoda; order Architaenioglossa; family Viviparidae; genus Sinotaia; species Sinotaia quadrata. Next base: position 57,606,698 of record CM054177.1, on the reverse strand, counting down.
AGTAGTGAGGGCACAGAAATGCGTATATTAGATTTCGCTGCGATAACGATCACATTTATTTTTAAGAGATTTCGATTATATTGACTTAAACGTTTGCTAACATTTCTTTCTTCAAAGTTAATTACGAGAATCGAACAGCTTTTTTGCATTCCCTCCCCTTTCTTGCTCTTCCGATTACTTCCACACACATTTTCTTTTTTTCCTTTTTTCTTTCTTTCTTTCTTTCTTTCTTTCTTTCTTTCTGACCTTTATTTCTTTTCTGTCATTCCGGTTAAATGACAATAAATACGGTGAGAACGAATCACTCTTTGACTCTGAGCTGTCACTGACCTGATTTCGACCAGTGGACGTTTGATTTCTCTGGATCACAAATCAGTTCAGAATTTACCGGATGACGCTCCTGGTTACCATAGCAACGGTCCTCTATAAGACATGCTTCTGCCTAATGTAAGTAAAAGAAATTTCTTAAATTTCCAATTTTTTTCGAAAAACAATCTATCTATCTATCCATCCATCCATCCATCCATCTATCTATCTATCTATCTATCTATCTATCAATCTATCTATCTATCTACCTATATGTCTGTCTTTCTGTCTGTCTATCTATTTATCTATCTTTCCGTGTGTGTGTGTGTGTGTGTGTGTGTGTGTGTGTGTGTGTGTGTGTGTGTCTGTCTATCTATCTATCTATCTATCTGTCTGTCTGTCTGTCTGTCTGTTTATAATTATATCAATGTTATGGTTGTCTCGTTTTTTCCCTGTTTGTAGTATCAGGACATGCTTATCTCTAATCCTGTATCCATTCATTGTCATTCATTCAATACCTCTATGCATCAACATGCACACAAATCGATTTTTAATGTTATATTATCGTTTCCCTTCTTGTTTCGTGCTTTAACATGCATGGTTGTAAGAAATCGATTATTTAACTTTGTTTCAGTTTATGTTGATTTTTTGTTATAATTGGCAATGTAAAATGCTTATTTTTTTAATTACGAGATGAGGGATTTGCATAACGTTAATTTTACCCATATACATACTGAATTTTGACAAATGTAGTCTTTACATCAACATTACAAGTTTGTGTTATATATATATATATGAGATGTGTGTGTGTGTGTGTGTGTGTGTGTGTGTGTGTGTGTGTGTGTGTGTGTGTGTGATCATATTGATTCATATATTGCAATCTTGAAATTGTGAAATATTTTATAAGACAAGAATGCCAGGTGAATAGCATTGATCTATTTATGAATCTCGTAACGTTTGACTAGTGTGATAAGCGGATGTGTGGCAATGACTTGTGAACCCTGTATTGTTTGACTAGTGTGATAATCATATGTATGACAATGACTTGTGAATTCGGTATTGCTTGACTAGTGTGATAATCAGATGTGGTACAATGACTTGTGAACCCTGTATTGTTTGACTAGTGTGATAATCAGATGTGTGACAATGACTAGTGAATCCTGTATTGTTTGACTACTCTGATAATCAGATGTGTGACAATGATTTGCCTGATATAATGCTTAAACCGTTAGATAGTATCTACAAAAAATTCCTCCATTTTGAACAGACAATATCCACACATTGTCTGTATAGAATATATGCACACATTCTGTACGCAATTTTGCACATAACCTGTACACAATTTCCACATAACTTGTACACAATGTTCAAATAATTTACAAATAATTCACACATAATCTGTGCACAATTTTCACATAATCTGTACACATTTTCATAAAATTTGTACACAGTTTTTAATCTGTACACAATATTTGTACGTAATGTACTTTGAACACCTTAATAGTTATGACTAATCCAACTCGATAAAATAATATTCTAAAGCATTCTGTTCATTTACAAATGATTCAAACTTTTGCTCTCAAAGGGTGGATAACCATGCCGTCTTTTGTATTAACTCACCACCAAACTGCAGTTTCCTACGGCGTCACAGTGGAGACACCTGTCGTCAAACACGACATACAAAGCCTCGTTACTGTACACTCTTCCGTTCGTCGTGACAGACACAAAGTAAGCGCGCAGAGCGACATCTATATGAAAACAAAGAATCTTTATAAAGACAAGAAGACGGACTTGTATGTGGGAAAAAACACCCGTATGACGACAAGAAAATTACTAATTTAAAGGAAATTATGTATGAAGACAAGAACAATGACTAATTTGAAGAAAAATCGGTATGAAGACAAGAAAGACTATTTTAAAGGAAAATCTGTATGAAGACAAGAAAATTGACTAATTTGAAAAAAGAACATCATATAAATATAGTTGTTGTTTGATTGAAATATAGCATGTCGTTTCTACAACCACAACAGCTTATGGTCTGAACCTGCAGTAAAGACATAAAAAGCGTTTATAAATCCTACATAAAAGTCTTGGTTTATCAACAAATGAATAAATAAATAAATCGTTAAATATAACAACAGTTATATAAACAGTTCGATCAGTCAATGAATTAATATGATAATCAAGATTATTTGTACATTTAATTATGTGCATTAACTCATCCAATGACAATAAAATCAGTAAATCGAAATAGTTAATGGAAATATCGCAAATATATTTGAAGTATGTACCAATGTTACTGTCCATTGAAACAAATATATTTCAAATACTTAGCAGTGCCACTTTCCAATAAAACAAATATATTTCAATACTTATCAGTATTACTTAGGACTGAAACGAATATAATTCATATATTTACCAGTGTTAGGTTGAAACAACTATTCTTCAAATATTACCAGTAATATTTTAGGACAAACAAATATATTTCAAACATTAAAGAGTATTTATTTAGTTTTTAAAAATATATACTTCCAGTATCAGTATTAGCAAGTGTTTTGTTAATATTGAAACAAATATATATTTAACTGCATTATCTATTATTAAAACAAAAATATTTTTATATCTACCAATATTGTTTTAATATTGAAATACACGTAATTTCAGATCGTAAAAGTAGCTTATGTGTAAGCATAAAAATAAATGAATGCATGAATATGCATTAAAATAATAATAATAATAAATAATAATAAATAATAAAATAATAATAATAATGTGAGGAAAACTACATGAAATGATTGAACTGAATCTACAAAAATAATCTCTATTATTATTTTAAGTGAAAGAGTTTTCTGCATACCGTCTGGAACTCGCGACTCTGGCATATGGCAAGCAACTTGTCTGTTGGTCTGAAAGTCAGCAGCCACTTGTCGCCATCTGTCATCAGCCATGGGACCCTGGGGAGTTAGCTGTGCGAATAAAAGCAACCTTTGTGTTACTGGACCATTCTGGCGTCACTATTTCTACTTTAGTAATCAAAATGTCTTCTTCTGCAATATGGCCGGTGTCAACAAGCCTACTTCTGTAATACAGATGGGGTGAACATGTCTTCTTCTGTAATATGACTGTTGTCAATATGTCTACTTCTGTTATACAAATAGTTTCAACATCTCTACTTCTGTAATATGACTGGCGTCGATATGTCTACTTCAATACAACAAGACGCATTCTATACTAAGACGTGTTTCTTGTAATATACAAGTGTTACATTAAATATATCAACATGTTATTGTAAATTTAATAATTCTAAAAAGAAAGGTTAATATAACATAAATGATGACAAAGACTTACTATATCTTGAGTAAACATAATTATTACTAGCTATCAGATGACTGTTGCCAACGTGTTTGCTGTGCCATGACTGATGTTAAGGGTAGAATGCTTTCTTTATCGTTACGTGTCACGTATTACTGCAACATGTTTAGTGTGTCATCGTACTTATTGTTGACTGACGTCTAAATATGTGCTGAATGGTGTCGACATGCTTACTGTTGACTGACGTCTAAATATGCTGCGAGTGGATGTACTGATTGGTGTCATGTTTACTGTTAATTGGCGTCAAAATATGTACTAACTGGCATTAACATGTTTACTGTTGACTGTCATCAAAATATGTACTGACTGATGCAACAAATTTACAGAACGTGATGAGATGTAATGTAGATATACTTGTTGTGATGTGATAAATAAAAACAGTTTATAAATAAAAGTGTGATTCTTCTGCACATCAAACAGTAATCTATGTCCAAACACTTGGCAAATAACAATAAAACCCTGTCCATAAGACCTCACACTCAAGCACTTCCAGCTATAATATCGCCCCCACACTCAGGCACTACCAGCAGTAATACCGCCCCCACACTCACGCACTTCCAGCAGTAATACCGCCCCCACACTCACGCACTTCTAGCAGTAATACCGCCCCCACACTCACGCACTTCCAGCAGTAATACTGCCCAGACACAAACGAAGTACATTGAGTACAAATACGCAGGAGACAAAAATAATTTTAAAAAAGCGACTAGTTCACCTGCACATCTCTGATTCTGCAACTCATGTTTGGTGTAGATAAAACGTTGTCCACCAGCAGAAAGGCCACGCGGCAAGGACGATGTCTGGCATCGCACAACCCATTTCTGTGGAATACTTCCAATAATGTCACTCCTTTCTTTCAGATTTCAATGACAGTTAATCTTCCTCAGATTTCCAATTCAGTTAAGTACACATATGCATTTTTATATGTAATAAATGTGTCTTAGAACAGCAATCCTGTAGGTATGGTGTGTCTCATAGGTCAAATCGGTCTTTTTGCGCCTTGTAATGTCAGTATGTGTCCAAGTTCTCTAATATCTAACTGGTCTGTTTGCGTCTTATAATGTCAGTATGTGTTCTAGTTCTCTAATATCTAACTGGTCTGTTAGCGTCTTGTAATGTCAGTATTTGTCCTAGTTCTCTAATATATCTAACTGGTCTGTTTGCGTCTTGTAATGTCAGTATGTGTCCTAGTTCTCTAATATATCTAACTGGTTTATTTGCGTCTTGTAATGTCAGTATGTGTCCTAGTTCTCTAATATCTAACTGGTCTGTTTGCGTCTTGTAATCTCATTAGTTTGCCCAAGTTCTGCAATCTGATTTATGTAAGTTCTGTAACCTAACTGGTATGCTTGCGCTCTGTAATCTAACAAGTATGTCTCAGAGATGCAATTTAATTGATTTGAATCCTATAATCTTATGGGTCTGTCAGAGTCCTGTAATGTAAATAATCTGAGATCTGTAAATTAATCGATTTTTTATGAGATTTATAATCAAGAGAGTCTGTCCAAGACATAATCTAATGGGCATATTTGAATACAAACTTTAACAAGACTATGTCTATATGTACCTGTAATGAGTTAAATGTAATATGTCTGCTTTATTTGTAATGAATGTAACCTAATAGGTTTGCTTTACCTGTAATGAGTGTAATCTAACAGACTTATTTTATCTGAATTGAAGTTTATCTATAAGGTCTGTTTTACCTGTAATGCCTGAAATCTAACAAGGGTGATTTATCTCAAATGAGTGTAATCTATTAGATCTGTTTTACTGGTAATGAATGTTGTCTATAAAGACTCTTTATGAGGCTGTAATGAGTAAAATCTATAAGGTTTATTTGGCCATTAATGAGTGTAG